>OX637356.1:1796475-1831150 GCA_951799405.1 Agapetus fuscipes
ATGATAGTCTTTTTAACACGAGTGCTAGTTTGTGCCATGAGGCGCAGCCGAATGGCAAAATAGAAAGCACGAGTGTTACAAAGACTAATTACGTGCAGTGGCATACAATACTTTTTCTACGACCATGAGAGAATTAACAAAATAGTGAATAATAGTCATTATAATGTACTCGTCCATTTGAAGTAATTAAAACCTTACCTTTGTCAAAACGTGTGATTTATCATTCCCTTCGATTATCTAATCTAACCTAAGTTGTAAAAATAAATTATATTTAGGTTTCATATTGAATTCATGCCCACAAGCCGTCACATATGTATAAGGTCGCGCTTTTACATCCTGCATATAAGCTTAAACATTCAAACCCAAAACTCAAATAAACATATGCCCTGCAGTTGTATTGGCAGGTGAACCAAATTTGTACAGCATAGGTGATCAACCTCATACTCACCTATTAACCAACTAACTTTTTGAGTTTGTTTATTTTTTGCGGTGAAATTTTTTGTATTGTTTTCCTTTCAAGCCTTTTATTTTCCATTGAAAAAAGGAAAGCTTTATTTGGAGCAATCCGATAAATAAATTCGATAAATTTTAGCACTATTAACAATTTTTATTTGACTCTACACATAAATATACTTATTTATTTTCATCTGAACAGGGCTGAAAGTCTCATCACCACGGTAATTCCTACCTACCGAATATCACTAATATTGTATGAAGCCTAATCAGCTGATCGCTTGCGGCCATCTTGGATTGACAGGTCTTCATACCCCCATACAAGGTTGACATTTGAAATTAAAAAATGGTTCCAATTCTGACAATGCGCATGCGCACATGTTCATTTTAACACGGTTACCGGTTGCATAATGTAACATTATGCAACGGGTGTAGAAATGTATGGCATTGTGATTGCGTTAGCCGTTTTGTAATTAGTAAATTACCAAATGGGAGTAGAAAAAGACTATCATTACTTGGCAGTGGCATAAATAACTATAGCATAATATTCGAAATTTAAAAATAACCATTAAAATTATACTTTACCAAATAAAATAAAATTTAAATTTGTAAAGGTCAGCCCCATCAATGTAAAAATAAATTTTAAAAAACACTCGCCACAAGCGATTCTTTTGGGGACAACGCGGCAAGAAGTTACACTGTATGTGTTGCTTGCTTACACTGCGTTTTACTATTAAGGACACTTAAAAAAAAAAAAACTGTTACAAATCGTTTTTTTAATGAGGAACGAATTGTTTTTATTTCATGCGTTTGCAGGTGTAAAAAAATCCCTAATAACTGTTTTTGGGTTGGGGAAATTTCCGGAATAATTTGAAAGGATTTTCCGGGCGAGTTATTTAGAGTTATTTATGAAAAACGTTTTCCTTTATTTCACATACTAATTGTGGTCGAACAGGAAGACGTGACTACAATCTATAATTAATCTAAGTCGCCAAAAAATATTGTTACGAATACGCAAGATATTAGTAATTGTGTTTGGTTTGTCTGTGTTAGTTTAATAATAAGTCTATTAGATCTCTAGAAATAATTAGAAGCCTAAGGGCTGATTTTATAAACGTGGTACTAAATATCCGTAAGCAAATCTTCATTTTCCTAATGGATGGTCGTTTACCGGCTAGCTATGCCGATTAAAAAATAAATAAAAATTAGGCTGATTTATTTGTTGAGCGCTGTTTTTGTGTGTATCACACCTCAAGAGCCCTCTGCGAGCTTGGTCGTCACTGTATAAAGCGCCAATTCTCAAGCAAGACCCAGTTGATGTAAGGCTGGATGGACCTTTTGATGACAGGTCTTTGTTAAAGGTTTATGAATTTTTCAACCCATCGAAGAGCAAATTTTAAAATATAAATGGTATATTTTTTGTGCTCCGCCGGGATTCGAACCTACAACCTTCCCATTCAGAGTCCGAAGTGTTACCACTGAACTACGGACCGGTAATCAGAAGCGCTATTCTGCTAAATTCCTTACAATTTGAACATTAATTCAAGTCAGAGATTGCTAGCGCTTGCGCAAGAACTCCATAGATAAAAAAAATATCACAGTACACCTTATTTTTGGACACGAATCGCCGGATCGTCACCTTAAGGTCGTAAGGAATTTAGCAGAATAGCGCTTCAGGGGACAGACAGAATATGAGGCAGAAATTGAACGACACCAATCTTCGAGTTGGGCCGTAGCACAATTGAAGAAGAGCCTATTTTGGACTTGGTACACTTCACCAATGCAACACTGGCAAGCACACACGTACTGCAGTGTAACGAGAGATTATCAGATGTTTTTCTTTTCACGAAATAATGATCATCATTTGAATACATTTATAGAAATGAGATAACCATGGGAATATATTATTTCCAAGTACCCATTAGATTCAGAAAAGTCTTGTCATTTTTTAACACATTTTTTTGCCTTTTGTATTTCTTCATAGTTCATTTTGAATACTTTGACTTATAGGTTGGTATGAGGCTGTCCACCCATGCTGTACAAAATGTTTCACTTTGCCAATGCCACCCTTTCAAGGAAGGTCGGCAAGAGCAGCTAGGCTTTTGTTAATTTGAGGTTTGGTTATTCAATTTCAAGTGCACATGCAGCATTTGCAAGCGAGAACTTACACGCGCCTGTTTGTGGGCATGCATTAAATATGAACTTTAAATGATAATACGTCTCTGCTACTTAGATTAGATTAGATTAGATCATTTGCTCAACAATATTGGTGATGTTACATTTTTGAACAAAGAACATGTCGTGGAAGAGGAAGACCGAGAAAGGTATGGATGGACCAAATATACAAAATTGCGAATGAATGGAATATCCAGAGTCATAATAAAAGAAGAGCTTGTATGAAGAAGGTTATGACTCTGGAGGAAATGAAAGAAGTATGCAAGGATAGAAAGAAATGGCGGTTGATCTGTGATGTTGGCGGCTAGGGTTTGTTAAAGTGAAATTGGTTTTATGATTTAGTTTTTTATGTCCATTTATATATTGTTATTTATTGATTAAAAAAAATGTAATTTGTCATGTATGTTCCTTGACTTATAGGTTGTTATGCGGCTGACCACCCATAATATAAAAAATTGGTTCACTTTGCCAATGTCACCCCTGTTTCAGGGAAGGACGGCAAGAGTTGCAAGGCTTATGTTCATTTGAGATTGGGTTTTTATATTGTGGGTCCACATGCGGCATGTGTTAGCGCGAAATTATACATATCTGCTTGTGGGAATGCATTTAATATAAATCTTAAATGATATATCTATCTTTGCAGCTTAGATTAGATTAGATTAGACATGTAAGAGCGAACTTAACGTGTGATAAAAATATAAGAAAGTAAAATGAACAATAAAAAAACAAACTTCAAAATAAAACACCGGCAAAGTTTACTCAGCCTTCACAAGTAACGAGTACCAGCTCTCTTGGGAGCTGAAAACCCCCCATTTAAACTGAAGTGGTTAGCGTAAGGCCGGCTGTAAAAATAAATAGGTTCAACTCGCCACATGCGATCCCTTCGGGAATAACGCGGCAAGAAGTTACACTATATGCGTAGCTTAGTTGTGTTGCGTTTTTTTTTTTAATTTATTATTTGTGTCCCTTGGCTTATAGGTTGGAATGAAAAATAAAAAACAAACCCTTTTACATTTTCCTGAAACTGATTTTCCTACTATAGCAGATGACAGTTTTCCATTACAGTTGATAGTACTCGGAAAAATTATTAATTTTACAAGCATAACTAGTCCATAGACAGCTCATCTGTTGACAGATCGGTCACGCGACAGTTCGTCCACATGATCTTTCGGTCAACGCGATTTCTGCGGCTCGAAACCGGGACTTGGTACTTCTGCCGTATCACTGTCGCAGGGTTTTCAGCCACGATGTCCTTCAGCGTCCCTGAGATCTTCTCCCCATGGCAACTCGTTCGATACTCGTCGATGAAGGGCTCCCGTCAGGCACATTAGCTTTAGTAACCTCGACATTCTGGGGAGGGTGGGACTTCTTAGAGTCATGCGTTAGCCCCTGATTTGAGGATTCTCTTTCCCTTTCTTGAGTAGAGTAACTTTAGCTGATTAACTTCAACGGGAAGGCCTTCCGCCGCCAAAAAAACATTGCAAGTGAAGATCACCGAGTGAAGCGACTCCGCATGAGTTGCATGAACTTAGTGGGCGGAGGTGGGTCGAGTGCCTACCCTCAATCTTACCCTGTATGATAAGATGAAGGAGACGGTACATCTCATTTCTCATAATTAGACCGAAGTACATAAGCTTTATCTGCTTAATGGTTGGCAGGAGCTCCTTTGTACTGCACATTTATATGTATCTTCACTACCTTCTAAATAAATTATCCTTGAATATTTGAATAAATTATCCTTGTAGAAAACTATCCACCTATATATTTTACGTCAATCGAAAAAAATGGTGGTTGATCTGTTATGTTGGCGGCTAGGGCTAAGTCATACGACATTTCGTTCACATGGAATATATGGCCCACAGACAGCTCCATCACGAAAAACTTGCACTTCAAAAAATCTACATATCGCACGTTTAATAATAAAGAGAAATAACTCGAAAATTGGGAAAATCGAGATTTTGTAATAAAACGCAAGAACAATGCGATAAGAATAGGTAGAATGCGACAGCCGTTCAATTTGGACGAATATGACCGAGATAAAACATCGGTCGTCTTTTTCATCCCATACAAGTTGTACTGGCTGTCTGAACTTCAAACGTGATTTCCCAACATTCATGTTTTTTGAGTTATTGCTCTTTATTATTAAACGTGCGATATGTTATTACTGTAGTTTTTTGTAATGGAGCTGTATGTGGATCATATATTCCATGTGAACGAAATTTCGTGTGACCGAACTATCCGTGACCGATGTGTTTGTAGACGAGATATCTGTAACCGAGCTGCCGGTGACCGAAAAGTCGTGCAGAACTGTTATGTGATGTTATGTTATTTTAAAATAACAAATAAAAAACAATCTCAAAGTGTACAGTATGTGTCGTGGGACGAACAGAGCCGAACGGTCACGGAAGCAGCCGGACTGTGCCGTGGGATCTGATCGGGCTGTCGATTATCGCTCGGCAGTCCTGGACCAGACGTCGGCGACAAAGCACCAAGCCCCCAAGCAACGGAGCTCCCTCCCCTTCTACTTGAAGCATCCACCATCCAAGGCGCCCGCCTTGTAGACCAGAGACGGGTGCATATGAGCGCCCACCCAGGGGCTCCAACGTGTGGAGGCGTCCGCCTCGTGAACCACCGCTAGCCTGGGGCTCTGCCCCAGGCCTTCAGTTCGTAACTCCAGTTTTAGTGACAAAGAGCAGGTCAGGCCATTCCCTTATTTCCTCTTTTTCCCCCATATTATTAAAGTAAATAAACCCTTATTTGTTCATGTTAAACTTATCTTTTACTAGACAACCTTCCCAAAATACAAGTGAGCAATGCCAAGGAAAGAACCCCACGCCCTGAGAGTGATGCTGATGAGAGCTAGCCGGATGTAAGTATCCTGGAGATACCTTTCAATCTTAACATAACAGTGACCTATTTTTCCATTGACAAGCTATCTGTAGACGAATTTTCTGTGACCGATTTGTCGCAAGACCGGCTTTAGTATAATAAGGTAAGGTTCCACTGACCAATTAATTATTTTATGGTTCGATTTTCCGCGAAAATAAATGTTTTTCATTTTCTGAATGTTTCAACAGCCTTAAGCAGAACACCTGCTCTTTCGGGAAACGGTCTAAAACATTTTCCGAAAAACAAAACAAAGTATTCAAATTTAGTCAAATTTGCTTCTCGGTAATATTTAGCAATCTTCTTCTTCTTGTGCTACTTCTAACGAAGATCGGCGATCATCATAGCTATTTTGATTTTTGATGCTGCGGCTCGAAATAGGGACTTGGTGCTTCTGCCGAACCACTGTCGCAGATTCTTCAGCCACGATGTCCTTCGGCGTCCCTGAGATCTTCTCCCCTCAATCTTACCCTGAATGATAAGATGAAGGAGACGGTACTTCTCATTTCTCATAATGTGACCGAAGTACATTAGCTTTCTCTGCTTAATGGTAGGCAGGAGCTCCTTTGTAGTGCGCATTCGTTGAAGGACTTCTTCATTGGTGACTCGATCACGCCAAGAGATCCGAAGCATTTTTCGGTATAGACACATCTCGAATGCTTCAATACGTCTCCCCAGTGCCTGCGTGAGAGTCCATCCCTCCATACCATACAGAGCGATTGGGAAAACGTAGCACCTCACTATGCGCTTCCGGAGTTCAAGGCTTAAATTTCGGCACAACAGTAATTTGCTCATTTTAGCGAAGACATTTCGGGCTTGCTCTAGTCTGCTTCTGACTTCTTGACACATGTCCCACTTTTCGTTGACCACACATCCCAGGTACCTGTAACTAGTGCATCTTTCAATGCTTTCGCCATCTAGTTCTACATGTACGGAGGCGTTTGTGTTTTTGCTGATAACCATGACCTTGGTCTTCTTAAAGTTAATATTAATGCCAGCTTCTTTGCTGGCGACATTTATTCTGGTCAACAATGTTTGCAGATCCGCCTGAGTGTCAGCGAGTAGGACTGTATCATCGGCATACCGCAGGTTGTTTACCAGCTGCCCGTTGACAACAATGCCTTCCCTAGCCTCATGAAGTGCTTGCGCCATGATCCTTTCTGAATATAGGTTAAAAAGTGTTGTAAGTGACAGTACGCATCCCTGTCTAACTCCTCTTCTGATGGGTATTTGTCTGGTCTCTGAACTCTCTACAAGCACTGAAGCAGTTTGCTGCCAATATATATTAGCAATAATGCGAGTGTTTTTATCGTCTATCCCAATGTCTTTCAGTATACTAATCAGCTTGTCGTGTCTCACTCTGTTTGTATTTATGTTACAATATTCACAATAATGGTTTGTATTTATTTCACAGTTGGCCTTCCCTTAATATGTGTTTGGTTTTTCACCAGCCAACAGATTTATGTCAACTCTGACACTGGCAAGCAATAAGCGTCTTATATACCCTTTATAACAGTATTCTCTAGAAACTATTTTTGTCAGAGAGCCCCAGAATTAAGGAAAGATTCAAGTAGGTACATAGTAATTATTATTTCTAGACGCTTCTATAATCTATAATAATCTATAATCTAAGTTGCAAGGATATATTCATTTAAAGCTCTCAGATGTAAGCCCACAAACCAACAAGTGTAGTTCGCGCTTACAAATGCTGAATGTGTACTTACAAATAAAATCCAAACCTCAAATGAACATAAGCCAGAACATAAGTCAGAAATTTCCTATGCAAAAAATGTAGCAAATTAATACACCAACATTAGAAATCACCATTGCAGATTAGCCGCCACTTCTTCCTGTCCTTGCACACTTCTTTCATTTCATCCAGAGTCATAACCTTTTTCATGCAAGTCCTCCTTTTATTATGACTCTGGATATCCCATTCATTCGCTATTTCAGAAATTTGATCCATCCATACTTTTCTCGGTCTTCCTCTACCACGACATCCATCTATTTTAGCTTCAAGTACTTTATTTAATTATTCCTACCCACACATACTTATGAGTCTGATACTTAACACTACCATGCCATTTACATAACAATATGTTTTTCCATGCTAGTTAAAACAATTAAAATAAAACTTGTATTGCAATTTACCTACTTTAAAAAAAACAACATAAAATTAACCATCATTGAATGTCACCCCTGTTTCAGGGAAGGGCTGCAAGAGTAGCACGGCTTATGTTTATTTGAGACTTGGGTCTTTATATTGTAAGTCCACATGCGGCATGTGTTAGCGCTCCTTGACTGATAGGTTGGTACGAGGCTGACCACCCTTGCTGTAAAAATCGGTTCACTTTTGCCAATGCCACCCCGGTTCAGGGAACGGCGGCAGGAGTTGCAAGGTTTATGTCCATGTGAGGTTTTCTTTATTTGTATGCACACATACAGAATGCGCAGGAGCGAACCTACATGTGCTGTCTGTAGGCATGCATTTCATATGAGCCTTAAATGTTAACATATCCTTGCAGCTTAGATTATAGATTATAGATATACATGTCTGCTTGTGGGAATGCATTTAATATGAATCTTAAATGATATATATCTTTGCAGCTTAGATTTAGATAAATGTAATATGTTTTTGCAACTCATGCTTATAAACGCTAAACATAATATTATAACATTACGAACAAATGTAAAATTATGCTATTTGCTTGGAGAGTCTATCAGGAGAGCGTGGTTTTCACGTGAATCACACCTCAAGAGCCCTCTAGCGCTGGAATATTTACTCGCTAAGCGAATTTTCCATACTCCTCGCTTAGTATAAACAAGGATGCAGGATATTCCAGAAGCTAAACACATTTCTAAAATATATACAGCGCGTTTCAGAGAAAACTAATTAATTTATATAGTTTAATTATTATTTCGACATAGTGATTTACAAGTACGCATACAAAACCGGTATTCCGGTTTTGCAGCATTTCAATACCAGTGTAGTTTTAACAAACTGTTATAAAATTTATTAACGTTAGTTGGAAATATACATCTAATCTAATCAATGTTGCAAAGTGGAGATTCACATTACATGCATTTCCACAAGCAGACACGTACAAGTTCGCGCTTGCACATGCCGCATGTGAACCTGCAACATAAAAACCCAAATCTCAAATGGACATACACCCTGGAACTCTTACCGTCTTTCCCTGAATCAGGAGTGACATTGGCAAAGTGAACCATTTTCTACAGCATGGATGGTCAGTCGCATACCAACCTACATGTCAATGAACCAGTGGCAAAGGCTGCCATACAAGCCGATTGCCATCGGTGTCCCGTTTAAAATGAGGCAAAAATTATAATATTAAAGTAGACTGCAAAAATACGTATTGTTTCTTTGGTTTTAAATGTATTTTTTTTACTTTGCGCCTTTACTTTTTAACTTCTTTGTTACATCATTTTAAAAGGGAAGCCGATGGGAACCGGCTTGTATGGCACCCTTCGCCACCGCAAGGAACAGTGAACCATATTATGTAATTAACATGTTATAAAAAAAATATTGTGAAATAAATTCAACTGAAATATTATTAAAAGTGAACCCAAAATAAATCATATACGGCCTTATTCATTAGATTGGTTGAACCCAAAACCAGAAATAAACCAGCTTATTAGTATGGGAAAACTGACTTTATACTGGTTTAAAAATTAAAACCTTTTTATGAATAAGGGGGATAGAGATCATTAGAAATTTATTTTTATGCACAAAAACCGGTATTCAGACTTTTGCTTGTTTTTTTACCATCCCTGTTTTTCGCACAAAACAACATACCTCCCTTAATTTGCAGTTGGTCCCGCAAATTGGCGGGAACTTGGTGTTTTTGTTTTCATTCCGGCGCGGATAACAACATTTTATTCAGAATATTAACCGCCTCATGCCCGACACTAGATATACATGCTCAATCTAAGTTGCAAACATCGATACATTGAACAGGATGGGCTAAGAAATCAATCCTTTGAGAATTAGAAATACGCTACTCCACTCATCATACAAAAATCCAAATTCAGTCTATCGGTAACCTTCCAACTATCAACAGGCGTGTTACCTAATTGGAAAAAAAATCCATATAAATGCCAAACTGGGTGTTTTTTAAACGTGCCAACAAAAGAGAGTTAATGTGTTATAGAGCATGGAATAATATTTCACTTTAAACACTATTCTATATGATTACGTCGATTCCACATTCCGAGATAAAGAAATACTTATTCACCTTTCTGAGGTCATTAGTATGGAAATTGAATCCACAATTCACTTTGAAACATAAATTTTTATTTCAGATTTTATTTCTGGACACATTTAATATGTTGTATGTATTCCGAATGTTGGTTAACTTTGCTTAAATTGTTTTTTTTGCTCGTAGCAACGAAAGGGTTAAATAACTAAATTGGCCATAGACCTCCGGGTTGTGTTTTTGTTGACAACAGTGTCACTGGCAGATTGCGCGGGACCTACAGCCGTAATTAAACGTCAACTTATCAATAATATCCATGGTTTCAGGAAAAGGCGCCAAGAGTTGCAGAGCTCATTTTCACTTTCAGTTATTACAAAAAAAAAAAAACGTTCACTTTTCCTATGTCCTTATGTTTTCAGGGAAGGACGGCAAGAGTTGCAGGGTGTATGTCCATTTGAGATTTGGTTTTCATGTTGTAGGTTCACATTAGGCATGTGCAAGCGCGAAATTGTACGTGTCTGGTTGTGAGAATGCATGTAATGTGAATCTCCAATGTAACATATATTTGCAACTTAGATTAGATTAGATTAGATTCGTTCTCTTGGTGAGCGCTGTTTTTGTGTAAATCACACCTCAAAAGTCTTCATTGCTCGATGCTAACTTTTATGTTTTGGTGCCACTTTTATCGAAAAAAATTTAAGGAATACTGTGCGGGAGACTCTTTAGACTTCAGAGACTCTAGCGGTGCTATTCTTAGACATTTTAGTCGCCCGTTGAGCCCACGCTTTGACAAACTAATGATGCATTCGTATGAAGACCTGTCAATTCAAGATAATAATAAGCATTTGTATAGCGCCTTTTTGTGACTGAGTCACTGCAAAGGCGCTTTGTAAGAGTCTTTGAAAAAATAGGTGTTGAGCCTTTTGCGAAAAGCTGTCTCAGTCTTCAGCTCCCTGAGGATCGCAGGAAGAGAATTCCAGGCCGTCGGAGCAGCAACGCTAAAGGCTCGGTCACCAAACACCGTCCTCGTGGCTCTGCGCGGCAGCTGGAGCAGACTTTTATTTGAGTCCCTGGATCTGAGTGTCTGTTCGCGGGTATTGACTTCCATTTTGGTGACCAGTTCAGACAGGTAGTGAGGTGCTGCTCCATTTAGTATCCTGAACGTGAGTACACATAGCTGGCTGCAATAAGATAGCCGCAAGTGAACAACTGATTAGTCTTCATACAAATATTACCAAGATTCGGTAGGTAACAATGGCCGTAGTGATGAGACTTCCAGCCTAGGTATCATTAGTTTGTCAAAGCGTGGGCTCAACGGGCGACTAAAATGTCTAAGAATAGCAACGTGAGAGTGTATGATACTTGTTGTTGGTGACGTGGTGATTGAAGTCCTGATCATTTGTGGAAGGGTTGGTAGCTGCGTAGTGTTGTGTTGTAACTTAGTATCTCCTTTTTCTCTTTCTTTTATTTGAATATATTTACAAACCTATATTTTATCTATAATTAAGTCGTTTATGAGAAACCATACTTCTAAGTAAATTTTCTTGAAACGTCCAACTATTTAGGGAATTACACACGATTTATATAATCTCTCCATATATGATATTTCTTCATTAAGTGTATTATGTATTATATATTTGCAAGAAGTCTTAAGTTACCCTTATAAGAATGCTCACAAGTTATTAGCGCCCGAAGAATAAAATATATTTTTCTTGATTCACTTTTGCCAATACCACCCCTAAAATGCCATAATTCCCGAATATGAGGCGGCTCATGGGTGTCACCTTCCATTCGTAACTCAATAGGATGGCGACCAGCAGAGACAAATGGCTACCACAGCAAGGCACTGCCTTTACAAGAATATGGCGACCAGCAGTTTATCACTCACGGCCAGCTCGTCACTCACCGAAAGCTCGTCACTCACGGCTAGCTCGTCACTCACCGAAAGCTCGTCACTCATGGCTAGCTCGTCACTCACCGCCAACTCGTCACTCACCGCCAGCTCGTCACTGACCGCCAGCTCATCACTCACCACCAGCTCATCACTCACCACCAGCTCGTCACTCACCGCCAACTCGTCACTCACCGCCAGCTCGTCACTGACCGCCAGCTCATCACTCACCACCAGCTCATCACTCACCACCAACTCGTCACACACGGCTAGCTCGTCACTCACCGCCAGCTCGTCAGTCACCGCCAGCTCGTCACTTACCGCCAGCTCATTACTCGCCTCCAGCTCGTCACTGACCGCCAGCTCGTCACTGACCACCAGCTCGTCACTCACCGCCAGCTTATCACTCACCGCCAGCTCATCACTCACCGCCAGCTCATCACTCACCGCCAGCTCAGCACTCACCGCCAGCTCATCACTGACGGCCAGCTCGTCACTGACCGCCAGCTCATCACTCACCACCAGCTCGTCACTCACCGCCAGCTCGTCACACACGGCCAGCTCGTCACTCACCGCCAGCTCGTCAGTCACCGCCAGCTCGTCACTTACCGTCAGCTCATCACTCGCCTCCAGCTCGTCACTGACCGCCAGCTCATCTTTCACCACCGGCTCGTCACTGACCGCCAGCTCGTCACTGACCATCAGCTCGTCACTGACCGCCAGCTCGTCACTGACCACCAGCTCGTCACTCACCGCCAGCTCATCACTGACGGCCAGCTCGTCACTGACCGCCAGCTCATCACTCACCACCAGCTCGTCACTCACCGCCAGCTCGTCACACACGGCCAGCTCGTCACTCACCGCCAGCTCGTCACACACGGCCAGCTCGTCACTCACCGCCAGCTTGTCAGTCACCGCCAGCTCGTCAGTCACCGCCAGCTCGTCACTGACCGCCAGCTCATCTTTCACCACCGGCTCGTCACTGACCGCCAGCTCGTCACTGACCATCAGCTCGTCACTGACCGCCAGCTCATCACTGACGGCCAGCTCGTCACCCACCGCCAGCTCATCACTCACGTCCAGCTCATCACTCGCCCCCAGCTCGTCACTGACCGCCAGCTCATCACTCGCCCCCAGCTCGTCACTGACCGCCAGCTCATCACTCATCACCAGCTTATCACTTACAACTTGTTACTGTCTACTTCGCGCTTACCATGTGTCTCCTCTTCCCCCTGTAAACTCTACAGGGGGAAGAGGAGATTGATCTGAAGCCTCTATTTGTAGAGATGATTCCATAACTCCTCGCAAATCCCTAAAGGATCAATAGCTATTGGGAAAACTACGTCATTTGGTTATTGATTAAGAAAAATAACAATATTTATTTTTATTTTCCTAAGTTTTATTATTTAAGCTTCAGTTATTAAATATTTCTCGATGGCTCTGTTGGTAAAATTATCAATAAATAATTAATCGAAAAGGGAACGCATTGGCTCGAATCCTCGGGCATCAGACGTGGTTTGTCGTTGAGATATTTATTTTCTAAACTATTTTCTAACCAAATGGTCGGGATTTGGATGGTATTCTTAGGTCGCTGGTTTCTTGTGTATATTCTTCAATAAAACTCTTGAGGTTTTGGTTGCCGATTGGTTTTTATATTTTTGGTAAATAATTTACAACAATGGATTGGAGAATTTTTACAGAATGACTTGGCAAAATAAAGAAAGAGTTTGAGTAAATGAACTGTTCAAATTATAACAAGCAAAGGAACCGTCCGAGTAATTAACTATTCAAATTACAGCAAGCAAAGGAACCGTCCGAGTAATTAACTATTCAAATTATAACAAGAAAGGTAATAAGGTTCTAATCTAGTTGTCAGTAGACCATGGACTGACGCTACAAAAGGCAGACGGGGCTATTCTTAGACATTTTAGTCGCCCGTTGAGCCCACGCTTTGACAAACTAATGATGCCTCGCCTGGAAGTTTCATCACCACGGTCATTCTTACCTACCGAATTTTGGTAATTTTTTAATAAGACTGTAATCAGCTGTTCACTTGCGGCCATCTTGGATTGACAGGTCTTCATACAAATGCATCATTAGTTTGTCAAAGCGCGGGCTCAACGGGTGACTAAAATGACTAAGAATAGCCCCGTTAAGGGTTCTGAAGGATGGTGGTGAGACTACAAGATGATAGTGACACCAAGAAAGTAAATCAGTGACAACGTTACACATGACGCTGAAGTTTTATGTGTCAGTGGACCATGGACTGAAGCTGCACAAGACAGAAAGATGAGAAGTCCGCAATATCCAGGAAGTGTAGACAGTACATCATGTTCCAAGCAAGGATGTTTTCCAGGGGCCTTGGGAAGCTCTCTACCTCAGTTTGTGGACAAATAAGGGATGGACATTTGTGTCCCGTATTATTAAATAAAAGCAGTGAGTAACAGGACCGAAATCAGAATATTTTTAACGATAAAAAAAAATACGAATGAAATGAAAGAAGTATGTAAGGACCAAACTAAAATTAACAGTTGATTTGCAATGTTGGCAGCTAAGGCATTAAATTTAAAGTTTAATTAGTAAAAAAAATTCTAAGTTGTTCCTTTCAGTTATTTTTTGTAAATTATTTATAATCTTTTGTGCTCCTTGACTGATAGGTTGGTATGAGGCTGAACGCACGTGCTGTAAAAA
This sequence comes from Agapetus fuscipes, assembly GCA_951799405.1. Taxonomy (NCBI): domain Eukaryota; kingdom Metazoa; phylum Arthropoda; class Insecta; order Trichoptera; family Glossosomatidae; genus Agapetus; species Agapetus fuscipes. Next base: position 1,810,789 of record OX637356.1, read on the forward strand.
TTGGTTCACTTTTACCAACGCCACCCCGGTTTCAGTGAAAGGAGTTGCAAGGTTTATGTTTTGTTTATTTGTATGTTCACATGCATACAAATGCTGCATGTGTACTTACAAATTAAAATCCAAACCTCAAATGACATTAACCCTGCAACTTTTGCCGAACTTCCCTGAAACAGAAGTGACATTGGCAAAGTGAGACATTTTTTACAATAATGGTAGTCCGCCCCATACCAACCTATATGTCAAGGCATGACCTAGGTACTTGTGGGGAACATACCGAATGCGACCTTAAAACATAAAAATCAAAATCTCAGATGAACACTCTTGCCGACATTCCCTGGAATAGGGGTGACGTTGAAAAAGTGAACCATTTTTTACAATATGGTTGGTAAAACTGGAAATCATTTCTGACACCCTCAATGGAAATCGAACACGAGCTCTCGGCAAGGAATGCAAGCACTCTACCAACTGAGCTATCGACCGGACTTACATTCTACGTTCGTTCTATTTTCAAATACGATCGCCACATCAGCAACACCTCTGCGGCACTACAACATGTACCATATACTTCTAGATTATCTGGAATTTAGGGAGTCTCTCACATAACATTAAATACGTCTAGATCTACCTATGTACGACGCCCGGCAGGTATGTGAATCGGTAGGCCCAGGATTTACACTTTGCGAAAAAAAAGATTCAGATTAATAAATATAAAAAATGAAATGATTTGGAATGCCTGGTGCCGTCCCTGCACCAAGATGATTTAATATCTAGGAGCGTGTGTGTCCCGGAAACTGCGGTCCGGCCAATGGTGAGACCCAGGCCGGCCAATTACTGGACACGAACCCTAACTCCCAACCACTGGAGCCACTCACACGAGGATAGTAGCCTAGTTCTACGCGCAGCTGAACTAAATTATTCTAAAGCAGATCCTGTAAGAATATCACAGCGACTAGCCAACCGCTGATAATGCCCATCGGAGCAATGGGCGAAACTGTCCGGAAAGAATTAAGCAGACCACGGCTACATATATATATATTTGGATGACTTATTCTTCTTTTGGGCGCCGTTTAGTGGCTCCAGCCACCCCAAGGGCGCCCACCGCTCACTCTCTTCTTGTGAAGATGGTGGTCTTCAGCTCCTTCCTGAAACGCTCCTCGCTGGTTTCTGTCCTCAGCTTCAAAGGCAGCCGGTTCCAGCACAACGGTCCCGCCGAACTGAACGCCCTATCCCCAAAGCCCGTTCTGCTCCGTCGAGATGGCATTTTCAGCTTGTTGATAGCATCACTCTGCGCCGAGCGAAGAGTGCACCACTTATCAAAAATCTCGTCAAGCTTACATAATTCGGCTAAGTAAGAAGGGGCCGTTCCTCTGAGTGCTTTAAATACCAACAGGCACATTTTGAATTCCACTCTCTCCGGGACACGCAGCCAGTGAAGATTCTGCAATAGAGGAGTGACATGGTCAGTTCTACTGCCTCCCAAAATCACTTTTGCTGCGGTGTTAAAAACGGACTGCAATCTTGTTAGTTGCACCTTAGGAAGCCCAAGCATCAGGCTGTTGCAGTAGTCTAACCTTGAGACCACCAACGCATTCACCAGAGTTCTTGCTGCATCAACAGGTAAGCAGCTGCGAATACGCCTTATCTGCCTCAGGTGGAAAAAACTGGAGCTCACAATCCCCGATACCTGTTTTTCCATGGAAAGTGCCCCATCCAGATGCACACCTAAGAATTTGAGAGAATCCTGGGGTTTAATGGTCTCACCCATAATATTAAAAGACTCTATATCCAAAAGATGCTGTCTTCTTGGGGATGCAACCCACATGAATTCTGTCTTCTCTGGGTTCATCTTCAGACGGTTTCCGTTCATCCAAGCAGCCACATCTTCAATACACTTTATAGTGTCCAGCTTACATTGTCCAACCCCTGCAGGTGAACAGAGTTTAAAGATGAAGATATCGTCTGCATACGAGTAGTACTTCAAGCCTCTGGAGATGACAAACTGCTCTAAATCATCTGTATACAATGTGAATAAGAGCGGGCCGAGGACGGACCCTTGAGGCACGCCACACTCCAATGGTACTCTTGATGACCTCTTTCCTTCCACTTGCACAGTTTGATATCTACCATGTATATACGAAGACAACCATTGCAACAAATCATCGCACATGCCATATGAGGTAGTGAGCTTTTGTACAAGCAAAGAGTGATCTACAGTGTCGAAAGCAGCGCTCATATCGAGCACTGCCACCAGAGCCAGCTGTCCACCCTCAACTCCATCAATTAAGTCTGATATTATGCAAAGCAAGATTGTCTCCGTTGAGTGATGGCGTCTATACGCTGATTGAAATTTTGCCAAGCACCCAGTCTGATCCATGTACTGCATTATTTGAGAAGCAGCCAACTTTTCAAGGACTTTCGATAAAACTGGGAGGCCTGACACTGGCCTATAGTTATCTACCAAATCTTCTGGAAGAGACGCCTTTTTTATGATTGGAGTTATTAGCGCTTCCTTTAAGGGTTCAGGGAATATGCACTCCTCCACCATTGATTTATTTGAAAGTGCCATCAAGAATGGAGCCACATCCTTACAACATTTCTTCAGGAGCCAGGTTGGAACAGGGTCATTAGGACATTGTTTATTTGAGCAAGACATCAATGTTTTAGCGACAGTTTCACAAGAAAACGATGAAAAACTCAGCAACCGATGTTCACCACACCTATTGGCAGGCGGTATCAAAGGAACTAACGTGCTTGCCTGCCTGATAGAGTTGATTTTATTTGTGAGGTGCTGTATAAACTCATCTGGCTCTATACTAGCAGGGCTCATGTGACCCTCTCCACAGACAGCACGAATCGATTTCCACAGTGACTGAGGATTCTTTCTTTCTGATTCCAGTTTCTGTGTCCAATATTGGGACCGTTTAATCCTCACAATACTGTGATACTCCCTTTGTGCTGACCTCCAACTTGCCTGAGTCTGATCTGAACGGGAAGATCTGTATATTCTTTCTTGTCTACGCATAGACTTCTTCATTTCTCGACACTCCTCATCAAACCAATTCTCTGAGCGTCATAGCCCGAATAAAGTGATTGTGTTAACAAGAACCGGCCGTGAAAGCTTCAATGTACAATTAAATTCTTCTAGTATAAGATCTATTCTGATTGCAGTATTGATGCAGGGCGTACATCAGTTGTTAACCATTTTTTTTAGTGTGGGCGGTACTTTTACGGCGGTACGGCCATACTTTTCTCGGTCGTCCCTTTTCTCTTTTTTCTACACATAATTTGTCAGTCTATCATCATTCATTCTTTCCACATGTCCAAACCATCTCATCACATTATTTTGTACCTTAACTTTCTCATCCTCGTTCAGTTTACATGATTTTTTTACTCATTTATTCCAAACTCTATCCTTCAGAGTAAAATATGATGAAATGGCTTACCTGAGAGCAATGACTGATGGATGATGAACGAGTGTGGTATAAAAGATAATATGAGAACGAAAGTACAAAAAAGTACAATGAGATGGTTCGGACATCTTAAAAGAATGGATGATGAACAACTAATGAAGAAAGTGTACAGAGGAAATGTCAGAAGAAAGCGAGGAAGGGAAAGACCGAGGACAGAATGGATAGACCGAATACGTGAGATTGCGAAAGAATGGAACCTGCAGAGTGAGAATAGGACAAGATGTCAAATGTTTGACAAGGGTGATTGACATCTGTGTGTATTTATCTTAACCTATTCGTGTTTAATTACATTGCTAGGTAGAAAATATCAATATATTTATAATGTTTATTCATTATGCATATTGGTAGTATTGGACCTTTTCAAGTTTTGTTAAGTTTACTACACTTCACTTCCTTTCCTGACTTCTCAAGTAAAACAGTGTTTCTCTATTTTGTAAAATTAAATATCAATAAATCATTTCAACCAGCGCAATGATTTTTTATTAAAAAGCATCACTAGTGCTAATATCAAAACCACACCGATCCAGCAGAGAAACGTCGAACTAGCCGACCAAGAACCACAGCAAATCCAATCTTCCAAAATGTTCCTTCCACACCGGATTGACCACAAAGCTTGAACAGTAGGTATGAGGAAAGTGATGAATATTCAATTGATGCAAGGACAGAAAAAATGGAGACGCATCTGCGGAAGTACCAGCCACTCCTAGTGGAACGGCGGCAGGATACAGTATAGTTCGTGTCGTTGAGGATGAACCCTAGATTTCAGAAATCCTACTAAGTGCGTTAGAAAGCCCCCTCTTGGACTAACCCCATCCCTTCATCCTACCCAGCGTGGTGTAATTGCTAGCAAACCCCAATCACAGGACAAAACCGTGAGTAGGTATACAGCATTGCGTATACCTCCTTCCGCAAATTAAAACAATGCATAAAAACTGAGTCGCTCAACGGGAGTGCTGACGTATATTGAATACATTTTCGATTTACGGGATCGTGGGGAGCTCACGTAAACTTTTTGGACTTGGAGTATAGCTGGTCACGGTTCCATGTTAGAACGACGCAGTGACAAAACGACACATTACATAACGAAAGATGATAGAACAACACATGACAGAACGACACATGACATAACAACACATGAGTGAACGACAGAATACGTCTAACTTTGACCCTGGTTTAACAGATGTTATTGGGTAATTACTAATTAATAATTCATTAAAATAAACAACAATGAATTATTATTTGATGATATTAATACCTGTTTCTGGCCAGGCAGAATAGATTGGTGAATTGCACTCCTCTTAACATTTTTTTTTTTTTTAATTAAAATATACATATATATTTATATCACTATGACAAAAAATCACAAGAAAGTCGTTCTGTCTAGTGATTTTTTTTTTATGTGCCCTTTATGGTATGTTCTGTTTTTTGTACGTTTTGTTTTGTCATGTGATGTTTTGTCCTCGCGCTATTATGTCATAGTGAATTATTTCCTGCATTGTTTTGTCATAGCGATGTTTTATCATGTAATTTACTGTCATTGTGATTTCTGTCATGTCTCGTTCTGTTATGTGCCGTTCTGTTATGTGTCGTTTTGTCACTGTGCCATTCTAACCTGTCACCAGTTGGTCACATACGTACAAAGGTGCTGGAAATTTATTGGGTGCCTGATTAATGCATAAATGTATAAACTACGGAAAGGCGAAGTTACTAAAGCGACTTTTGAAGTGTCCAAAACAGAGAAATGGGTGAATAAACAACCAAATTGTCTAAGGGCCGGTTACAACTAACTCCAATCAGACAAAAATCAAAATTAAGTGTGATTTCTCCCAACAAATCAGAAATTTGGTTGCATATACGTAAATCAGCTAATGTACATCATCTTTCCTGTTTAAATTCCATCACATTATTACACATTCGGTTGGTGCAACAGGCCCGAAGAATAACACTGATAGTCTCTAGCCCATATGGCCCACATACAAATAAAATCTCTGGCAGGACGCACAAATCATAAAGCTTTCTCCAAAGACTTATGGCGACTTCATTCTTAAACTCCATAAACCTGTAAACAAAAAGCCTCACTCAGTATAGCGCCAACAGACACAGGACGTGCCAAAGAGTCATCGAAAGAAGGATGCTGGGAATCAGCCTCAGAGACAGGGTTCCAAACCAGGAGATCCGTAGACGCACTAATGTCATATAGTGAGTGGCCTGCTTAAAGTGGCTTTGGGCTGGTCAGGATGCAAGGCAAGACCATGACAGATGGCCGAAAAGGATCGTCCATTGGTGACCCAGGATATCCAAGCGGGAAGTAGCGAGACCCCAACTGAGGTGGCTGGACGACATCAAGGGAACTGCAAGCAGAGGATGGCTGAATACAGCAGCCGATAGACAGGAATGGAGAGGATCGGAGGAGACGTAAGTCCAGGAGTGGACAAAGAAAGGTTGAGGAAGAAGAAGAAGAAACCTGTTAACGCCTTGGTTGACCGGTCCGTAGTCCAGTGGTTAACACTTCTGGCTCGTAAATGGAAGGTTGTGGGTTCGAATCCCGGCGGATTTTCAAATTTGCTCTTCGCTGGGTTGAAAAAATCATAAACCTTTACCAATGATCGGTCTCCAAAGGTCCATCCAGCCTTACAGCAACTGGGTGTTGCTTGAGAATTGGCGCTTTGTAGTGACGACGACCAAGCTCGTAAAAAGGTCGATAGCTCAATGGGTAGAATACTTGCATTCCATGCCGAGAGCAAGGGTTCGATCTCACGGCTTACTCAGCCTTCACAAGAAATGAGAACCAGCCCCTCCGGGAGCTGGGAAACCCCCACTTCAACTGCAAATGGTTGGTGCGAGGCCGGCCCCCTTACCTGTAAAAATAAATAGGTCCCGAATCACCACATGCGACCCCTTTGGGGGTATCGCAGGCAAGAAGTTACACTATATGTGTAGCTTAGTTGCGTTTTTAAACTCTGAGCTTTATATTAAATACAGCCTCTAGGAATTCCGTCTTTGGACTCATGTATGAAAATTGACTAGCAATTATGATAAAAACATTGCTTTACGATTGTAGTTTTTACGCAAAAGGGTTAGAAGGAGTACTATTGCGAGCCACTAGACGGGGTCGCATGAATAAATTTGCCAGAGCACCTAAGATAAATACCTACTTGAATAAAAGGGCTCCATGATAAAATTAATTTGAGGGCTTCTGGGAAAAAGGGCTTACACACACTTTCTCCGTATTCCCAATTGTATGATTATTTTTTACTGTAACTGTGATCATTCCGCTAGGGAGGACCAGAGCCTCTTCTGTGTTGCCTATGTTTTTTCCATTCTTTGCACTCCTTGACTTGTAGGTTGGTATGAGGCTGACCACCCACACTGTAAAAAACTGCTTCACTTTGCCAATGTCACCCCTGTTTCAGAGAAGGTCAACAAGAGTTGCATTGCTTATGTTTATTCGAGATTTTGGTTGTTATATTGTAGAGTCACATGCAGCATGTGTAAGCACGAACTTTTAGGTGTCTACTTATGAGAATGCATTTAATATGAATCTTAAATGTAATACAACATCAATCACCACTTCCTTGTAGCGCCTCACGACAGAACCAAGAACTCAAGCAACACCTCTGCGGCACCCTTCCAGGGTGACATAGACCCCCAAGACTCTCAAGAATTGGGGAGCCTCCCGCACAGGATTCCTTAAAATATATATATATATATGCATGCTTAATTTTAAGTTTTCACGGATATTATACATGTTGATAGGTTTTCGGGTAAACCGTTAATTTGCTATTTCCTAGCCGACGTTTCGGATCGGTATCACGATCCTTCATCAGGGCGGTCCTTCTGTGTGTAGGGTTGGCCTTCGACTGATTTGTGATGTGTTTTCAGCACTGACCCGCAACAAAACACATCACAAATCAGTCGAAGGCCAACCCTACACACAGAAGGACCGCCCTGATGAAGGATCGTGATACCGATCCGAAACGTCGGCTAGGAAATAGCAAATTAACGGTTTACCCGAAAACCTATCAACATATATATACACTTATATATACACCAAGATTATAGATTATAATGTAACTACATAGCGTTATTCCAAATTAAACCTAACAATTCTCGCACATACTGAATTAAATTCACTTTTTTGTTCCTTGTTCATCGAGCTCTCGGCATGAAATGCAAGCACTCTACCTACACTTTTTTGCGTTTTTCAATTAATAATGCAAAATTTGCTGTTCTATAAGTTGTACAAATATTGGATCCTCAGTCACATAACTCCTGAGATATCTAAATCTAAGCTTCAAAGATATGCATCATTTGAGATTCATATTTAATGCATTCCCACAAGCAGACACGCATAATTTTGCGCTCACACATGCCACATGTGTACCTACAGTATAAAAACCCCAATCTCAAATGAACATAAGCCCTGCAACTCTTGCCGACCTTCCCTGAAACAGGGGTGACATTGGCAAAGTGATTTTTTTTTACAGTATGGGTGGTCAGCCTCATACCAACCTATAAGTCAAGGAATACAAGCAATTAATTACATTTGATAAATAAACACTTAACAATTAAACAGTAAAAATTGCAACCTAACAAACGTATTCTATAAAAAAGTAAAAAATATTTTTTTTAACCCTCAGCCATAAACGCCAGCATTACAGATCAACCGCCATTTCTTTCGGTCTTTGCATACTTCTTTCATTTCATCCAGAGTCATAACCTTCTTCATACAAGCTCTCCTTTTATTATGACTCTGGATATCCCATTCATTCGCTTTTTCGGAAATTTGGTCCATCCATACCTTTCTCGGTCTTCCTCTACCACGACATACATCTATTCTTGTCCATATTTCCAAACTATTTAAGCTGTTTTTTTTATTATCAAGTGTAATAAAAACATCGGATGTCCATCCAACGTAAGTGTCCCAATCTAAACGCACTTGCACTCTCTACGGCTTTCAGTACATGGGGTAGGGCATTCCACAGCACAGGGCCCGACCATCGTAGGGTTAAACAGTTGTGAAGAGCCTCAACAATACGTTATTACCTCGCAGAACATGTGTGAGCTTGTACTTAAAGAACAGAAGGTTCTACTGAGTGCACATCAATCTACTTACTCAAGCTAGCAATTTACCATTCAACGTTTGCCATTGGAATATATCATTTTTTCTGACATTTACTTGTCAGTGGTTGAATTCAGTGCTCATCTATAATTTATAATCGACAATCTAGGTTACGAAAATGTACTTAAACTTAAAAAATTGTACTTGAGTTTGTTCGATACAGCGTGAGTATTAGCTCGAATATTCTATTTATAATATTATGGCAAAATGTTCCAGTTCCCAATGTTTCAAGAGCCATCCTTATGCATGCTAAAAAAAGGGCCAAAGTTGTCTGTAGCGTTAGAATTGTATCTAAGCTGTCGAACAAAACAGTTAAAATAAATTGTACAGTGGACTGCACAGGACTTTATAGCACAAAATACAGTCATGTTTAGGTCATAGCCAATTTTCATAACAAAACATTTAGTTGTGTGTAAGTAATGAAGCTAATCTTTTTGAGCAATCGTCTTTTTGCAGTATTATCATTGATCCCGTTTGTATCAAAACTAACACTTTGTTTGGTGGGTACCTATATTTTTCATTGATATTTTGGAATGTTATGATTGATTATCATATGGGTACAACTTACTATTTTAAGACTCGTAGCCTAGTATTTTATATTAGGCGTTTTAGTACCAAGAATATTACAATTATTTTTGTTTTAAAATTTGTCACTTTGTATGGTGGCTACACCTTATAATATTTATTTGAAAAAAGTAATGATTAATGTATGTAGGTATATATAAGAGCTTTTCAATTGTGGAACATTATTTTTTAGTTAACCCGTTCTCTGCCGGGAAAATTTAAAATATTGTTTTCTCTTGTATGGCAACCCCCAAAACAAAGAGTATTAAGAGGCAATGCTTATTGTTGTTTTATGGCAATTGATTGAGCGAATTGTTATGTAGGTTTATTTATGGGTATTAGACGTTTTGCTACTAAAAATATTACAATAATTTTTTGTATGAAAATTTGTCACTTTGTATGGTGGCTATACTTTATAATATTTTTTTGAAAAAAGTAATGATTCATGTATGTAGGTATATATAAAAGCTTTTCAATTGTAAAACATTATTTTTTAGTTAACCCTTTCTCTGCCGAGAAATTTTAAATTATTTTTTTCTCTTGTATGGCAACCCCCAAAACAAAGAAAATTATGAGGCAATGGTTATTGTTGTTACATAGCAGTATTATAATGACGATTATGCAAAAAAAATAAAGAAAATCGTAGGAGCCATTTTTGAGAAAATCTCATTTGAAATTTTCAGCTGTTCGGAAGCCATCTTGAATTTTCTAAAATTTTAAAAATGTTTCACTATGAATTATAGTGATAATAAAGTTTATTCTGATAAAGTTAAGAAACATAAAAGTTTTTTGCGTTCTGATGGGTTTTTGTAGCCTTTTAATTTAAATTTTTGATATCATGTAAACGGCCCTTTATGTTTTTATTTTCAAAAATTTTATTTAATTTTTATATAGAATTTAATGTTACCTATAATATTGTAGAACTTATCTTTTTTGTCAACGGTTTCACTTCTGAGAAAATCACAATTGTTTTTTTTTTTCATATGGCAACTCATAGACGCAGATTAGTAAAAATGTTGCCATAACTAAATTTGATAGGAATGTATCAAGAAACTACTTTACTGAAAATTTAAAAAAAATCGTCGGAGCCGTTTTAGAGAAAATCGCATTTGAAGTTTTCTCCTCCTTGGAAGCCATCTTGAATTCTCAAAATAGTGAAAAACAAATTATAGTACAAAGCAGTTTATAAATTTTTCTTTCTTGTGAATCTAAAAAAAGTTTTACAAAACTGCGTTTTTATGGGTCTTTTTAATATTTTCGATGAAAATTTTGAGATCGTGTAAACGGTACTTAAAGTAAAAAAAAATTTATAGTATTCTTTAAATTTTTGTAGAAATTAATATTGCGCGTAATATTGTAGAACATTTTTTTTTGTCAACCCAGCCATTTCCGAGATAATCACAATCGTTTTTTTCTTTCATATCGCAACTCATAGACGTAGGTTGAGAAGAGTGTTGCCATAACAAATTTTCTTCGCGACAATTTAAGCAACGACCACACTGAAATTTTAAAGAAAATCGTTAAAGCCGTTTTTGAGAAAAGTGCAATTTTATGTTTTTTTTGTATGGCAGCCATCTTGAATTTTCAGGGTGGTGCCATGCCAGTCAGCTCATCAAAATTTGTGGTTGTCAATTCTCTAAATCCAAAAATTGGTGTCTCTACGATCAGTAGTTCCGGCTGGGACATACATACATCCATACATACATCCATACGGACGGACGGACGGACAGGTTCGACAAATTAGTCTTTTTGCATGTCCTGGTGCAGGACAACTCATTTCCGTTGAAACCTCGAAATTTTTTTTTCGGACGAATACAATACTTTATAACAGTCCTTCGGACTGCTATAAAGTAAAAAGCACTCTGTGTATGTGAACCATGTCCACAAAGAGACAAGTATGAAGTTCGTGCTTACAAATGCTACGCTCGGTGGGATTCGAACCCGAGCTCTCGGCATGGAATGCAAGCACTCTACCAACTGAGCTATCGACCTGACCTACGTTAGCTTAATTAATAGCTTAACCCATTTTCGCTTAATATGCCACTTATTCAGTTTTACCCTTAATTAAGGTATCGATATATAATTAGTATTATATACATATACGAGTAGGTTAATATACATAGACCATCATTATATACAAAACAAAATTAGGTCAATTGATGAACACATTATTTAGTGATTTTCTCTTCTTACATCATATCTTCTTCCTAAGTGGAATTTAATTAAATACATTGACTTATGATATCTGTCTTATTATTGTATTATGAGCACAAATACTTTTAACAAAAATAGACAATATATGATGAACGATTACAAAGTTAATGCCCCTGCAATCAATAAAATAATATATATTTGTTTTAACATACTTACGAAAATGGTCATTAGTAAGAAAAAGAACTTCACAGTTGCATTTCCATGTGAAAAAACTCGGGTGAATGTAAAAATGTTCTTAAAAAGTTGGTAGGTACTATTGCGAATAATAATGGCTGCCGAACCAGTCCAAACACAGCTAGAATTGACAGATAACACGCGTTATAAATATTGCGATCCCTAAAATTGACGAATTTTAAAGGAAAAATGTATAATTTTAAGACAATATGGCATGTGTTATAATTGGGTGTCGAAACAAAAAATGAATTTGGACATAACGGCCTTATTTCGACTATAACATGACTATATATACCACTGCAACGTTTGACAGGACTGAGACAAATGTGGGCTCTAATATGTATCAATGCAGTAATTTAGTTTGTGCTTCTCTATGTTATTCCTTCATTATTATTTACATTACATTATATTATTACCGGTTGGACCGGTCCGTAGTCCGTAGTGGCAACACTTCGGACTCGTAAGTGGAAGGTTGTGGATTCGGATCCCGGCGGAGCACAAAAATATACCATTTATATTCCGAATGTGCTCTTCGCTGGGTTGAAAAATTCATAAACCTTTACCAAAGACCGGTCACTGAAAGGTCCATCCAACCTTACAACAACTGGGTCTTGCTTGAGAATCTGCGCTTTCTACAGCGACGACCAAGCTCGCAGAGGGCTCTTGAGGTGTGATACACACAAAAACAGCGCTCACCAAATAAATCATCCTAATATTATTATTATTATTATCACTATACGATGTTATTCACACACAGAAAATCCATGGCTCAACCGCCATTTTTACGTGAATTTTTCATACAAAAAAAAAATGATTCATGGATCAGTTCTTTATAGTATTTATACAAGGATAATTTATTTGGAAGGTACCTACCCATAATTAAAGAGCGCCGTTTTTGTGTGTATCACACCACAAGCGCCCTCTCAAATCACGGATACTTTTTATTTGTAAAGATGCGTCTTTAGTGCTCCTTTAAAGATACCAACAGCTATGTATCAAATGTCACTGGTATGGTCGAGCGCATAAGGCGTTGGCACTCGAATTTGCGATATTAAAACAAGCGCAAGTTCGAACCCCGCCTGCGCCATGACCTATGTTCAATAACTTTGACCGTTGTTCAACAGACGTCATTGGGTAATCATGAAGTAATGAATCTTTAAATTTTTACATAATTAAACCTGTTTCTGGCAAAATAGCTTGGTGAACTGCATTCGTTTTGACAAATGTTATTAAAAAAGACATTTATAAGTAATAGATTATACTATTAATAGTGATAAATAATACGCATTTTTGTATGGTTTTGTGTTTATTTCACTTTGCTGTCAAAAATATATATTATATGAGTATATATCACAGATTATAATAAAACATGTACATAAAAATATAAATAAAATACATAAAATAAAAGGGGTTACAGAAATATACTTGTAAACAATATTTACTGTACGAATAAAATCAAAGGTACATTTGTATAATTTATTATATATCCTTGAAATATATTTTAAAATACCTGATTTTCTTGGGATTATTAATTGAACCCTTGAAACAGTGTCGAAAAAAAAATGGTATGTATTGCGGATCAAGGAACTAAAGACGCGTTGTTTCAAAGATAGCTTAGCGACTGAAAACTGAAAAAAAAAACATGATTGATTTCTGCGAACCTTGCCGGTAGATTTTTGTTCAGTTTAAATTCAATTTAGATTTGTTTTAATTGACTTGGATGTACTTCGGTCACTTCTTAAGAAATGAAAAATACCGCCTTCTTCATCTCATCATAAAGGGTATAATTGAGTGAAGAAGAACAATGGTTCAACAAAAGCACCAAGTCCCTGTTTCGAGCCGCAGCATACAAGGTCAAAATAGCCATTATGATCTGCTATCTTCGATAGAAGTGACAACAAAAGAAGTAGAAGAAGCTTTGACAGACAGCCTGAGACTGTTGCTTGACAGAAGCACAAGATTCGTTTTTATGCAGCAATATCAAAGGTGCTACGAGATGAGATAGCCAATCTTTAATAAAGAGGCACAAAAAGAGATGATATTTGATTAAAAAAAAAAACTTTTAATAAAAAACTTTGTTTTATTCCACTGATTCTTATGAGTATTTAATGCGGAAAAAACGTTTTCAGGTTTACCTTCCCCTCTTCAGTTTCTTAGATAAAAGTTCATAATTTTTTTTTTTTTTTAATCAAATATTTCAAATGGAATTCCACAATGTACCTATCACGAAAACAATTTGAAAACTTTGTGAGTTTATGTAGCATACTAAATGAATAGAAGAACTCTTGAGGAATTTGCAAGTTCTGTTTTTTTTTGTCATTTTTTACGATTTAGCTTTCTTTGAGACAACGCAAGAGATTTGGATGTCTTTTGGTTTAAAGATGCATGTTGCCTCTGCTGTAGACGTAAGGAAGGCTGATGGGTCTCCTCATGAAGAACTGCCTCATGGGGCTCTCTGGTCTCCACAGATCAAAATCGCGGCCGTAAAATTGGCGCAGCATCTGAAAAATCACAAAAAACATGGATGTATAACACGTTCATGTAATAAAAATATTATGATTTGACTTGGGGTTAATCTATAATCTAAGTTGCAAGGATATATTCATTCAAAGCTCTCAGATGTATGCCCACAAACAAACACGTGTAGTTCGCGCTTACAAATGCTTATTGTGTAGGTACTTACAAATAAAATCCAAACCACAAATGAACATAAGCCCTGCAACTCTTGCCGACATTCCCTGAAACAGGGGTGACATTGGCAAAGTGAACCATTTTTTACAGTATGGGTGGTCAGCCTCATACCAACCTATAAGTCAAGGAATACGAGCAATAAATAACAATTAAATTAAAAAAAAAAAAAAAAAAAAACTTTGTTCTTTTAAAAAAATCGTGGGGTTCTTTTAATTAAATTGCAATTTAAATCTGTCGGTGTTATGGCCGAGGGTAGAGGCGTTTTCGTGTTCGACTAGCGTATTTGGAACCGGATGACGTTGGTTCGAATCTTGCGTCTAGCCCACTTGACCATCACTTCGACTATGGTTCAACGGATGCCGTTGCATCCACACAAACTTTTGCTTTCGCATGGAGACAACTGGCCAGGCAAAATAGGTTGGTGGATTGCATTATATATGTAGGTATACATTTCACAATAATTATTTTTCACAATACAGGTTACAATGTACTGTTCACTCTTCACTCTCTGCTTACAAATCTTCGCGTTACAATGCTCAAAGCGACTCTGTCTGTCCCACAGAATCTTTTCTCCAATTTGTATGTGTGGCAGAGACGATTCTTGCATGTTCAAGAACATGGTAGATACTTCCATAATGGATTGTTCCACACTATACCAGAGACATCACACACACACCAATCAGCTTACTTAGACTCACGTCCACACGAACTCATACGTTAATAGCAATGATATATGGATTATGTATTTGATAAGCGCTGTTTTTGTGTGAATCACACCTCAAGAGCCTTCTGTGGGCTTGGAATCCTGCGGGTTTGAAAACCTGCTATTCTAGAAGATATTGGCACGTTCCAGAGTTCCATCTAATTATTGTAGGCAACGTGAGCAGGGACTATTGTTACTACTACTACTAACTAACCTGCCAAAGGTTATGAATGTAGGGAAGGCAAAAAAGTGTCAAGCTACTGAGAGTGCAACTTGATCACTGTCTGACCATGAAGAAACAAATCAGCACCACGGTTAGTTCCGGCTACTATGGTTTACGACAGCTGAAATATATTAAAAAATATCTACCGTTGGAAGCTAAAAGGTCACTCGTCAACGCTTTTGTAGTATCCAAAGTGGACTACTGTAATGGCATTTATGCAGCCCAACCACAGTGTGAATTAAGTCGGTTGCAGTCAGTAATGAATGCAGGCGCGCGGCTAATATTCAACCAAACCAAACACTGTCACATAACTCCGCTTTTAGAGCGACTCCACTGGCTGAGGTTTCCTCAACGCGTCAAATTTAAACTTGGACTTATCACATACAAAGCTCTCCATGATGCAGCTCCTTTCTACATCCAAGAGCTGATTGTCTCAAAAGTCCTGGGCTCAAGGGAGCAAACACTAAGATCAGCAGAGAACGGAGCGGAAACCCTGCTAAATGAACCTAGAAGAAAAATCGCCACTGTTTTCGGAGACCGTGCTTTTGCAGTGGCCGGCCCTGCGACCTGGAATCAACTACCACCAGAAATCCGGAGGTCTAAGACGATTGAGGACCTAAAGAGGAGGATGAAGACATTTTTCTTCGCCCAATAAAAAACTAAGCGCCCTTGGAGTGACATTGAGTTACGAAACGGCGCTTATAAGGAAATCATCATAATCATCATCATCAAGGCAATGAAATGGCTACGCTCAATAAGATTTTAAAAAGCTTTTTACTAGATAATTATAGAATAACGTGTGCAATGAAACATGGAAGTAGCAATGAAATTTTTAAAGGAGTTAGCTAGTCATTTAGTGGGAAATAGTCCGGTCGATAGCTCAGTTGGTAGAGTGCTTGCATTCCATGCCGTGAGCTCGGGTTCGAATCCCACCGAGGGTGTCAGAAATGACTTCCCGTTTCGGTGTTTACTTCAAACCTCAAAATAAAATACCGGCAAGGCTTACTTCACAAGAAATGAGTACCAGCCCCCTCGGGAGCTGGGAACCCCCCACTTCAACTGAAGTGGTTGGCGTAAGGCCGGCCCCCTTACCTGTAAAAATAAATAGGTTCAACTCGCCACATGCGACCCCTTCGGGAATTACGCGGCAAGAAGTTGCACTATATGTGTAGCTTAGTTAATTGAAAAATGTACTCACATCAAATCTGGGATAGGTCATCAGCTTTCTGTCATAAACGGGGAATCTGCGCAAGTACTCTTCATCAAAACGGTAATCCCTGCCGAAGACTGGATCTTTCATGTCCACAAGCCTGTCGTCTCCGAGAATCCTTGGCACATCCAACACCATGCGTCTGTCATCATCGAAACGCAAAAAGTCCTTCCTCACAAATGACTCCAACCTCTCTTCATCCACCAATCTTTGCGCCAAGACTCGCCTGATGGTCTCGTCCCCCAGAATTCTCGGCATATCCACAATGTGCCTGTCAGAGTCAAGAATTCTTGGAAAATCAACGATGTGCCTGTCTGCTTCCAGAATTCTCGGTAATTCCACAACATGTCTATCAGTGTCCACAACTCTTGGCAGTTCAACATGCCTTTCGACGTCCAGAATCGTAGGCACTTCAACCACACGTCTTCTAAGAATCGGATCATCAACGATTTCCAATTTTCTGGGGATGAATGGATTTATGATGGTGATATCTCTATCGTCGTGGACTTCAGCTTCCCTCTTGATTGGGTCGTGAGACAGCACTGAAGTTGAGAGCATAAGGTCGCTGGTAGAGACCGGTGGAATGATTTCAGGGGTGATGGGAACATTTTTGATTGGCTCGATCGGTGCAGGACCAGCTGATGCTCCATACACCACCAGGAAAACGAAGAAGAGACTCTGCAAAGAGATGAAAGAAGAAATGTGTGAGTTACACTGTTGAAATTACATGAAAAATCTGTTCACTCCTTTGGTTCACCAAACTCTTCTAATAACTGACTTTGAGAAACTTCACCTCAACGTTGTAGTTTTTAAGCCACACACGTGTAAGTACTTGCTTACAAATGCTGCACGTGTCTAATCTAATCTAATGTAAGTTGCAAAGATATGTTTAATTGGAGATTCACATTAAATGCATTCTCACAACCAGACACGTACAAGTTCGCGCTTGCACATGCCTCATGTGAACCTACAACATAAATTTCAAATCTCAAATGGACATACACCCTGCAACATTTCCCGACCTTCCCTGAAACAAGGGTGACATTGGCAAAGTGGATCAAATAAATTGTGTAAATATAAATCACCGCAATTTTAATTGCATTGAAACCGCGAAAATCATTACAATATCTTCGGAGGTCTTCCCGGAGAACTTTTAAGTACATGCATGCTTCCAGATTTGACCAAAATATACGAGTGTGATGAGATGGTTTGGGCATGTGGAAAGAATGAATGATGATAGACTGACAAAGTATGTATACAAAGAAAGTGTGAAAGGAAAAAGAGGGAAGGGACGACCGAGAAAAGTATAGAGTGATCAGATTGAGGAGATTGTGAAAGAATGGGATAAACAGAGTGTAAAAGAAGAAAAATGCATGAAAAAGGTGATGGATATGAATGAATTGAAAGAGATATGTAATCTATAATATAATAATAATCTTTAATATAAGTTGCAAGGATATATTCATTTAAAGCTCTCAGATGTATGCCCACAAACCAACAAGTGTAGTTCGCGCTTACAAATGCTGAATGTGTACTTACAAATAAAATCCAAACCTCAAATCAACATAAGCCCCACAACTTTTGCCGACCTTCCCTGAAACAGGGGTGACATTGGCAAAGTGAACCATTTTTTACAGTATGGGTGGTCGGCCTCATACCAACCTATAAGTCAAGGAATATGAATGATAGATTACATTTAAATATAAAAAAGAACAAAACCTTGAAAATAAATCTATACAAAAAAAGTCAAAAATTTCCTATGCAAAAAATGTAGCAAATTAATACACCAACATTAGAAATCAACATTGCAGATTACTATTATGTGAGGATAGGAAAAAATGGAGGCAGCTCTGCAAGGGCTCTGGCCACCCCTAGTGAAATGGTGACAGAGTTACAGTTACAGTTACAGTTCAGCTGTTTTAAATAAGGTCCAGGTCAACAGTGCTTTTGTACAATGCAAATCCACACAACACTTCTATCCAGTTTCCCCTTGACTGCATCGCCTCCGTCACTTTCAGTCTGCCGCCTTTTCTTTCTACTTCTTTTCTCCGACACCTTTTCTTTCTACTTCTTTTCTCCGACACCTCGCCCCAGGCTCCACAAAGTGGTGTTATTTTCTGCACCGGATGGGAAACACTTCGAGGCGGTCACGTGTCGGCAGCGCTTCTGCCAAATACACAAAGACGCTTAAAGCGCTTTCAATCACAGCGCTTCTCAAATATACTCTACATTTTTAAATAATAAAAAAAATGGAAAACAAACTAAATATACTCAAATAAGTTATTTGACCGGTCCGTACTCTAGCAATAATAATAATATTAGGATGATTTATTTGGTGAGCGCTGTTTTTGTGTGTATCACACCTCAAGAGCCCTCTGCGAGCTTGGTCGTCGCTGTAGAAAGCGCCAATTCTCAAGCAAGACCCAGTTGTTGTAAGGTTGGATGGACCTTTCAGTGACCGGTCTTTGGTAAAGGTTTATGAATTCCACATTCGAAATATAAATGGTATTTTTTGTGCTCCGCCGGGATCCGAATCCACAACCTTCCATTTACGAGTCCGAAGTGTTACCACTACGGACTACGGACCGGTCCAAGAAAATGCTGCAGGGTGTCCTATCGGTGGACAACCTGAAAGCAGCACCCAAGATTAGGGTTCTCCACGTTTGGAGGTTCATGAAAGAGACAACTGCACAAGACATTGTGCAGCACGTTAAGAAGGTCACCGGCGTGGAGGTGGAGGCAACGCCTCTAGTGAACAGTGGTGGATACGCCTCATTTAAGGTGATTCTTCAGGAGGAAGGGTGGGACAAGGTATTCAACCCATTAATATGGCCTAAAGGCATATGTCTTGCCAAATTCATTAATCTTAAAAATGGCCAACATTAAAATTTTATATCAAAATGTTAGAGGTCTCAGCACCAAAACTGTAGAATTTAAAAATAATATTTTAATACAAGACAATGACATAATTGCCCTCACAGAGACATGGTTGAACGCCTCTGTCCCGTCACCTCAACTCTTTGATGGCAGGTACAATGTACACAGGCGTGACCGCGGTACCCGTGGGGGGGGCGTTTGCTTAGCAATAAAAAATACGCTTGCTTCACAAAGAATGCCCAGCATGGAGACGGATGGCGAGCATCTGTGGGTGAAAGTCACTAAAAAGTTCACCCCTGTTTACATATGCGTCGTTTACTTCCAGTGCCGGGAAGGAGAACAAGAAAGAGTAAATTTTTTTGAAAATTTTGAAAAGAGTGCCCCAGCGATGAGCGGTCGTAGTGTAATTGTAATCGGGGATTTTAATATGAACAGTGTGAACGATTCAACGAGACTGGAGTTATTGTGCTTCACAGAAGGGAATAGTTTTACCCAAATAAATGAAATCAAAAACAGCTATGGGAACATTTTAGACTTAGTGATGAGCAACTGTAAATTAACATGTACAGTGGAGCGTAGTGAAGAACCGATGGTGTCTGAAGATAGACACCACCCCACACTATTGGTAACAGCGCGCCCGCGAGCTGCGCCTCTGTGTGGGGAGGCGAAGCGGCCGCCACCACACCAACACAGCCAGCCCACGCACACAGATACACAAGACAAACAGTGCCATTATTCGATAAATAATTATATTAATTCTAACATTAATTTTAAATTATTAGATGTAGGTAGATGTAATAATATTATTAGAGTGTATGATTGGTCTCAAATGTATAAAATGACCGATAGTAACCTAATTTTAAAATATTTTTACACTGTGATTTATAAAATTTTTGATTTGTGTGCTCCTAAAAAAAGGAGACCATGTACAGGTAGGACTTATCCAATATGGTTTTCTCAAAGAATAATTGCAGACTTGAGATCTAAGAGACATCTGCATAATGTCTACCTGAAGAATAAAACCAAGAGTAACTATATTAAATTTAAAGAGAAACGCACTCAACTCAAGTCTGACATTGCTCATGCTCATAAGTCCTATCTAGAGAATATTCAG
>OX637356.1:2431350-2916730 GCA_951799405.1 Agapetus fuscipes
TATTATTGTAATATTTAATTGTCGTAATATTTTATTATTGTAATATTTTTACAATTTATCATTGTAATATTTTCATAAAAAATTAAATAACAATTAGCCAATTACATCTGTCGAACTGTTATTGTCGATAGGACACGACGCAGGTGGGGCTCGAACTTGCGATTGTCCCAATAATGAAAATTCGAGTACGGACGCATACCAGTGACATAATGAGAGACAACAGAAATTTCGACGATGAGTTCCTTGACTAATAGGTTAGTATGAAACTGACCATCCATGATGTAAAAACTTATATATTAACATTTGAGGCTCATATTTAATGCATGCCCACAAACATACACTTGTAAGTTTGCGCTTATACATTTTGCATGTGTAGATTCAAAATAAACCAAACCTGACATGAAGATAAACCCAAACGGGGCTATTCTTAGACATTTTAGTCGTCGGTTGAGCCCACGCTTTGACAAACTAATGGTGCCTGAGCTGGAAGTTTCATAAGCACGGTCATTCTTACCTACCGAATTTTGTAATATTTGTACGAAAACAAATTAGCTGTTCACTTGCGGCCATCTTGGATTGACAGGTCTTCATACAAATGCATTATTAGTTTGTCAAAGCGTGGGCTCAACCGACGACTAAAATGTCTAAGAATAGCCCCGTAAAACTCTTTCCGACCGTCCCTGAAACAAGGGTGTCATTTGCAAAGTGAATAATTTTTACTGTTTACCTATACAGCCAGTCAACCTCATGCTAACATGTAAGTCACAGAAACTCATTTTCGAAAATATTCTAGATTGCCGGCTTTGTTTGCGCACGCCTCAGATGCCCAAGCTTTATTTGGACCCTCTTGTTTTTGTTGCACGGTGACTGATTTTACAATTTGGTGTTTGATGCACTCTGGAATGTGTAATTTCCTGTGAAGACGGATCCAACAAATGACTTATGTTTTATTGTGTTTAAAAATATCTTTATTTTTTTTTTAAATAGATTCGTGAAGAGGAATGCAATTCAACCCAACCTATTTTGTCTGGCCAGTCTGCCTTCATGTGAAAGCCGAAGCTGGTAATATCATTCGTCTAATATCCGATTAATAAATTTAACTTTATTTATAATTCTTGTAAATATTTCAAACGACCGTTATTCCAACCTAAACCTAACAGTTAATGAAAGTTTGAAGAATTATTAATGGAAAATGAATCTATTTCTGGATAACTAGAGAAGTCCGGTCGATAGCTCAGGTGGTAGAGTGCTTGCATTCCATGCCGAAAGCTCGGGTTCGAATCCCACCGAGGGTGTCAGAAATGATTTCCCGTTTCGGTGTTTATTTCAAATCACAAAATGAAATACCGGCAAGGTTTACTCAGCCTTCACAAGAAATGAGTACCAGCACTTTCGGGAGCTGGGAAACCTACACTTCAACTGAAGTGGTTGGCGTAAGGCCGGCCCCCTTACCTGTAAAAATAAATAGGTTCAACTCGCCACATGCGACCCCTTCGGGGATAACGCGGCAAGAAGTTACACTATATGTGTAGCTTAGTTGCGTTTGCGTAGAAATAGGTTAGTGAATTGCGTAGATTTTCACTATTTTTTTTTTTCAAAAGTAGACATTTATTTATGCAACCATATTAAGTCGGATGCACACTTTGAAGATTCAACATACAAATACCGAGATAACGTTAATGTTATTAGGTTTTTTGTTTCGTACTCTAGTTCTGTCATTTGCATTATGCAGCTAACTGCCTATGGGGCGGGCGGGGAGGAGGAACTCCGGGCAAGAAACAGCTGGAGCAAATAAACACAATCCTAATGCTCTGCAGGCGTCTGCAGCTGAAGACTTGCTCGGTCTATATCATTATAACTACTTATTAGCATGGACGCGTGCAGAATTCTACCCATGGGTAGGCAATGCAAAAAAAAACGCAACTAAGCTGCACACGTAGTGAAACTTTTTACCGGTACTTTTTTCAATTTTCACTTGTACTTAATATAAATCACCACAATCAAAAAACTTCAGTTTGGGTTTTCCAACTATTGAAGAATCTGGTTCTCATTTTTTGTGAAGGCTGAATAAACCTTGCTAGTATTTGATTTTGGGTTTGAAGTAAAAGCACCGATATTGTAAATCATTTCTGACCCTCTTGTTATTCCTTGACTTATAGATTGGTAGGAGGCTGACTACCCATACTGTAAAAAATGGTTCACTTTGCCCATGTCACCCCTGTTTCATGGAAGGTTAGCAAGAGTTGCAGGGCCACTATTGTAGGTCCACATGCGGCATGTGTGAGCGCGAAATTATGCGTGTCTGTTTGTGGGAATGCATTTAATATGAATCTCAAATGATACATATCTGCAACTTAGATTTAGATTTAGATTGTTGCATGTTGAACCCTTGCCTTATGGTGTTGAAGGCAAGCATTCTACCAATTTTACTCACATTACTCCATTGTTAAAGAAACTGCATTGGCTTCGCTTTCCGGAGAGGGTGGCCTACCATGTTAATCTGATGGTTTACAAAGCTGTCAATGGTACGGCTCCTTCATACTTGTCTGACATGTTCCCACCCGTTGAGATAGGTCTGAGGCGCCAAAAGCTCAGATCTGCGGGGTATGGGGTGGTTGACTTAGTCCAGCCGTACCGTCAGACACGCACTTATTTTGGGGACCGCGCTTTCCGATTGGCGGGCCCAACGGAGTGGAACAGACTACCACCTAATGTGCGGAAAGCAAAAAACTGTCGGTATCTTTAAAGGAGTCTAAAAGATACATATTTACAAAAAACTTATCCGTGATCTGAGATGCGACACACAAAAACGGCGCTCTTTAATTATGTGTACCTGCCTTTCAAATAAATTATTTATTGGATATATATTTTAAATATAACTTAGCTATTGACCTGAATGAATACAGGGCAAAATATAAAATTGTTAGGTTATAAAATTTGAACCAGGTACTTTCCGATGCAAGCCCAAGGCTTAAACCACTAGACTACCGTTTATCTAAGCTGCAAGTTTTGTTAAGTAGAAATTATGAATAATATGTTTTTCATTGCTCCTCCTGCCTGGATAGGGTAGAGGTGGGCAAGACGGGACAAGCTGCCGGCGGAGAAATATATTACATTTCACTTTGTTTGCTATGATGGGGGAGAGCTGGCTGTGTTAAAATTACAAAATTATGTTTGTTCCACCGAAATTCCTAGTTTTTATGAAAACATTTTTTTTTAATTTTTAAGTATGTTCTTGGATTTGCACTTGTACCCAGCTGCCATTCCAACAGGAGTGGCCAGTATCTCGTCAGATATTTCCTAGTAATTCCGTCAGATAGTCCTTGCACACATTTTTCATATCCTTGACATTGATTACCGTCTTCTTGCATTTTTATTTTTTATTTTTATCACTCTTATTTTTTTTTTGGATTTTTAATCTCGCTTATTTGTCTAAAAAGAAATAAGTATATCTTAATACTCTTCATAATGAAATCGTTTTTATTTTAATTTGAAGCTTTTTTTGGAGAGTAAACGTCCATCTTGTATGAGACTGTCGCTCTTAAGAATCAATGACAAAATATTTGTATGCCTTTTCCCTAGCAACCCAGCCGGGTGACGACACAATATTGCCTATGTAAATTCACTCATTACTAAAATTTTAAATCCTTCTTTCTTTCAACATCTTTACATTAAAATGAAAAAGAAAGCATTGTTTATACATTTTCATGCTTCAATTTTGTCTGCTGAATGTATTCTACGGTAATCTAGTTTCCTTGGGGGAAGTGAAAAGGGCAATTTTCCTCCTTCGGAACATCTGGTAGTGAGATGTTTATTGCTTTTTCTCAAATTAAAGAGCGCAGCAGTAGGAATATGTAATTATGGTATACTTAGACTCACCCCAGGTGCCATTCCGCCCCGGTCTCCCCTAGCCAAGAGTGATACTGGATTACCGTTATTTAATATCGGTTACAGTTACACGTTTCAAATACATCTAATACTTGTCACTGATATTTATATATATATTCCTTGACTTATAGGTTGGTATGAGGCTGACCACCCATACTGTAAAATATGGTTCACTTTGCTAATGTCACCCATGTTTCGGGGAAAGTCGGTAAGAGTTGCAGGGCTTATGTTCATTTGAGATTGGGTTTTTATATTGTAAGTCCACATGCGCTGTTAGCTGTGTTAGCGCGAACTTATACATGTCTGCTTGGGGGAATACGTTTAATATGAATCTTAAAATGATATATATCTTTGCAGCTTAGATTTAGATTTAGATCAATAACACAGAATTATTTTTCAACAGAATAAATTTCCGATGCTTGTGATATCAAAAATATGCCTGATACATGCATTTTAGAACGATAGTAACCTAGTGGTTAACGCTTTAGACTCGTAATTGAAAGGTAATGGATTCGATTTCAATTTATATATAAATAGTTGCCACTCATGTCCGGTCGATAGTTCAGTTGGTAGAGTGCTTGCATTCCATGCCGTGAGCTGAGTTTCGAATCCCACCAAGGGTGTCAGAAATGATTTGCCATTTCGGCGTTTATTTCAAACCCAAACAAAATACCGGCAGGGTTTATTCAGCCTTCACAAGAAATTAGTACCAACAACTTCAAGAGCAGGGAACCCCTCACTTCAACTGGAGTGGCTGTGGTGATGCCGGCCCCTTTACTTTAAAAATAAATAGTTTCCAATCGCTACATGTAACCCCTTCGAGATAACGTAGGCAAGAAGTTACGCTATATGTGTGGCTTAGTAGCGTTTTTGTGTGATATCATCACGTATTATATAGGCACACATCCTACTTACAGGCTACAGGCAAGGGTGAGACCTTATCTGGTCTAGGAAGATTTATGGCTTTCTCATGCAGTGATTAACAACCATTTCCAGAATGGTGTTGGTGCCGATTTTGAATTTGGTTAAAAGTAGTAATGCTACGAATATGTAGGTGTGTCTTGTATTTGTCTGTGTGAGTTAATAATAAAGCCAGTGAAGTCTTTCTAGAAATAAATAAATGTTAAGTAATTATAAGGATAATAATTAAAAGTGGAGGCGCATCTACGGAGGTACCGGCCACCCCTAGTGGAACGGCGGTAGGATACAGTACAGTACAGTAATTAGTACAAGATTGCTTGAATGTTAGAATTTTGTGGCAAAGTCTTGCAGCAATTCTCCATGTTTCGAGAATTATCTTTATTCTTATTACATAAAACCCAATTTCAAATGAACATAAGTCCTGCAACTCTTGCCGATCTTCCTTCAAAATGGAGTGACATTTTCAAAGTGAATAATTTTTAACAGTATGGGTGGTCAGCCTCATATCAATGAATTAGTCAAGGAAAAATAAAGTGAATAATTCTTGAAATTCAGTGGGATGCTCATTAAACATACTGTAACTGTAACTCGTCGCCATCCTGCTAGGGGTGGACAGAGCATCTGCAGAGCTGCCTCCATTCTTCCTATCCTTATATACCTCTTTCAATTCATTCATGTACATCACCTTTTTCATACATTTTCTTCTTTTCCATTCATTCCTCAATATGATTACTCCATACTTTTCTCGGTCGTCCCTTACTTCTTTTCCTTTGTACATGTACTTTGTCAGTCTATCATCATTCATTCTTTCTACATGCCCAAACCATCTCATCACATTCTTTTGTACCTTAACTTTCGCATCCTCTTTCAACTTATATTCTTTCTTTACCCACTTATTCCTAACTCAATCCTTCAGAGTTTTTCCTGTCATGCTTCTCAAATTAACATTATCACTTAAATACCCTTAGCTGCTGACATTGCAGATCAAGCGCCATAAAATATGAAAATGTTGTGAATCACTTAAACAAGGATCCCTTGGGTCTATCGAGCAGAGTCGGTATCAGGATCTGGGGGTGTCACACGTTCATGCAAGTTTTCCCATTACTGGAGCTTATCGCGCCAGATCTGTCCGCGCGTGTGTGTGCACCTACAAAAATAGTTTATGGAACATCCGCACATGTTTGCCAATCATCGTGACAATGATTTTAACGGTCATTACGTTAAACGATGCTATTGGGATTAAGTTGTAAAATGTTACATTTTTTTTTTAATTGGTCATTCAATTGGGGAACTAGGAAACCTCCACATCGACTCAAGTGCATACAATCTCTTCGGAAAGAACGCGGCAAGAAGTTACACTAACTAAGTGTTAAGTAGCTTAGTTGCATTATTGCGTTGCTTCACTGCAGCTGTAACTTTTTATAATCTAATATACATTTTTGTTTCTTCAAGGCTTTCAACAGCGCTTATTAAAAATTCTCAGGCTTATAGAACGTCATCCTTGATCTTAGCAAAACAAAGATGTTGGTAGCGACACAACGGCACTTAAAGTAAAATAGTGATATGACGAGAATTGAGAGTGTAAATAAATTTGCATTTTAATTTGTCAACTTACCAAATGTATTATTTTCAAAAGGGTTGACATCTCAGCTGTCCTAGAGTTTAATCTAGGGTTTGATTCTCACCAAAGGTGGCACTAATATTTTTTTCCGTTTCGGTGTTTACTTCAAACCCAAAATCGAAATACCGTCAAGGTTAACTTAGCTCTTACAGAAAATGAAAATCAGCATTCTGAGAAGCTCAAAATCTTTCATAAATAAGGCCTGTCTCCTTATCTGTGAAAAAAATCCACAAGCTACATACACCCATATAGAGACAACGTGGTAAGTGCACAATTATGTCCGTTGCAAGTAACAAATCTTCTTCTTCGATGTCCCTACAGCTCATATCTCCCCTTGTCCTCCATCAGCCTTCGCCTCCAACTCCTCCTGTCTACCGCTGCGGCTTTCCAGTCCGTCACCTGCAGTAGTTGGTTTGCGTCCTTCCTGACCTCACCACAAGTGACAAATAGTTGGACCATAACGTGGTCATGGCATTTTAGTTTCAAGTGACCCACATCCTAGGCCCAGTTTTATCGATAGTTGCAAACTTTTGCAATTTTTGAGGCATTTGCCTTTCAGAGCACCCCTACGAGGGTAAAATATATCATGCAGAATGCGTTTTGTAAAAATTAAAACTTTGAATATGAATCCACGACAAGTCGGACAGCAAACCCAGTGATGTTTTACAAATTGTTACAAGTATTTTTTTTTTTTTTTTTTTTAAGAAAGCCTATGCGGGAGACTCCCTAGATTCGAGAGACTCTAAGGGTCTATGACACTTGTTATAGTGCCGCAGAGGTGTTGGTGACGTGGCAGTTGTCCATGTCCGGTTGCAGGGCCGTTAGCTGCGCAGTGCTGTGGCCTGTGGTGTGTGTGGACTATAATCTAACCTATAATCTAAGTTGTAAAGATATATTACATTTGAAATTCGTATTAAATTCATTCCCACAAGCAGACACGTATAAGTTCACGTTTAGACATGCCGCATGTGAACTTACAATATAAAAACTCAATCTCAAATGAACATAAGCTCTGCAACTCTTGCCGACCTTCCGTGAAACAAGGGTGACATTGGCAAAGTGAACCATTTTTAACAGTATGGCTGTTTTTTTACAATACATATATAACCAATCGATAAATAAGGATTGGAGTCTGAGATAAATGTAAGAGGACTTCACAATAATCCGTGTCTGTGTACATCGCGTTTTCTTCTTTTTTTAAGTAAAACCAACGGCACGACAAATCAAGAACCTCTAGGTCAGAGGCATGCCCATGTCTCTACAAGTAACTGGTTAGAGGTATGCAGCAATATGAAGTACCCGCAATTAAATATAAACAGTGAAAGAGGCGTACAATAATTGTAACAAAGCCTTGTCATCCACGACTTGCGATCGACAGAGAAAAAAGTTAGAGCAATACAGTTTTTTGAAGCAGAACATCAATGGAATTCGGTGAGTCCTTTATTTGCCTTGGAGAACTGATTTGTCTTGATATGCTCGCTCATTCACATGGGTAAAATTTAAAAATTTTTTAGAACCATCATCCTTTTCACGTTATTTGGTTCAGCCAATCTTGGCTCTACCAGTGCTTTTGTTTAGGGTCCATATTGTCACTAATGTATAGGTTCATGCCTGCGTGTTTTTGTAATCGTGTGCCTAGGCGTGTTTACTTGCTTTGTATGTGTGTGTGTAGACGTGAGTGTTTGACACTTTGAACTGTACTTCTGGTACTCTCTGGAAATATCTATTCTAGAGGCGACTCGAACACGCGAGAATAGGCCTAAGTCACATATAAATATAGGTTGCGGCTCTGTGGAGCTTCAGTGATCCATTAACGCCCAAGCCGTGAAACCGACAATAAAGAAGTGAAAGAGTGAACCATATTATGGAAGTATAAGTATTTTATTTGACTATGCCAGTGGTTCCCAAACTTTTCATTTCGCGTACCACTAATGAAATTATAAATCAGTGGCGTACCACTGAAGTGCAACAGTTAAAAAAAATATTCAAATGGTAAAGTAATAAAAACTGCAACTGTTAATGACAACATTATGCTTATTCATTTATTATAGAAAAAAATACAATACTCTTAGTGCAGGGGTGTCCAACATAATATTGTGGAGGGCCAGATTTTGTATTTTTTTTTATAGATTTATTTTTAAGGTTTTGTTGTTTTCTTATACTTAAATGTTATTTATTACTCGTATTCCTTGACTTATAGGTTGGTATGAGGTTGACCACCCATACTGTAAAAAATGGTTCACTTTGCCAATGTCACCCCTGTTTCAGGGAATGTCGGCAAGAGTTGCAGGGCTTATGTTCATTTGAGGTTTGGATTTTATTTGTAAGTACACAATCAGCATTTGTAAGCGCGAACTACACGTGTTTGTTTGTGGGCATACATCTGAGAGCTTTGAATGAATATATCCTTGCAACTTAGATAATAGATTATGGTGGCGGGACAGGCCTGTCTTAGTCTGAAAAATGGTATTGCATGTTCGAAACAAAAGAGGAAATATTTGGCTCAGTTGTACTTAATTTGAAGCGCGAAATTGAAAAACGTTTTATCTTATTATTTACTATGTATTTCCTATGGCCATGGCTGCTTGCGTACCACCTTAAGAAGCGTCGCGTACCACTGGTGGTACGCGTACCATAGTTTGGGAACCACTGGACTATGCTATTATGTAATACTAATCCTTAATTTTTTTCTTTCTTTGTATTTTGTGTATGTTCCTTGACTTATAGGTTGGTATGCGGCTGACCACCCATGCTGAAAAAATGGTTTACTTTGCCAATGTCACCTCTGTCTCAGGAAAGGACGGCAAGAGTTGAAAGGTGTATGTCCATTTGAGATTTGGTTTTTTTGTTGTAGGTTCACATGCGGCATGTGCAAGCGCGAACTTGTACGTATCTGGTTGTGAAAATGCATGTCATGTCAATCTCCAATGTAGCATATCTTTGCAATTTAGATTAGATTAGATAAGATTAGATTTGTTATTCATTGTAAATTACCTTGTCATAAAATTATGCAGATGGACTATCATGTCCGTTAATAAAAAATAAAATAATAATACAAATGTAACCAGCTTTTTAAAAAGTAAATGCTGTGAAATAAATTCAACTGCAATTTATTAAAAGTGAACCCGAGATAAATCATGACAATATATTCCATAGATCTGATTTTAAAACAGTCATGATATTATGCCGATCTTCGATAAAAGGGGCACTAAAAGAAAATGTGACAAATGTATATTTTTTGTTCCCCGCCAGGGATGTGACGCAGATTTATACCTTCCGATATAAATTACGCGACACTTTACGAATACCAAGTGAACCTTTGTGACCGGGCGACGCTTTTTGAATAAAGATGAAAATGTGTGAGAATCGAAGAAAAAATACTAAATTATCCTCTGAGGGAATGCAAAGACGTGAAATGCATACATTATGAAATAATCTTTGCAACTTTAATTAGCATTTATTATAAATTTTTAATCTGTACTAAAATTTGTATTGATTGAAATTGAAGTCTCCAAGATATTTTGATGTGAAAGTTATTTGCATTTTAATTTGATCTACAGATTTTTGATGTTTTTTTTTTTTTATGTAAACATAAGCATTTTCGTATTCCAGCATGGAAGTATATTCAATGGAAGGGCTATGAATGTGATTAAGTACCAATCGACATGATGCACCGTCTTTGACACCATACATTGTTAATAGTGCTGTCTCGCTCACGACATATGAAATGCTTTTGTTATTTACTATGTAAGCAACGTGTCTCTACTCCGTCTTCAATCTATGTATATATCACCATAGAAACCCATGAAATCACTATGGTAACGTAATTGTTACTAGTGTGGTTGAAAGTATGAAAATATCTGATAAATTCCGAATTCAAAAATGTTCCCACCTCATTATGTACTGGATGATTTTCACAAGTATCTATTACCGCGAGCATAAAAGTTACATACCTATGTACTTGAAGAAACAAGTACCTATATATTTATACATCACTAGTTCTAGAAATGGCGGTCACTTTCGCGAACAAAATATTTCGACAAACGAAAAATAAATTTTATCAACGTAATCATAATATAGAATAGTGATTAAAGTGAAATATTATTCCATGTCCTATAACACTTTTACTCTTTTTTGCTGGCACGTTTAGAAAATACCCAGTTTGGCATTTATATGGATTTTTTTTCCAATTAGGTAACCTGTTGATAGTTGGAAGGTTACCGATAGACTGAATTTGGATTTTTGTATGATGAGTGGGGTAGCGTATTTCTAATTCTCAAAGGATTAATTTCTTAGCCCATCCAGTTCTATATATCGATATATTCCAGTATGGCTTGGAAACAAAATGGCTTGGAAACAAAATGGCTCACTCAGTATAGCGCCAACAGACTGAGGACGGGCCAAAGAGCCATTGAAAGGAGGATGCTGGGAATCAGTCTCAGAGACAGAGTTCCAAACCAGGAGATCCGTAGACGCACTGGTGTCGCTGATGCCATACAGCGAGTGGCCTGCTTATAGAGGCGCTGGGCTGGTCGCGTCGCAAGGCAGGACCATGACAGGTGGCCGGAAAGGATCGTCAAGTGGCGATCCATGATGTCCAAGCGAGGAGTGGGGAGACCCCAACTAAGATGGCTGGACGACATCAAGAGAACTGCAGGCAGAGGATGGCTCAACACTGTAGCCGGTAGATAGAGTTGAAGAGGATTAGAGCAGGTATACATCTAGGAGTGGACTGAGAAAGGCTGAGGATGAAGAAGAAGAGGATCTTATACAAAAAGAAAAAGAAAAAGAAAAAGGCGCCTCCGGTTAGATATCGAAAAGCCATCAACAACTAGGGGTGTGAGGGGGGCTACCCCTAGGTCTAAACGTCACAGACACCTGACTTCCTCTCAAATATATTTCATCTGAACTTCTGAGATAGTTGGGGAGTCTACTAACAGATGGCGACATCAAATAGCTCAAGAATTTATTGAAAAAGACTGTTAAAAATTCAAAGACGATTTTTTTAAATTTGAAGGGTTGCCTTTAATCTTAAATCTAAGTTGCAAAAATAGATTAAGATTTCAATGTTGTATTTAATGCATGCCCCTTACAAACAGACACGTATTAAGTGCGCGCTTTAAAAATCCTGAATGTGCATATAATTTAAAATTTAGTAAGTCTTAGCCGACAAAATTGCAGATCAACCGTAATTTCTTTTTATGATGATAAAGCAGTACTAGAATTGTAGCTTGTATTTTTTTTTGAGCTAAAATTTTTTTAAAAAATAATGAAAAGGCTTGTTCTGCCCATAGTTTTACAGGATAATTTATTTACACAACTTTTCTAACACGTTTTCTCTCTCCGACGTATTTT
The DNA here is from genome assembly GCA_951799405.1 of Agapetus fuscipes. NCBI lineage: Eukaryota > Metazoa > Arthropoda > Insecta > Trichoptera > Glossosomatidae > Agapetus > Agapetus fuscipes. The sequence continues at coordinate 2,443,136 of OX637356.1, forward strand.
CGCGCCCATTTTTTCTTGTTTTCTGTAATGGCGGACGCCTTTTAGCCCTAAATTTGTTGGAGGGATGAAAATGCTGAAAGGTTTGAGGTCTTAAAAAAACTGACGATGTAAAGTACGAACCAAAATATGTATTTTACAAGTTAAGATAAATAATATAAGTATTCTGTATGTATGTATTCAGATTGTAGTCTAGTGGTAAACCATCATAACTTGAAGTTAGTTGACCAGAGGGCTATGGTTGGATCCATATCAAGGATGTCGAGGTAATAACGCTACTTTGCTAAACACATAGGGTAACTTCTTACCACGTTTTCCCGGAAGGGGCCACGTGTGGTTTGCGGAACCAACTTGTCTTAAGAGGTCATGTGACTGACCTTACGTTGACCACTTCAGTTGAAGTGGGAGTTTCCCAGCTCCCGTGGGGGCTGCTTCTCATTTCTTGTGAAGGCTGAGTAAACCTTGCCGGTATTTTATTTTGCGTTTGAAATAAACACCGAGACGGGAAATCATTTCTGACACACTCAGTGCGATTCGAACCGATTTTACATGTAAAGGGGCCGGCCTTACGTTGACCACTCTAGTTGACGTGGGGGTTTCTCAGCTCCCGAGGGGGCTGGTTCTCACTTAGCGTCTTGATCTGCTTAAAATAGGTTATTTTACTTACTTGTGTTGTTCTTTTTCGTTAAATAAAAAATGTAAAATACTTAAACGATATTCAAGCACAGAAAAGCTTACATAGACCTTACAAAATTCCGTTAAATTTAATTTTAAATTAAGCATGTAATTAAATTGTTTATTTGTCGCTTTTTATTAAGGAAAATAAAGGGCCATTTCGTGCCCGGCCTTAGAGTGCCCGGTGAAAGGTTAGAAAGGCACAGTGACAAAACGACACATGGCATAACTATACATTACAGAACGACACATTACAAAACGATATATGACAGCTCGCCACATGACAGAACGACACATGACAGAACAACACATGACATAAAGACACATGGCAGAGCGATACATGACAGAACGACACATGACAGAACGACACATGATAGAATGACACATGACATAACGACACAAGGACAAAATATCACATGATAAAACAACACAAACTTTAAACGTAACATACCATAAGTGGCACATTTTTAGCGACACATTACATTTAGTGATGTTTTGTCATGTGATTTTTTTTTATGTGTCGTTTATGATATTGTTACGAACGTATGTGCTCGTGTGGGCGTGAGCCTAGGCACGCTGATTGGTGTGTGTGAACACTCTGGTATAGTGTTTTAGGAATGTGATTTGCCTTGTGATGCTTTTTCATGTTATGAACTGTGTTGTTCTGTCATGTGTCGTTTTGTCATGTGTCGTTATGTTATGTGTCGTTCTGTAATACGTCGTTCTGTTATGTGTTGTTCCGTCATGTGTCGTTCTGTCATGCGTCGTTCTGTCATGTGTCGTTATGCCATGTGTCGTTCTGTCATGTGTCGTTCTGTCATGTGTCGTTCTGTCATGTGCCATTCTGTCATGTGTCGTTCTGTCATGTGTCGTACTGTCATGTGTCGTTCTGTCATGTGTCGTTCTGTCATGTGTCGTTATATCATGTGTTGTTATGTCATGTGTCGTTCTGTCATGTGTCGTACTGTCATGTGTCGTTCTGTCATGTGTCGTTCTGTCATGTGTCGTTATATCATGTGTTGTTATGTCATGTGTCGTTCTGTCATGTGTCGTTCTGTCATGTGTTGTTATGTCATGTGTCGTTCTGTCATGTGTCGTTTTGCCACTGTGTCATTCTATCATGTAACCGTGTACCAATAACAGAGGTTAACTCTACGCGCACATGAAAGGGGGGCCATAACCACGCTGCTGGCGCCTCTTAAAGTGTCATGAAATGGAGTCATTATTATATTTAAATGCGAGTTTTCATGTTGCTTTATGCCTATGAGAAGTAAATGGCTGTACACATGAACAACGGGGCCGGATTAACGTTTTGAGTTTTTGTTATTGTACTGGGGGGACCTGGAAATCCAATCCGGCATATGCGGGATCCCGCACACTTTTTGCGAAATTTCTGTTGCGGGATCGATTATACATGCGTGAAAATGGAATCTAAAAAACCAGGTGCAGTCGTCTTTCTAAATATTTTATTTGTCTCTGTGCGTTTTTCTCTTTAGCTCACTTTACGAATTTCATCCCTCTTTCAGAAACGGTCAGAAAGTTACAGGGTTTGTTAATTTAAGATTTGGATTTTAATTTGTAAGTAAGCACACATACGGCACTTGTAAACGCGAACTTACATGTGTCTTCTGATGGACTTGCATTTAATGCGAATCTTAAATGTCTGCAACTAAGTTAACTAATTACAAGGCAGTGCTCATGAAAAACTTTTCAACTATGGCATTATTACACATTTTTAGTTCTCTTTAGTTCTCTCGTAGAAAATAAGGAAAAAGGTGCATTTATCTGGGAAACCCACGACATTAAGTCACTTATTCAATTTAACCTTGAAGGTGTCGATATAAATTGCTTTTTAACCTTGGGCTTCATACAACCTGGCTCCCTGTAGCAGGGCTTGTGTATATTTTAAGGAAAACAAGCTTACGCCACCTTCTCACAGCTTTATCGTATCACGGTATCACCGTACATGATTATATTGTTTCATGCGAAAGCAACGTTTCTCTCGCATTACGTGTCACTTTATATTAAACTGAATGTTAAACTGGTGAAGAAATAACAGTTTATTCTGTGTAAAAAACCACTATAATAATTATCTTCTTCTTAATCTTGTTACTCAGTGCTGAGGGTTGTGATCCTGTCTTTGTAAATGCACATTTTGGTTTGTTTGTAATAAAATGATATTTTTGTGTGCTCCGTCGGGAATCGAACTCTATTCGTTTGGTTTACGAGTCCATAGCGTGAACCACTAGAGTGAAGACTGGCTTATATCCCATTCTTTCACTATTTCATCAACCTGGTAAAGTCATTTTTTCCTTCATTTCACATTTCCTCGAATTATTCTCACATTTTTTCAGGTTATTAACCTATTTATGTATATTTTTCACAGCTCAAGTGCATGCATATAATGTCTCTATTGCGGGGCGGTTATGTTCACATCGACCGTGGGCTCCATCAGATGTGGTGGCGTTGTGTGAAACTACCTGCCACCACTTAATAAGTCACAGGTAGGTAACCATTGAGTAATAACATAGGGGAGCGGAAACTAACATACTGAATTGATACATACTTGCTACCACTTTCGTTTCTTTCCTGTCAAACGTTGCAGTGGTGTAGGCTGCAACAATTACAAAAATTACGCACAATCACCACAATAGTTATAATGAGATTAAAATATGAATATACACCTCGAAAATATGAAATATTGACACCAATTTTAGCGACTGTCTTGATTCTGTCAACTCTTGCTATTTCCGGGCAAGTCGGCAACCATTGGTACCAATATTTAAGATTTTTTTGTCGTTCTGCCGAGTTTTTTGTACATATCGCACGTTTCATAATAAAGAGCAATAACTCAAAAAACAAGAATGTTGGGAAATCACGTTTGAAGTTCAGACAACCAGTACAATTGTATGGGATGAAAAAGGCGTCCAATGTTTTATCTCAGTCATATTCGTCCAAATTGAACGGCTGTCACATTCTAATTATTCTTCTCGCATTGTTCTTGCGTTTTATTACAAAATCTAGATTTTCCGAATTTTCAAGTTATTGCTCTTTATTATTAAGCGTGCGATATGGAAATTCAACTGTGAAGTTCTTCCTTCTCTTTCTTACTAATGACCATTTTCGTAAGCAAGTTAAAACATATATATTTATATATGTCTATTTTCGTTAAAATAATTTCTAGTCCACATGTGTTATTAGTCAATGTAGGTAGCCATGTAATTATTTAATGCATAGGTGCATATACAAGAATAACTCGGCAGGGTGCTACATTTGATATACGACCTGAAACATTAACTAGACTTTGCATGATTCCAGAAAAAATATGCAAAATATATGGTTCCATTATTATTCATTATATTATTAATATTTAATTATAATTCATTATTCATTATTAATATTCGTTCTATTGAACGATACAGTGACAAAATCACACATGAAATAACGACACATTACAGAACGACATATGACAGAAAAACACATGATAGCACATCACAATGCCAATACATCACAATGGCAATTCACCTCATGACAAAACATCACAGCAAAGTACATCACGATATGTCAAAGCATCACATACCTAAAACAGAACATAACATAAACGGCATTACAAAAAAGTGAGTGTTGTTTTGTTTTAGTGATGTAATGTCATGTGTGGTTTTATCATTGTGATGTAATGTCATGTGAGGTTTTATCATGTGATGTTCTGTCATGTTTCATGTGTTATTTTATCACTGTGCCGTTCTAGCCTGTCACCAAAAATTAAGCTTTTACACTAAACTATCTTGCTATTTGATCGGTATTAAGTCTAGTGGTTAACGCTCAAAATCGGAAGAACTTGAGTTCAATTCACGGTGGAGTGCAAAAATATCATTTAATTCATTAAAGTATGCTCCTTGTGTTCTTTGACTTATAGTTTGGTATGTGGCTGAACCCCTCTGCTGTAAAAACTACGTTCACTTTTGCCACCCCGGTTTCAGAGAAAGGCGGCAGGAAATACAAGTTCACTTTGCCAATGTCACCTCTGTTTCGGGGAAGATCGGTCGATAGCTCATTTCGTGGAATGCATGCCGAGTGCTAGGGTTCGATTCCCACCGAGGGTGTCAGAATTAATTTCTTCAAAATTTCTCGTTACGGTGTTTATTCTAAACTCAAAATCGAAATAACGGCAAGGTTCACTCAGTTCTCACAATAAATGAGTACCCGCCCTAGGAAGCTGGCAAACCCCCACTTCAACTAAAGTAGTTGGGGTAAGGCCGGCCCCCTAAACTGTAAAAATAAAACAGGTTCCACTCACCACATGGAAAACTTCGAAATAACGGCAAGGTTTACTCAAAATTCACCAGGAATGAGAATCTGAACCACCCTCAGAGAAATGACGAAAGGATACAGGAACAAGGCTACCAACATTATCAAATACTTTAAAAAGGAATTGCCTTAATGGCAGTCATTTATTTGTAAATACTCTTTTGAAATGCGGTCGCCGGCAGTACAGAGAGACAAAGTGAATCTGGTCACGCAATTTGAGCTTTGCACACGCAAAACTATTGCCGTTTGCTAGCCAGACCACATAAATCTGACGAGGACATTTTTCTCCAAGGTAGATGCAAAAATGTTGGTAAAAGGCAAAGCAAAAAATTACATTCTCTTTTTTTAAGAAATCCTGTGCGGGAGAGACTCTAGGGGTCTATGACACTTGTTGTAGTGCCGTAGAGGTGTACGAGCTTGGTCGTCACTACAAAAGCGCCAATACTCAAGCAAGACCCAGTTGCTGTAAGGCTGAATGGACTTTTGGTGACCGGTCATTGGTAAAGGTTTATGAATTTTTCAACCCAGCGAAGAGCAAATTTGAAAATATAAATGGTATATTTTTTGTGCTCAACACAACCTTCCCATTCAGAGTCCGCAGTGTTACCACTGAGCTACGGACCGGTCAAATTAATTATTAGTCAAGTCAATTATTCCTTTTATTGTGTTTTTTAAGACAGTTTGGACATATAGAAAGAAAGAGTAATGAAAGACTTACGAAGAAAATATACGTTGTTAGAATAGATGGATGTCGTGATAGAGGAAGACCGAGAAAGGTATGGATGAAGATTTTTTTTAAAATAGCAAATGGAAGCGAATTAGGTATACTTAGATTTTCAGTATTTTTTGTTGTTTGACTAATAGATTGATATGAGGCTGCCCTCCATGTTGCACAAACTTGGCTCTCTTTTGCTAATGTCACTTAGTTTCAGGGAAAGGTGGCAGGAGTTTTAAAATTGATGTGAAATTGAGGTTTGATTTTTTTTGCAAGTACACATGCAGCATGTGCAAGCGTGAACTTACAAATCTTCTCCTGTGATCGTGCAGTAAATGTAAACCTGAAATACCAATATGACTTTTAAATTATCTATAAGTTTATGTATAAATGTAAAAAAAATACAATCCTATTTGTTAGAGTGGTGCTGTAAATAAGACTATGTGTATCTGATACATGGAACAATGAACATGTTACGAGTATCTGATAAAAGTAACTTGCTGTAATTTGTATCGGAGAAAATGGCTCAATTATCAACAGCTACTTTCTGAGCATGCTAATGTAATTACTTGTATAAGTAGGTTGCACCTTAATTAACTACACAAATAGGTTACAACTTAATTAAGCGGGATAACAAAAAGGGTGTAACAAAAAAAAATCCCTGTAGTATTTTAATCCTTAGGTATATTATACTGCAGTAGCGTAGGGTGAGATTTTTTAGAAAGAAACTCAATTAAACTAAACTACACATTAAGTGTAACTTTTTAAGCGTTATTCGCAAGGAGTTTTGCATGTTGCAAGGGGGCTGGACTGACGCAAACGACTTCAGTTGAAGTGGGGGTTTCCCAGCCCGTACCTTCTCGAAAATAGGACGAAATAAAACATGGCGGTGCCTGAACAGCTATTCGTTGAACCATTTTAAATGTATCAGCTCTTGATACTTCACCATGTTTTATTCCGTCCTATCTTTAAATAGTTACAGTTAGATCTATCGCAGTCGTCAAGACTTCCACCCTAAGGCTTATGTTCATTTAAATTTTTGGTTTTCATAATGTAAGTCCACACATTGCATGTGTAACAGTGAACTTTTACGTTTCCGCTTGTGGGCATGCATCTAATATTAGTCTTAAATGTCGACATATCTTTGCAACTTCCGTCCGTACCGGTCCATTCCGTTCCGGTACGTAGTCCAGTGGCAACACTTCAGACTCGTAAATGGAAAGTTGTGGGTTCGAATCCCGGCGGAGCACGAAATACATACCATTTATATTTTCAAATATGCTCTTCGCTGGGTTGAAAAATGAATAAAACCTTTACCAAAGACCGGTCACTAAAAGGTCCATCCAGCCTTACAGCATCTAGTCTTGCTTGAGTATTGGCGCTGTGTAGCGACGACTAAGCTCGTAAACACCTCTGCGGCACTACAACAAGTGTTATAGACTCCTAGAGTCTCTAACATTATGGGAGTCTCCCGCACAATATTTAAAAAAAACTTCAATTATGGAATCTCCATATCTATATAGTTTCCATAATTTTAATATAATTTCTATGTTAGACGTAACAAATTAAATGGACCTTCGCTAGTGATCATGAAACGTATACCAGTCCGCAGAGTATGATTCATTCCCACCACAATATTACCTCTGCGGTGATTTTATATGGATAATATGAGGCCCATGTCTATAAGGAAGTGCTTAACTGTACCAAGAAGTCGTTCCATGTGATGGACGACCCAGAAACAGATGGTATCTAGTGGTGTTATTCACACACAGTAAATCCACGGCTCAGCTGCCGCATAACGCAAATTTTCAATGCAGAAAAACGATGATCCATGGATCAACTACGGATCAAACGTGTTGTGAATAACCCTGTAAGCGTCGTCCGAAGGTTAGGACTTCAAATATGTGCTTCTAGTGTGAAACATGCTATCGTCAAGGTCTGTCTTAACGGGATTTATTGATTTACTAGCTGAGCCAGCACCACTTCTAAATTTCGTTTGGAACCTATTTAGTTTTACAGGTAAAGGGGCCGGCTTCACGACAACCACTTCCGTTGAAGTGGGAGTTATTCGGCTCACGATGGGGATGGTTCTCATTTCTTGTGAAGGCTGAGTAAACGTACACCTTGCCGGTATTTTTTAGGGTCTGATGTAAACACCGAAACGGGATATCATTCGGAGACACCCTCGGTGGAGATCAAACCCTTGCTCTCGGTATGGTATGCAAAAATTCTACTAACCGAGCCATCGACTGGATTTTTTACGACCTTGAAAAAGCACCCATTCACAATAAGACCCAGTTGCGGTAAGGCTGGATGGATTTAAAAAAGTATAAACGGTATATTTTTTTCATCCAACGGAATTCGAGCCCACGACCTTCCATTTACGAGTCCAAAGCGTTACCACTATACTATTTCAAATTTTGTCTGGAACCTTTCTTTTTACAGGGAAGGGGTTCGTCCTTACATTGTCAGCCACTACAAATGAATTTGGAGTTTCTCAGCTCCCGAGGAAGATGATTTTCATTTTTTTTTAAGGCTGCGCAACCATACTGGTATTTTTTTGTGGTACTGGTTTTAAATGTTTGAAAGGTTTTGGTTTAGGTTTTTATTTACACCCATGGGATCGAACTACAGCTCTCGACATGGAACGCAGGCATTCTAACAACTGAACTATCACCCGGACAAATAAGCTGTATGGAAACACAGCCGAAATAGTCCGATCGATTGCTCAATTGGTAGAATGCTCGAGTTAGATTAGAGCCAGTTAATAGCTCAGTTGGTAGAGTGCTTGCATTCCATGCCGTGAGCCCGGGTTCGAATCCCACCGAGGGTGTCAGAAATGATTTCCCGTTTCGGTGTTTATTTCAAACTCCAAAATAAAATACCGGCAAGGCTTACTCAGCCTTCACAAGAAATGAGTACCAGCCCTTTCGGGAGCTGGGAAATCTCCACTTCAGCTCAAGTGGTTGGCGTAAGGCCGTGTGAGGGTTTTTCTTTTGATAGTATTCAATTAGGATGTTTGTAATATGTGAGGATATTCACTGCTAACTTTTCGTTCGTTCAAAATCCGCTTCAAGACTCAAGCCGTGCTCAAGAGAACTCTCTCACACCATTTGTGGCTCTGCTACAAATCACTTAATAATATCACTTATAAAACAGATAAGGAATCAAACATTTAAACACACTTTATTATTCCACAATCACAATGTATATATAATAAACCACAGCAATATTAATTATGACCAAATTCACATGCTTGTGGCTCTCACGCCAGGCAAGCTTCTTCTGTCTTTCTGCATTCTTTTGTTTTCCTTTTTCCATTCAAATTCAAATCTCATGTTCCATTCCACCAAACAAACAAATTCATCTCGTTACAGCCGGCCCCCTTATCTGTAAAAATAAATAGGTTCAACTCGCCACGACCCCTTCGGGGATAACGTGGCAAGAAGTTACACTATATGTGTAGCTTAGTTGCGTTTTTAACATGCCAGTGAGCTAGGGCTTGAGTCCAACTAAGAATGTTAGATTTCTCGATTCAACTGAAGTTATTGGTGTAAGGCTAGCCCCCTTATTTGTGAAAATAAATACGATTCGCACGTCGCATGCGACCTTTTTGTGGAAAACTATAAAAAAAGTGGTGCTTTATGTGCAGTTTATCTATTTTTAAGCATTACGTTGGGTTTTACAATTGACGTGGTCTATGCAACGAGTGTCCCCAGCAACTATAATCTATAATCTAAGTTGCAAAGATATATTTTTCTTTAAAATTCATTTTAAACAAACGCGTTTACAAATACTGCATGTGTACCTACTTAAAAATTAAAATCCAAGCCTCAAATGAACATCAACCCTGCAACTTTTACTAATAACAAAATATTTATTTTTTTCCCCAGCAACCCAGCCGTGAGATGATACATTTTTTTGTCTAATGAATTTGTATCGAGTCCATTGTAATAGCAAATGACTAACTCTTAATGTTAGAGGAGCTCCCGCTTGTATCAGGAACTCATAAAACACGTTTAATCACTCCTCTACTTTTACAGCCCCTTACAAAATGTCGTCTTGTAATAATTTATTCGAGGTTCTACAGTTTACAGGGGGCTGCGACCCGACCAAACCATAAAAGAGACTTACCGTCTCGTGGACGCGCGACTTGCAATTGCTAGAAGTGAAAAAATAAGTCATTCTTCTTTAAATCCCTTTTTTTTAAAAGAACTCCTGTGCGGGAGATTCCCTAGATTTCAGAGGCTCTAGCCTCTAACGGGGCTATTCTTAAACATTTTAGTCGTCGGTTGAGCCCACGCTTTGACAAACTAATGATGCATTTGTATGAAGACCTGCCAATCCAAGATGGCCGCAAGTGAACAGCTGATTTGTCTTCTAATCTAATCTAATCTAATCTAAGCTGCAAAGATATATATCATTTAAGATTTATATTAAATGCATTCCCACAAGCAGATATGTATAATTTCGCGCTAACACATGCCGCATGTGGACCTACAATATAAAAACTACACATAAAATATTACCAAATTCGGTAGGTAAGAATGACCGTGGTGATGACTTTCAGGCCAGGCATCATTAGTTTGTCAAAGTGTGGGCTCAACCGACGACTAAAATGTCTAAGAATAGCTCCGTAAGGGTCTTTGATACTTGTTGTAATGCCGCAGATGTGTTGTTTACGGGCTTTGTCGTCGCTAAAAAGTGCCAATACTCAAGCAAGATCCAGTTGATGTAAGGCTTAATGCAACTCTTTTTCTCTTCGGTGAAGATTTTCGATAATCATAGCTTGACTTATAGGTTACTATGAGTCTGACCCATTCTGTAAAAAATGTTTCACTTTGCCAATGTCACCCCTGTTTCAGGGAAGGTCAGCAAGAGTTGCTGCTTTGAGATTGAGTTTTTATGTTGTAAGTTCACATGCGGCATGTGTAAGCGCGAACTTATACGTGCCTGATTACGGTTTGGCAGTAAATGTGCAGTAAATAAAGAATGTAAGTTGAAAGAGGATGTGAAAGTTAAGGTACAAAAGAAAGTGATGAGATGGTTTGGGCATGTGGAAAGAAGGAATGATGATAGACTGACGAAGTAAATATACAGAGAAAGTGTGAAAGGAAAAAGAGGAAAGGGACGACCGAGAAAAGTATGGAGTGATCAGATTGTGAAAGAATGAGATGTACAAAGTGAGTATAAAAGAAGTAAATGAATGCAAAAGGTGATGGATCTGAATATCTTGAAAGATGTATGTGAGGATAGGAAGAAATTGAGGCAGCTCTGTCTGTCTGAAGCGCCTGTCCACCCCTAACGATACGGTGACAGAGTTACAGACGCAACTAACGCAACTAAGCTACACATATAATGTAACTTCTTGCCTGCGTTATCCCCGAAGGGGTCGCATGTGGCGCTGCGGGACCTTTTTATTTTTACAGGTAAGGGGGCCGGCCTCACACCAACCACTTTCAGTTGAAGTGGGGAGAAAGAAGAAGAAGAAAAAGGTAGATGTCTAGTCTATGATTTTTTTCTTCTTGCTCACAGTACAAAAATGCACCCTGCAGTGTTTACGAGTGGTCAGTTCCGTGACTGTTTAGCTTTTCATGTTAAACTAACTGTACTCCCAGTGTAGAACGTTGCGTTAATGCTCTTCTTTAGTGTAAACAGAGAAATGTATGTCAAGATACAACAGCACCCCTAGCGAGTGAATTAGTTTTCTTACATTTTTATGTTTACGCGATAGAGGGTAGTTCACGCAGTGTTTTATATTCGAGGTACTGGGTTTATGTACATTTCACCTTGCACTATTACCTCCTGCCGACAAATGGCAGCCTGTACTCTGAGTACGAGTTGCAATAGCTTGAGTAAAGTAAAGTTTACGGAAAGTATTAAAGAGTGGTTTTCCTCAAAATCTGCCGTTTTTGTTTGTTTGAACTTGATTTTCTTCATCACTGTAACTCTTTTTTGCTAAGACCATTAAGTGTAAGAAACAAAAACGGCAGATTTAGGGTGTAAAGTGATGTAAGCTAAAGTCATATAAGCAAACATTGAAAATACTGGACCTTAGTTATTCGTCGTAGAACGCTTTTGAATACTTCTTGGTGGGTCGATATACCAGGGCGACATGCAGCGCGAGGAGGTAAACTACGTTGATTATTGTAATGGAGCCGCGGCCGCCTGTAATGTCTCAATAACGATTCGAAATTGGAACGTCATACCTACACACGTGACATGCAGTTACCCATACAGATACAAGGAGGTGTTGGATAATATATCTCCTGCAGAAACATACTACCCTGATACATTGCATACTAAATAAATAGGATTTTTTTTATCAGTTTTTGTGCTTGCGCTTGGTTTCCAGTTTGTATTATTTTTAAATGCAAATACTGTTTTAATTGTACTGGGGTTATTTTTAATTAAACTGCGATTTACTTATTAAATAATATTTGTTTATCGGTTTACAATGAACTGATTACTTTTCTAGCTCTAGCTTATCGATTTCACGTCACAATGTTTCAAGCAACTCTGGCTCTCCGCAGAATCCTTGCTCATATATATAGGTACAAAAGAGACGATTCTCGCATATTCCAGATTATTTGATAGTGGATTGTTCCAGACACACACCAGCAAGCTGCGTGTTTAGGCTCACGTACTAATACTCCCATTATGGATCATATTAGAGCCAGATTGTTCGAAACACACTAGCGTGCTAAGGCTCACGTACGCTTAGTTCGTGCTTTTTTGGCGTAGAAGTGACACGTCTCCTAATACGACGGACACCACTGCAACTAATCGTAAGTAGATAAATCTGGATGCTTTATATCATGGTTTGTAAAATCTATTAGGTATATAAAATTTAATCTAGAGATATATAAAATAACTAATATGATCAACAGCATTAAAATAAATTATTGTTGTAAATCTTGTTAACTTGAGTGTTCTTACAGTAATAGTGTTATGTAGTAAAAGTGAATCAAATAAAATAAGTTTTGCACCACAAAAGAGATTTATTATAACAATATAAAATCATAATCCAAAAAAATCGTTAATTTGAGTAAACATTATCTATTGACGCCTATTAAAAACAACTAATTCTTGCAAAAACCATAGTTTTTATTTAAATAATAAGTAAACCTAAATTCCTGATACATTATAACCTATTCCTTGGCTGATAGGTTGGTATGCGGCTGACCACCCATACTGTAAAAAATGGTTCACTTTGCCAATGTCACCCCTGCTTCAGGGAAGGTCGGCAAGAGTTGCAGGGCTTGTGTTCATTTGAGATTGGGTTTTTTATATTGTAGGTCTACATGCGGCATGTGTAAGCGCGAAATTGTGCATGTCTGCTTGTGGGAATGCATTTAATATGAATCTCAAATGATACATATCTTTGCAGCTTATATTTAGATTAAATTATAAGCAGATCCTTTTGGTTAACCACAAAAAAAAATACAGACCCTTGAAGAAGTTGGCTACGAAACGAACAAAGGGTGATGATAAAAATAAATTCTTCAGTAACTTTTGGTCTAATATCCTTATTTTGAATTAAATTGTCAGGAAGTTAAAAAAATGGGTAAGTGTTTTGGTCCCTCCTATTCAATGTATTTTTCCTACCCATGTAGGTACACACTTGATAGTTCTTGCTACGACAAGTGATATAATGGTGCACCACAATTCATAACGGGCACCATGTACATGCATTCGGTAATCCATAACCCGATATGGGGTGTTGCCACATCTTAATCTGGCGTCATCCATCATGTGTTGTGTGTGCGCCTGCCAAGAGGGGTGTCGAGAACTCTGCTAGGGGTGAAAAGTCACCACTTGAGGAGCTATAACGCGATCTCAGTCATAGGAATGGACAACCGTTGGGAACACAATCAGGAATCGCTGTAAATCGACACCAAAAGGCATTAAGAACTACTAAGAGTAAGATGACTGAACAGTAGAGGAGAAGTATTCATTATATCGACGGTTAAAAGGAGACGGTGACATAAACTAAATTATTCAGGAGAGCAGTTTAAATTTTGAGATTGCAGAAAAATGGCATAACTTTTTTATTTTTGTCATATCGTTAAAATCAAAACAGCTCTAAAATAAATTAAATAAAGGCATTTATTGGCATTCCTATTAATGTGTTGTACGGTTTTTTTTATGTCACAAGCGCCTTTAGGACAAAAAAGGTAAAAATCTTGTCGGTTACACCAAAACTATACTTCGAAAACGCAGTTGTTTGCTTGGGCATAAACAACACAAAAATCATCGTAGAGATATTGAAGTTAGCGCATTAGGAAGAACGGAAAATGTCAAGTAGGATAGCAAACATTCTAGCGTATTTGGAGTAGAATAACGATCCCCGCTTGGGTCATTTGACCATAACGTTGACTCTGGTTCAACAGATGTCATTGGATAATCATTAATTCATGAAATATAAACAAGAATGAATTATTGATTGATTATATTAATACATGTCGGTGTTATGGCCGCGGGGATCAAGTCGGGTTATTTGGAACCGGATAACGTTGGTTCGAATCCCGCAACGATAGCTTCGACCCTGGTTCAACAGATGCCGTTGCATGCACACAAGCTTCTGCTTTCGCATGAAGATAACTGGCCAGGCAAAATAGGTTGGTGGATTGCATTCCTTTCCACAAATCTATTTAAAAAAAAAATGTTTCTGGCCAGGCAGAATAGGTTGGGATATTGCATTCCTCTTCACAAATCTATTTAAAAAAACAAAAAAGAAAATAAAGCTGTTTAACATTGACCGACAAAAAATGTGAAAACTCCCTAAGTTGCTTATCCCTTGTCGTTTCCTGAATAAGGTGAAGTGTTGTTAGGGGTTTTACTGTGCCCGATAAGCAAGCAGTGCAAGCGGCGGCGGAAGAAAAAACAAGTCTATAGGTATCGCAGAAAGTATGTATGGTGCACCCTTATTCCTACCACGGTCATTACCTAGTCTAACTACCATACATTTAATATGAATCTTTACTGTTATTAATAAATGGTAATTGTAATTCTTATAGTTCAGTCAATGTTCAGATTCCTACTGCTTAAATAATAATAATATTAGGATGATTTATTTGGTGAGCGCTGTTTTGTGTGTGTATCACACCTCAAGTGCCCTCTGCGAGCTTGGTCGTCGCTGTAGAAAGCGCCAATTCTCAAGCAAGACCCAGTTGTTGTAAGGTTGGATGGACCTTTCAGTGGCCGGTCTTTGGTAAAGGTTTTATGAATTTTTCAACCCAGCGAAGAGCACATTCGAAATATAAATGGTATATTTTTGTGCTCCGCCGGGATCCGAATCCACAACCTTCCATTTACGAGTCCGAAGTGTTGCCACAACGGACTACGGACCGGTCCAAGATGCCAACGACACGCGGTGTACCTGAGCGGTTACCCATCCAAGTACTGTCCGCGCCCAATGTTGCCAAAATCAACCCTGAAATTAAAAATCATTTTTGACACATTTGAAAGCGATCGAATCCTAGCTGTGTAACATGGAATGTAAGCATTCTACCAATGAGCCATCTACTAGACGTAATTAATTTTTAAAGTGATTTTTTTATCTGAATTTAATTGATAAGTTTAGACGCTAATAGCTTTTAATTTGTGGAATTAAAAGAAGTTGATAAATAAAATAAAAATGAAAAATAAAAAGAAAGTTATGTTGGTTTGTGAATGAAGCCGTAAAAACATCTGCGAAGAAAAACCCGCTAAAGTTAAACAAAAACACTGGTTGAAGGAAATCAGCTTAAAAATGCATGTGTTTAATTTCCCAGCGTGAATTCTGCAGTGTGAACACTCATAACACTGTTTTATAGTACAACCAGAAGCGCTTCCATGCATTTTCTTACTGTCTTTACGAGGCTCTTCACACCGGGACAGTAGAAAATGTATATGACTTGGAATATTCAAACAGAGGACAGTAAACAAAGGACAGTGGTGCGAGAATGTAAATGTTTCTGAGTTGGTACACAAACATGTAAATGAAACAAATCATAATATATTTGAGGCATGTAAGATTTAAAACATTAGTTGAAAGCATTCAGTCAACAAAATTAGGCTGATTTATTTGGTGAGCGCTGTTATTGTGTGTATCACACCTCAAGAGCCCTCTATAAGCTCGGTCGTCGCTGTCGAAAGCGCCAATTCTCAAGCAAGACCCAGTTGCTGTAAGGCTGGATGGACCTTTTGATTACCGGTCTTTGGTAAAGGTTTATGAATTTATGAGTTTATGTAAGTACACATGCAGCATTTGGAAAGTGTAGGTATTTTAAATTGACTATGCTATTTTATGTAGGTAATATAAATCCTTGACTTTTTTTCACTGTTTTAATTATTGTAGATTACTGTCATAAATTATGTAAATGGACAATCATGCCCATCAATGAAATAAAAAATAAAATTTGTAAGCGTTAACATACACGTGCCTGTTTGTGGAAATTCATTTAAGATTCATATTAAATGCATTTAATAATCTTTGTATCTTTGATTATTATTATAGAGAAATTTGGAGACACATCTGCGGAGGTAGTGGCTACAAACAAACTGACTGCTAGATACAAACAAACTAATAGTAACTCACAATACTCAATCACACTAACTACTTGTCACTTACAACTTTCCACTACTTAATCACTTTCCAGATTTTTGCGTGCACTAAGCTTTCGTCTCAAAAGCTCGCCTGTTTTAATAACCTAACGAAAGCTCTTTACAGTGCCCCCCTCCCCCTCCCCCTGCCCCGCATACGACAACAACTAGCGGAATATTTTATGGGGCGTCCACACGCTTGCCAACCATTCACAAGTCAAGCGCACAGTGTGTCGTCTAGAACATGCTAGCTGGACAAAAATTTGTCTAATGGACTAATTTTGTCCAGCTAGCATGTTCTAGACGACACACTGTGCGCTTGCCTTGTAGCCAAGCGCACAGTGTGTCGTTTAGAACATGCTAGCTGGACAAAATGAGTCCATTAGACAAAATTTTGTCCAGCTAGCATGTTCTAGACGACACACTGTGCGCTTGACTTGTGAATGGTTGGCAAGCGTGTGGACGCCCCATTAAGTTATTAACGCAGACTTGCTTGGGCGCGAAATCGAGTTTAGACTTAAAATGCATCTCGCATACTTCTGCAAGGCGGCGCTGCATTAGCGCTGATGCACTTATGCACGCAGAGCGAAGACCGATCCATGATAGAATGGTACAGGGAGAAAACAACACATGACATAACGACGCATCACAGAAAGATTCGCATGACAGAAAGACAAATGAATAAGAGTTTTAGGCTTACACGGCCGGCTGATGATGCTGGAGTGATGCTTTTCGGGATCTGTTGCCGTGGTCTACGTAGAGCACGGCAACAGATCCCGGAAAGCATCACTCCAGCATCAGAAAGACAAATGACAGAACAACACACGACAGTAAATCAAATAACAAAACATCCCAGGAAAGAACATCGCAATGACAAATCATCCCAAGTCAAAACATCACGTGATAAAATATCACATACCTAAAACGCAACATGACAGAATGTTACATGACAATACAAAGGCAAAACACCACAGGAAAGTACATCATAATGACAAAACATCGCATAACAGAATACAGAACATACCGTAAACGGCTCATGAAAAAAAGTCACATGACAAGACATCACAAAACAGAATACGCCATAAACGGCATGACAAAAAAGTGAGACATAACAAACATGGAATTCATGCATTATTATTTGGTACAGCTTATGAAAAAAAATGAACACCTCCGATTATCATTGTAACATAAAAAAACTCATTATAGGCCAAAGAAATGTTTGTGTTGTTTTGTCATGTGATGTTTTTCCATGCGCCGTTTATTGTATATTTTGTGTTGTTTTGTCATATATACTTATATATAATAATAATAATATCCTTTTTTTCCATACAAATTTACAGTTGCAAAACCAATACATTTGACGGACAATATACATACATGATATACACATAATAAACAACATTACACATAAGACACGGATGTACACAGTTAATTACACATACCCAGAGATGACACATCTAGATAAACGGAAAATGACTTAAAAGTTTCATGGAAGATATCTATTAATATTCCATTCAACATCCTCATTGCACAGTGGATTCCATCATGCAGCATCACATTTGTTTTGGTAGATGGGAGGTAAAAGAGAGGATGGCTGCGCGCTCGGGAGTAGTGGTTGGGAGTATAGAAATTTATTTTGCTTAAAAGCGTGGGATTATGGATGTGACCATGTAGGAGTAGGAAAAAATGTTTGAGGAGATGGATGGACCGACGGGAAGATAAAGAGTGAAAGGAGGTTGCACCCACACCATATTTATAAATCTATATTTTTTTATATTCCCCCCCATTAGTAACCCTAATAGGGGGGGAGTTTATTCGTGTGTACCATTTATACAGTATACCACACATGTTTTATATTTATATGTTTTGTCATATTAATGTATTTTCTGAACTGTTTTATTATAGTAATGTTTTGTCATGTGATGTACTGTCATATGATGCTATGTCCTGTGATGTTTTGTCACTGTGTTGTTCTATCCTGTCACCAAGACTGAAATGGGAAAGGTTACGTGTGACGTTTACTTTGAACAAGTTTATTAACACTAGGCGTTTAAGGCTACGCTTACATGTTTAATTTGTATATTATTCAATTTAAAATTATTTATTTAATGCCCCCCCTGTTTCAGAAAAGGCTGGTGAGAGTTGCATTTGAGATTTGGCTCTTGTTTTGTAAGTTCACATGCGGCATGTGTAAACGCAAACATATACGTGTCTGCTTGTGGGAATACATTTCACATGAAACTGAAATGCAACTATGCCCTCGCAACTTAGATTATAGGTTTTGTATGTTAATTAATTTTGACATATCAGAGTCAGTTCATTCTTAATTATTGTCCTAAAAGGGTGCGTTTTGAAAACGTTGTGTACGACACCATACGAAACGCCAAGAATAATGTGAGCTTTTTTCAACGGTTCATCAAATATATGAAAGTGTAATTAATCTTAAAATTAATTCTAAAACTATCATAGTTTCAACAAAGCACTGTACCCTTGGTACGAGTTGCAAAACTTGAGTAATTATTAAAGAGTGATTTTCCCAAAAATCAGCCGTTTTTGTTTGTTTGAACTTGATTTTCTTCATTACTGTAACTCTTTTGCTTATACTATAAAGTGTAAGAAACAAAAACGGCAAATTTTGGGAGAAATCACTCTTTAATATTTTCCGTAAACTTTACTTTTCTCAAGTTTTGCAACTCGTACTAAGGGTACAGAACACGTGAAATTGCATAAAAAAATCGTCTTTCTATGGCCGTACTTTTATGATTAAAAACTGCATGCGGCATTTCAAAACACCCGTGCAATAAATAATGAAATAAATAAAAACAAAGCGATCAATATTGTTTTCTGAAAATAATAAAAAAGGAGAAATAATGTCTCAAAGCGGGTTCCACATCGCGCGCGCTTGCTCCATTAGGAGAATTGGAACAGGGTAAAATGATAAAAAAAAGAAACGTGGAAAAAATGCACAAAAATGAATATTTCAGTCTCTATCTCCGACATTTTTTTATTCGATTTATTAAAAAAAAAACAATTTAAATTCTCTACCAAGAATTTGCAACCGATTTCATTTATATTGTTATGATTTATTTCGGGACTTATTAATAAATTGCAATAAACTAATTTTGCAGTAACTATTTTCAACAAATTGTTTACACATGGTTTACAAATCGCTACAATTACAAATGGTTCACTCTTTCACTTCTGTATTGGCGGTTTCACGGCTTGGGTAGCAAAGGGTTACTGATCATTTACAGAACCGTCGCACGTTTATATACATAAATATGCATGAGCAATGGCCTAATCTCGCGTGTTCCAGACCATACGAGACGCCTAAAGAATGGATGTCTCCAGAGAATGCTGGTTATCATTTCTTGTGAAGGTTGAGTAAGCCTTGTAATAAACACCGAAACGTAAATTAATTTCTGACACTCTCGGTGGGATTCAGCCCGAGTTCCGGGTATAGAATGCAAGCACTCTATCAACTGAGCTATCGACACAAATTTATTTGATTTTTTGGAAAGACAAAAACGATCAATCTAGCTTTGAAGTTATCCCAAACTTAAGACATCATTTCTCTTCGCCTCCCATCGCTTCCTGTGTTTGATGTGCCTCCGCTTTTATTGCCGGGGTTCAGGGTTCGAATCCGCGCGAGGGGCGGCCATTTTTTATGTGCAGGTGGGACATTATGATAAATCACAAGTCGGCAGTATTAGAGGACTCCCGAATCTCACAGCACGCACACGCACTATCCAGATACGCACACGCTCTCTCTTTCATATTTCGAGAGAAAAAAACAGAGAAGTAACTGAATTAAAGAGTATAAAATTTTATCAACTGTCATCAATTTCAAGAAGGCTTAATGTATTGTTGTAAACAGTGAAAGACCTTTGAGACAATTCAATTTGGGTAAAACTACACGGCATTACACCAACTTGAAAATCCAAGATTGCTGACACACATCCGTAGTGAAATATGAGTGTATTTATAAATTGAAATAAAATAAAAATATGTTAAAATTCACTGTTTTGGATGTATTTTTGCAAACAAATAGTTTCAGGAAGGTTTTTAAAATGAAAATACTAAAGGAAGATTCAACAAAAAATTTATTAAAACTGGTTGTGTACCTACCTACAAAAATTAACCCAAAAAAGTGAATTGTAACAAAAATGAAAACTTTTATTTTAATTTTTATAAATGAACATTAACTGCCGAAAGTCTAGATAATTTAATTAGATTTTTTGCTGCTTTCAAAATTTGCTTTATTTTTTATTAAACAAAAGCGTTGAAGAGGGATCGTGGCTGAAAAACTGCGACACCTACCCACACGTTAGACATATTAAGTGTGTCCTTTTCATTCAGTATAAAGTCGCTATCCTATTATTGAAAAAACGCACCCTAAGCTATTTATTGACCGGAAAATTCTTACTTATTTTTTCATTATAAATTATTTTTGATACTGCTTTGTACAATATCAAAAAGTCCTTGCCCCCTAGTTTTGTCCGGACTTTACGACCAGGAGCGCATAACGTGGTAGCGGGTAGGAGAGGTGGGGGAGTTCGTTCCTTATCGCCACAGTACGTACGCCTTCCCCGGCGACCCGGACGCGATACCAACCTCTGATAGACTTCTGCTAGCCTGATACTTGCAAGAGAAGGGTATCAGGGGGATATGCAATACAAGGAATATTTCATCGAGCTATGTGTAGATTATTCATTCCTATTGTTGCTACTTATACATCTGTTATGTTTCTGATAGCCTGGTACTAGAAGAACATTATACTGGCGATTGTTATGGTAACTTCTGATAGACTTCTGCTAGCCTGATACTTGCAAGGGAAGGGTATCAGGGGGGTATGCAATACAAGGGATATTGCATCGAGTTGTGTGTGTGCTAGTGTTGATACTTTTACTTTTGTTATACTTCTGATAGCCTGATACTATAGGCGATTGTATTGGATTTGCAAGAGTAGTAACCATGCAATTTAAATCTCTCATAGAACTCTGGTAGCCTGATACTTGTAAGGGAAGGGTATCAGGGGGATATGCATGACAAGGGATATTTCATCGAGCTGAGTGTGGATTATGCATTGCGATTGTTGTTACTCCCACTTCTGTTATACTTCTGGTAGCCTGATACTTATAAGAGAATGGTATCAGGGAAACATGAAATATAGCTGAGAGAACTAGAGGCCCACAGAAAGTTACGAAATGCACTGAAGACAAACAAATTTCTAGCATTATTTGCAGAAGCGTCCTTGGAGTGACTAAATCACGAAACGGCGCTGTAAAGAAATCATCTACGCATCATCTTCATCATCGTTATCCTCATCAAAGGTAAGAGTTGTAATCGATTTATATGCATTAGGATCTATAATCTAAGTTGCAAAGTTATATTTCATGTAAGATTTATAAGATTGCATGCATTACCTGAAAAAATAAACAGCTCCTGACCGCCACATACAACTCTTCCGAAGTTAAGGCGGCAAGAAGTTAAACTATATGCGTAGCTTAGTTGTGTTAAAAAAAAAAAAAAAAAACAATTTTAATAATAAAATAATATTAGGCTGATTTATTTGGTGAGCGCTGTTTTTGAGTGTATCACACCTCAAGAGCCCTCTGCGAGCTTGGTCGTCGCTGTAGAAAGCGCCAATTCTCAAGCAAGACCATGTTGCTGTAAGGCTGGATGGACCTTTGGTGACCTGTCATTGGTAAAGGCTTATGAATTTTTCAACCCAGCGAAGAGCAAATTTGAAAATATAAATGTTATATTTTTTGTGCTCCGCCGGGATTCGAACCCACAACCTTCCCATTCAGAGTCCGCAGTGTTACCACTGAGCTACGGACCGGGTACGGGCCGGGTTGTATAGTTTTCTCGGTCTCTGAATATCTTGGATAAGGATAGGTTGAAGAAAGAAAAGGGATGAAAAGGATATAACAGTCCCAGGTATTCGTCATTAAGCGCATGCTCACCTCGTGTTTGTGGTACCGTCAGTTTGGGAGCTTTACGAGCAGTCCGATATCAAGGCATTTGCATGAAGAGGAAAGGGTTTCAATTAGGTGCAAGTTTTAATTTCGCCTGGAGCGACCCAAGAAATTTATCGATACACGATCACGAAAACAGAAAACATGGACGGAACCAAAAAAAAGCCAAGGCATCTACTTTTGTGGCCATTTGAGGATCTCCGGTCGATGGCTCAGTTGGTACTTGAGTACTTGCATTCCATGCCGTGAGTTCGGGTTCGAATCCCGCCGAGGGTGTCAGAAATGATTTCCCGTTTCGGTGTATATCTTAAACCCCAAAATAAAATACCGGCAAGGTTTTCTCAGCCAAGAAATGAGTACCAGCCCTCTCGGGAGCTGGGAGACCCCCACTTCTACTGAAGTAATTGGCGTAAGGCCGGCCGCCTTACCTGTAAAAATAAATATGTTCAACTCGCCTAGGGATAACGCAGCAAGAAGTTACACTATACGTGTAGCTAAGTTGTGTTTTTTTTGCGTTGCTTTGCACCTTTAAGATGGGTTCTCCAACCTTCATCATCTTCTTTTTCATCTTCAGCCTTTCTTAGTCCACTTCTGGTTGAGGCCTCTTGAGATCCTCTCCATGTTTGTCCATGAACGTGGAAGTTGAAAAAAGTTAAAGAACCTAACTTTCTTTCAAAATCAATGATTACCCCTGCTTTTAATATTCCTCTTTGGATCCTTTCCAGTCCTACGAGCTTTTTGTGAAAAAAAGACAAGTCTGATGACTTCTTAGTGATTTTTTGCTAGTATTTCTTAAGTTACTTCCTTGTTTTGCAGTGCAGTAATCAAAAGGATTGATTCGTCTCGGTCTCTTGGTGTTATTGATTATTTCTTACCGGTCGTGCTGGTCGAGCATTGTATGTACATAGATATGTATTTAGTTCACCAGGGGTGGAAGTCTCGATGGCCGTCGGTAGATCTTACCGTACCTATTTGAAGATATGACGGAATAAAAGATGGCGGTGCCTGAACAACTGATCGTTGGTCTATAATCTAAACTGCAAAAATATGTTAGAATTTAAGGCTCATTTAAAATGTAGGTTCGCACCTACACATTCTGTGTATATGCACACAAACCTCACATGAACATAAGCCTTGCGACTCCTGCCGCCTTTCCCTCAAACCGGGGTGGCATAATATAAAAGTGAATTGAAATAGTGTTTTATTTAATTAATATACAATGGACTTATATAAATATATCAGCTGTTCATATGCCGCCACGTTTTAATACGCCATATCTTCAAATATATAGATACGGAAAGATCTATCGACGGTTACGTCGTCAAGACTTCAACCCCAGTGCCCCTAGTATAAAACTTCGCGTAAGCTTACCTGGATTACGTGAATCGTAAAAAAGTTATGAAAACTAAATCACTCTCTAGAAGTACCATCGTATATTCCATACATTTTTTAAAATTTTCGTAGTTTTGGTGATTTATTTTATTTTATACTCGGAATATTGTAGTTTACATAATAATTCATGTTTAATCTCAACCATATAATGTATAATCTAAGTTACAAAGATGTATTACATTAAAGATTGATATTAAATGCAATCCCACAAGTATAATGCATAAGTTCGCGTTTACACATGCCGCATGTGGACGTACAAATAAAAACCCGATCTCAAATGAACATAAGCACTGCAACTCTTGCCGAAATTCCCTGAAACAGGGTTGGCATTGGACAAGTGAACCATTGCATAAAGTAGGAGTGGTCAGCCTTACATCAAACTATAAAAAATGAAAGAATAAGGATTGAAAAAAAAATAGCTCCATTGGTTGGTGATGTTTAATGCAACATGCACGAGTTGTATGCGCGCACCTACACGTATCTCCCATGCGATGAATGGCATTGTCCGAGCCTGCAATTGAAATTGTAATTAAAAAACGTTACAGCATCACTGCTTGTGTACAACGTATGTATGTTAGCATTTGCTGTTGAAGAAGGAAACGGATATGAACGGTGGAGCAGAGAATAAAGAAACCCTGTCGTCACATCATCTAATCTAATCTTATCTAAGTTGCAAAGATATGTTACATCGGAGATTCACATTACATGCATTTTCACAACCAAACACTTACAAGTTCTCGCTTGCACACGCCGCATGTGAACTTACAACATAAAAACCAAATCTCAAATGGACATACACCCTGCAACTCTTGCCGTCGTTCCCTGAGACAGGGGTGACATTGGCAAAGTGAACCATTTTTTTCAGTTTGCCTGGTCAGCCTCACGCCAATCTGTAAATCAAATATCTCGCTGATTTAATCCAACCAGTCACCCTCGGCAAAAAAAGCCTCACACTGCGCTCGGCTGAAACTGGAGCCAAATCAAGGATTGAAGAACCTATAGGTAAGAGTTAACTAAGAAGAGTTAACACAATATTTGGAGAGCGTGCATTTGCAGTTGCTGGCCCTCTGGCCTGAAACCACCTGCCACATCATGTGAGAGAGCTAGAGGACCATGGAAAGTTCCGGAATGCACTGAAGACAAGCAAATTTCTGGCATCGTTTGCACCAGCGCCCTTGGAGTGACTACATCACGAAACGGCGCTATAAAGAAATCATCAACTTATCATCATCATCATCGTCAAGAAATTTACAAATAAATAAACGTGAATTAAAAAAAAGGTGCTTCCAAAACCGGTTTAACAAAATGAAATCTTGTTCCCCTGTAAATGTGCTTTTGTGCAGTTGTGTTAATTGTGCAGTGGGCGCGCTTAAAATGATGCGTTTTCATTATTTGCTAAATGCCCATTGAGGACGACTCTCCGCGCACCCGAGCACCCGAATATAATATAATCATCCGTTATAATATCCCACACTGACAGTTGCGCAACACGCGTCATTTTTGCGTGAAATTTTATTCTCTTGCACCGCGGTGTGGCGAAAAGTAAGTATTGTTTTGGTGTAAAAAAAAAATTTAGTGATTTTCATGGATTATGACTAAAACATAAATGTTTCTCGTTTCCGTGTAGATATTTAAAAAAAAAACGCAACTAAGCTACACATATAGTGTAACTTCTTGCCTGCGTTATCCCCGAAGGGGTCGCATGTGGCGCTTCGGGACCTATTTATTTTTACAGGTAAGGGGGCCAGCCTCACACCAACCACTTTCAGTTGAAGTGGAAGTTTCCCAGCTCCCGGGGGGGCTGGTTCTCATTTATTGTGAAGGCTGAGTAAACCTTGGAGATCGAACCCTTGCTCTCGGCATGGAATGCAAGCATTCTACCAATTGAGCTATCGACCTTTTTACGAGCTTGATCGTCGTCGCTACAAAGCGCCAATTCTCAAGCAAGATCCAGTTGCTGTAAGGCTGGATGGACCTTTGGTGACCGGTCATTGGTAAAGGTTTTATGAATTTTTCAACCCAGCGAAGAGCAAATTTGAAAACATAAATTGTATATTTTTTGTGCTCCGCCGGGAGTCGAACCCACAACCTTCCCATTCAGAGTCCGCAGTGTTACCACTGAGCTACGGACCGGTCCGTTGATATTTCAAACCTAAAATCCTACTCAGTTTAGTCAGCCATCATAAAAAATGACCCTACAAGCAGAAACACGTGGACTAAGGCTGCCTCCTGCTATCTGTGAAAATAAATAGGTTCCAATCATCATATGCGATTCCTTCCTGATTAAAAGTTGCAGAATATGCGTAGATTAGATCCTTACTTTAAGATGGCAGCTCCAGCTACCTGCTTCTTCTTTTTTTGGTGCCACTTCTATCGAAGATCGGCGATCATCATAGCTTTTTTGACCTTGCATGCTGCGGCGCGAAACAGGGACTTTTGTTGAACCATTGTCGCAGGGTTTTCAGCCACGATGTCTTTCAGCGTTCCTAAGATCTTCTCCCTTCAAGTATCTGTATGATAAGATAAAGAAGACGGTATTTCTCATTTCTTAAAATGTAACCGAAGTACATCAGCTGTCTTTGCTAAGTGTTTGGCAGAAGTTCCTTTGTAGTGCGCATACATCGAATGACTTTTTCATTGGTGACTCGATCACGCCAAGAGATCCGAAGTATTTTTCGGTATAGACACATCTCAAACGCTTCAATACGTCTCTCTATCTACCTGCATACACACATAATATATGGAACAAACTCTCAAAATAACCCAAGATAGGTGTGATGAGCGCATTTAGAATGGAGTTGAAGAACCACCTGTTGCGCGTTCATACGACAAAACACGTTTGGTATGATAACTTGCTTGACAGGATAAAAATAAATGTACCTAATAGGATTTTCCGTGAAAAGATCCTCTTTTATATTGGCATCTCCAGGACAAGCTACCTTCAGAATTCCTTTGTAGAGCGTGCATGCACTGTCTACAACAAGCAATTGAAGCATTTCGACCCCTTTGCCCCTGACAGTATTGGATTTTTGAAGCATTTTTTTGTCACTGCTAAGCTTTAGGTTTTTATACACTATGCATACATTTATTTATTTTAACTGATTCTTGTTTCTTTTTTTCTGCTGTTGTGCTTATTTTGTCATACTTATATATTATTATCTGTTACACTACACATTTTTTGTTTTTGTTCTTCTTGATTCTTTTTTCTGCTGTTTATACTTATTTTAATATACCTGTATACTATATCTTACACTATGTAATTATGTTTTTGCTGCTTCTTTGTTTCTTTTTTCTGCTTTTATGTGTTTTATATGTTTGCTAAATCTTACACTATGTATTTATGCTTTTGCTGCTTCAAGTTTATTTTTTCTGCTCATACATGTTTTATCTTGTTTTTGACTTA
The DNA here is from genome assembly GCA_951799405.1 of Agapetus fuscipes. Lineage (NCBI taxonomy): Eukaryota > Metazoa > Arthropoda > Insecta > Trichoptera > Glossosomatidae > Agapetus > Agapetus fuscipes. Next base: position 2,470,194 of record OX637356.1, read on the forward strand.
GTTTTCTTGTAATTTATTATTTTTCTTCTTTGGTTTTTTCTATGCTCTTATGTATCATATATTGTATTTTATTCATAAATAAATAAAAACTGTTTGAAAAAAAAAAAAAAAAAAAAAAAAAAAAAAAAAATAACATAAGATTTTTTGTAACGCGCAAAAATGCCAATCAGAAGTGACAGTCTATAGGGAGTTAGTAAATGCAGGAAATATTCATATTATAGAAAATATGTGTGAAAAGTCAGAATCGAAAACTGTTTCAATTAATGCATTGTTGAAGTTGGTCGGTTTTGCCATTAACTCCACGAAATGTTCGACCCATTGAAAAAAACAGATATTGTCATTTTGTATTGAATTCAAATTACGGCTGTGATTTTTTATTTGTTGGATTTTTACAAATAAATTTAAAAAAAATACCACAAAATTTTCCTCTTTGTTATTAACCTCATTACGGGAAATTTGTGACCTTGTTTCTAGGAACGTACCTACATAATATAAAATTTCAAGTGTTGGTTGGCAACAGAATGAAATTTTTCCAATGAAGTTCGGACAGTTTTGAATTTCGAACAGTTTTCTCGGCGAGCAAACCTGAGGTCTATATGGGACTGCCGTCCTTGGCAATCAGTAAAAAATATTTTCATATGTTTTTTCTAGCAACCCGGCCGTGTGATGACACAATATTTTCTATGCCAATTCAATCTTTATATATAATCTATGATCTAAGATGCCAAGATATTTTGACTTTAAGACTCATACTTAATGCATGCCCACCAAATTTGTAAATTTTAGACTGGAATTTTGTATCTGATTTTAATGTTTATCCATTTGTTTATGTCTAAAATGTTATTTGTTGTGTATGTTCCTTGACTTATATGTTGGTATGCGGCTGAACAGCCATACTGTAAAAAATGGTTCACCTTGCCATTGTCACCCCTGTTCCCGGAAAGGTCGGCAAAAGTTGCAGGGTGCATGTTCGTTTGAGGCTTAGATTTCAATTTGTAAGTACACATTCAGCATTTTTAAGCGCGAACTTACACGCCTTCGTTTTTAGGCATGCATTTAATACGAGCTTTGAATGTTAACATATTATCCTTGCAACTTAGATTATAGATTATATAGGCCCAAACGTTTTTGAATTAGGAACTTTACCAGCCCCCACGAGAGCTGAATAGCCCACAGTTCAACTGAAGGGATTGGTGTAAGGCCGGACCCCTTACCTGTTAAAATATATAGGTTCACTCCAGCATGCGACCCCTTCGGGAATAACGCGGGAAGAAGTAACGCTATATGTGTAGGATAGTTGCGTTTCACATTTGATTTTATTTTTACAACTTAGATTGTTGGTAATTGATATAGCCATGATTTAAGCTTTAGGTTATATTAACTGCAGATGAAACTACTGATAGACCTCTACCTGCATTTGCGACTTTTCATTCTGCACCCAGACCTTTATTTCTTTAGTCTGAGGATCTTCCACCTGACCTACCTCCTGACTCTTCAGTCACATACCCTGTGAGCGGATCTGACAACCTCGTGCACAATTCTCATCCAACGAATGATCAACCGCGTACGAGCAACGGCTTTGTTACAGACCTGCACATATTTGTTATTTTTTTTTATTATTTAAAAAAAAACCTTTTTTTATATCACACAGTTTTATTTTCACAAATTTTTCAGTAAAATTGCCTAAGCGCTTTCGGACTTTATTCGTCTATCTTCAGAGGCTATTTTTTTTTCAAGAAAATAATTCATTCCCATGATCGCAAACAAGTCTATATAATAAAAATAAAATGACGTTCGTCAGTAACCGAATTCATGGAGAACGGCTGAAGCGAAATGTTTTTTTTTTTTTCTTAATTTCAAAATGTTGTTTGAAACCTAGGAAAGGTTATGGCATGATGGAAATTATGGGAATATATATTGGAAGATTTCCAGTTTAAAGTAAAACGAGACACACATTTTGAATGGTTCTTCTCATTTGTACCAATGTCTTTAATCTATATTCAAGATGCAAAATAAATTAACAATTAAAATTCATACTAAATGCATGCCCATAAGCTGATACATGCAAGTTTGCGCTTACAAATGCCAAATGTATCTTTACGAATAAAAATCCAAGCCTCAAATGAACATACACTCCCCAATTTTTGCCAAAACTTTCTGAAACACGGGTGACATCGGCAAAGGGAACCTTTATTGGTATGGATGATGACATTTTTGAATTTTAAAACTTTTCTCGGCAAGCAAACGTCACTCCTGTATGTACTTCCGTCCTCAGTAACCAAAAACTAACTATTCACAGTCCTTTTCCCCAGCAACTCGGCCGGGTGACGACACAATATTCTCTATGCCAATTAAAGTGTGAACCTCATTATTTACAAAGATTGTTTTTGTAAGATCTGCGACCATGTCTCTTTCCTGCTAACAATTTTGTATCTTGGTAGATGATTTCTCAAGCGAACTAATATCCCTGCGGTTCGGGTTACATCTCATACGTAAAGTAGGTATTATTATGTGGAATGGAGACATCCGAGCCGGGTACACGCTGTAACATAGCGTGGACATGAGCCGATTAAGCTTTGAAATGTTGCAAAGAAAAAAATGTAAAGGATGCGGCAGATTTACTTGAAGAGAAGTATGAAAGAAAGAAAGTGCAGATGTGTTTGGAATATTGAAAATATGTCGGGGAGTGAAGCCTGGCCAGAAACAGGTATAAAACATTATCTATAAAAAAAAAAGTTTGTATTTTAAATTAATTATATTGAGAAATTGAAAAGAGCGCGAAAATAAACATTGCCTCTCGGCTGTTTTTTATACTTTTTCGAGGAATCCTGTGCGGGAGACATCCTAAATTTTATAGGCTCGATGGATCTATGAAACTTTGTAGTTATAGGGCAGCAGAGGCGTTTGAGGATTGTAAATGTTATTGGTTGCTAAGGACGGCAGTCCCATACAATGCTGAAGTTTTTTAGTAGTGAAAAATGTTGCAGTTTCAAAAATGTTCCGATTTCATTTGATAATAACCCAACGACAACCTGTTGAATCAGGGTCAAAGTGCTAAATGGAAATCGAACCAGCGTTGTTTTTACTTAAATCACGCTAACTACAAATTAAACATTTAAGGAATATTTTTAGTCTAATGGAATAAATCATCTATTTGTCCTAAAAATATTTTTAATATAAAACCTAACTTAAATGTCTTTTTTCATAATTACAAATAATCAAAGGTACCCGATTGATTTATCTGAAATCGAAACCTTTTAAACAAAAGTTTTATTTCACAAAAAAGTTAAGTTCGTACTTCAAGAATAACCAAAAATAAGTACCAAAAAGTATAAGGAAACTAAAATATTGCCTCCAGTGAGCGTTTCAGCTCCCACAGATTCTTTTCCTAAAACGCCAATGCTAAGCATACTCGTACTTTGAGTATTCAAAATCGAGGGAATTCTCTTCGATTTTTTAAGTATAGAAATGTATGCAAGATAAAACAGCACTCCTAGTGAGTGACATAGTTTTCAAACATTTTTGTATATTTACGTAATCAAGGGGATTCCCGATTTTTTTTTACACTTGGGGTAAATAAATTTTGAGGTCTTATATGGGTTTTAGACCTTTTTAAATGATGCGATCACCCAGGATGCGTTTTGGGATATTCGATACCTCAAGGAAATGTGACCCAAGGTATAAACAAAACAATATACCAAAAAAAAATCATAAACTTCATCCATAATCTAAGTTACAAATATGTATTGGCATTGAAGGCTCACATTCAATACATGTTCACACGCAGGCACGTATTAGTTTGCGCTTACACAAGCTGCATGCGTAGTACATACAAAATAAACAAAACCTCAACGCAATTAACCTACAAATATAGTGTAACTTCTTGCCGCGTTATCACCGAAGAGTAGAGCATGTGGCGATTGGAACCTATTTCTTTTACAGGTAAGAGGTCGGCCTTACGCCAAATACTTCAGTTGAAGTGAGGGTTTCCTTGATCCCGAGGGGGCTGGTACTCATTTCGTGTGAAAGCTGGGTAAACCTTGCCGGTATTTAATTTTGGGCGTTGAAATAAACACTGAAACGGAAAATGATTTTTGACAACCTTGGTAGAATTCGATCCCGAGCTCTCGGCATGGAATGCAAGCACTCTACGAACTAAGCCATCGGCCGGACTGGAAATTTTACATGTACATAACATATGACCGGTCCGTAGTCAAGTGGCAACACTTCGAACTTGTAAATGGAAGGTTGTGGGTTCAAATCCCGGCGGAGCACAAAAATATATACCATTTATATTTTCAAATGTGCTCTACGCTGGGTTGAAAAAATCATAAAACCTTTACCAAAAACCGGTCACTAAGAGGTCCATCTAGCCTTACAGAAACTGGATTTTTCCTAAGTATTGGCGCTTTGTAGTGACGATCAATCTCGTAAACACCTCTGCGGCACTACAACAGGTGTCATAGATCCCTAGAGTCTCTGAAATATAGGTAGTCTCCCGCACAGGATTTCTTAAAAAAAATGCACCTACTCAGGTTAGTACAGTGTTTCCCAACCTTTTTTCTCCCATCGCCCCTTTATGCGTTAAAAGATAAGCCATTGCCCCTTTATGCGATAATAGATAAGCCCACCGCCCCTATACGCCTAAATGAAAATTGTGTCAACTGGAGGGACAGGTAGAATCGACTTTCGAAATAAATATTTTGTCCCTAAAAATGACGTCGACTGGTAAGCATTTCCGATAAAGTCATCTCAAAAACACTATCGACAGTAGGCACACGTTTCAGAGTATTATCGCCCCTTATCGCTCTATCGCCCCCAGGTTGGAAACCACTGATCTAACAGTTGCGTTCTGTTTGTGTATTTTATGGAATTTTGCACGATACATTAAACCACTGCAGTTTTGCAAAAATACATATTTTCCCAACCTTAAATAATACTTGAGAAAAGTGAAACATATAGTTTCAACAAAAATGTATGGAATATTAAACAGCGCGTGTAGTGAGCGTTTCTATTTGCATACATTTTTTGGGTAAACGCTTTGGTTGAGTTTAAACGTCATGTTTAATACTTGGAAATTTGCACTCTGTAGAAATATTAACTCTCTCCTGAGCGTATTGCAGATGTCATGAATTTCAGGGAAATACCTGATACAGTGTAGCTGCTACAAAGTAATGGGAACTGGAACTTATTTAGTAGCATAAAGTGAATATTTGCTTCGTGCAAATATTTTCCAACATATGAAAAATTTCTACGTAAGTAATTACTTTGAATACATTTATGCAAGAAATTTACGAAAACTTCACATACGTAAATAAGGTACTAATAATATTCATATTAATATTAGGATGTTTTAATTGGTGAGCGCTGTTTTTGTGTGAATCACACGTCAAGAACCCTCTGCGAACTTGGTTGTCGCTATAGAAAGCACCGATTCTCAAAACCCATTTGTGTAAGGTTGGATGGACCTTTGGTGACTGGTCTTTTTAAAAAGCGAAAAGCATATTTTATTGTGCTCCGTCAGGATTTGAACTCACGACCTTCAGATTACGAGTCCAAAGCATTAACCACTAGACCGGACTTAGTATCAAAGCATTTAGTTTATAGCAACGATTTTTACAACAATAATAATGATAATATCGCACGTTTAATAATAAAGAGAAATAACTCGAAAATTGGGAAAATCGAGATTTTGTAATAAAACGCAAGAACAATGCGAGAAGAATAGGTAGAATGCGACAGCCGTTCAATTTGGACGAATATGACCGAGATAAAACATCGGCCGCCTTTTTCATCTTATACAAGTTGTACTGGATGTCTGAACTTCAAATGTGATTTCCCAACATTCATGTTTTTTGAGTTAATGCTCTTTATTATTAAACGTGCGATATAATATTATATTGTATAATTTTTGTTCCTTGACTTATAGGTTGGTATGAGGCTGACCACCCACTTAACTTTACTTTCTTCGGCTCATAAGCCTTGAAGGTTCAGGGTCTCCCGCACCACAATCCTCCAGGACTCTCTGTCTTGAGCTGCTTCCCTCCATGGTCCCCTCACTCCTAGAACTTCGGCGTCGGCTTCGACGTTGAAAAACATAATATCGCAACCGTTGTATTCCCCAGGATCTTCAATTCTCAACTGGGTTAACAACAGAGCAGAACCTCCAGTTTTACCTCTGTCATCTTTCCTTTTTTTAACCCAAATTCGTTTCTGTTTCTCTTCTTCTAGCATACCAGTTAGTTCTTGCATCATCAAATTTTTTACTGTTTTCGAGAATTCATTTTTCCGCACTGACTTTACAAACGGGTGGGCACCCTAAGAATTATCCTCGACTACTTACTGCGTGTAAATATACAGTTTTCGAGTCAGTTTTCGGTGCCAGTACTGACGACAGCTACTGACCCTGTAACAATCTGCCTTAGGAGTTGCTATACTGCAGCAAGGTCCAAAATAGCATAGGTCCAAAGTTTAAGGCTCCCATTCATTTGGCATGTGACAAATCTGAACGTTAACAGTCACGTGTGGATGAACTCCACGTGAACGTTGAATAAAACGAAAACATATAGTAAATTCTGGAGACGTGATAAACTAAGAACATTGTAAGAAAACCTCTGAAAGGGAATACCAACCTTAACTTTACATTCGAAAATAACCCTAGATAAGATAACCTCATCGTCTTCATATTTTACATGTGACCTCATATCAAATATTCTCATGTGACCTCATAGTTTCATTTTAATTATTTACTAAATATTCAAAGACATTTTTTTTTTTTTGGTTTACCACCACCTTTTTTTTTATTTTTTATATATTTTGGATTACATATTTCTTATTCTATGATTACATTTTCTTATATTCTATGATTACATATTTCTTATTTTCTACGATTACATATTCCTTAATTACCCATGTTCCCTTAACCTATTCTACCCATTTATTTAAGTATCTCTGCTTCTCCGCTTCTTCCACTACTTTATTAATTTTGTCTCTGCTCAATTTTCCCATACTTTTCAACACTTTTTCTACCAATTCTTCGTCGTCGTCATCACACACGTCAATGTTTGTTACCACACTCGTCACTGTGTTCTCTTTGTTGCTTTCCACGTCCCAAAATTCTTCACTAGTCGTAAGCTGGTCGTCGACAACTTCATCGAGGTGGCGTTTCTTGCATGCAGTATTCTCCGAAAACAGTCTTCCGTTGCACATATCGCATCTCAATCTCGACACTATGGCGATCATTAATTCTGGATCTTTTTTGCAGCAGTACAGGATAAGCTTGCAGTCCACCGTTAATCTTACAAAATTGAGATGTTCCAAATAATCCTCCATTGTTTTCGAGCATCCTTCGCATGCTGTCAACGCCACCTCCTTCTTAATCGACGCCACATATACTACTCCTTGATAGCACGTCATCTGCAATGTGAACAAAATTCTTTCCATAAATTCATCCAAATAAAAGTGTTTAACTCTATGCGTTTTTTAAGAGCTACATTAAATCTAAATCTTGTTCCTTGACTTATAGGTTGTTATGCGGCTGACCACCCATAATGTAAAAATTGGTTCACTTTGCCAATGTCACCTCTGTTTCAGGGAAGGACGGCAAGAGTTGCAAGGCTTATGTTCATTTGAGATTGGGTTTTTATATTGTAGGTCCACATGCGGCATGTGTTAGCGCGAAATTATACATATCTGCTTGTGGGAATGCATTTAATATAAAACTTAAATGATATATATCTTTGCAGCTTAGATTAGATTAGATTAGATAAGCCTTTTTTAATTTAAGCGACTCAAATCTGTCATTTTAAGTTGACTGTTGGTTATAGTCTCAGAACCAGTCGAAAGATTAGCTGGTAGAATGCTTGAATTCAAAGCTAGATTGCTAGGGGTTCGATTCAAGAGTTGCAATGCTTATGTTTATTTGACATTTGTGCATTTCGCCACCGAATCTGGTAAAAAATTACTCAGCAGAGGCACAAGAAAAAAAAGAAGCACACTCGTGGCATGTGTAAGTGTTAACTTATACGCGTCTGCTTGTGGGCATACATTTCATATTGTTTTGATTCTACCGGGTTCAATTGAATAAAAATTGCAATTTTTTTTTTTCAAAACGGTTCACGTTCGTACACAATGGCTTTTGAACTGTTTAGCTTGACGGCTCAGGTACAATTCTGGATGCAGAGCTTCTCGGTCTCTATTTATAGGTGAGAATAAGAGTTATTCTCGAAACATTGGGGTCTGGCACCTGCGAGACCTCGTCAGAACATTCTACTTGGAATATTCGTATGAACACTCACACAGTTTTTTTTTTAAACCAGATTTGTGAAGAGAAATGCATTTCACCAACTTTTATGCCTGGCCAGAAACAATTACTAATTATTCGTTATTGTATATTTTACTGAATTAATAATTCATAATTAGCTAATGACATCTGTTGAAGCAGGGTCAAAGTTATGGTCAATGGACCCAGGCGGGGATCGAACCAGCGTTATTCTATTCCAAATACGCTAAAAAGATTAGCCACTTAAGCCCTCGGCAATTACACCAGTCAAAAATAAGATTTATTCTCAAAACATTGGGGACTGGCACATGCAAAAACCCGCCAGAACATTCTGCTTAGACTAATCGAGTAAACACTCACACAATTTTGAACAAATACAAGTACAATCATTCAACCACCTACATCCAGAGATTTCACAGACACACACAATTACATATTCGCAGTAAAATGAATCCAAAACGTAATATTTGCAGCTTGCATCATAGTTTATTATATACCTTGGCACTTGTTCTAGGATTGTACATGTGCCAGTCTTGCACATGTGCCAGATTAGCCCAAATGCACACGGGAGCAAATATCGGAATGGTTATTATGTGCAAAGCATGATCTACAGCTGGCCGGTCTTAGTTAGCTAATTTTACACGTAAGTTGTGCAACCAATATTTACTGCGGACATTGTTGTACTGCTGCACTAACCACTTTATGGGTAGTAAACAAGGTCTAGTGGATTAATCCTCTGACTTGTATTCAAAAGATATATAGTTTAACAAAACCCATACAAAGTTCATCAATGCGACTTGTAATCCATAATTTAAGTTGCAAAGATATATTAACATTCAAAACACATATCAAATGCATACCCACAAACAGACACGTGCTAGTTCGCGCTCACACATGCCGCATGTGGACCTACAATATAAAAACCCAATCTCAAATGAACATAAGCCCTGCAACTCTTGCCGACCTTCCCTGAAACAGTGGTGACATTGGCAAAGTGAACCATTTTCTTACAGTATAGGTGGTCAGCCTTAAACTTACCTAAAAGTCAAGGAATACAGATAATAAAGAACATTCAGGTAAAAACAACAAAGCCTAAATAATAATAATAATGATTTTAGGATAATTTATTTGGTGAGCGCTGTTTTTGTGTGAATCACACCTCAAGAGCTCTGCGCGAGCTTGATCGTCGCTATAGAAAGCGTCAATTCTCAAGCAAGACTCAGTTGCTGTACGGCTGGATGGACCTTTGGTAAAGGTGTTTGAATTTTTCAACCCAGCGAAAAGCGAAGAGCCGAAATGATATTTTTTGTCTGCACCGTCGGGATTTGAATCCACGACCTTCTATTTACGAGTTTGAAGCGTTAACACTAGACTACGGACCGGTGCATTTATAATGCAACTTACTACCATGTTATCTCTAAGGTTAACTATAAGGGATGGCATGGGATTTAGGTTTTTTTCTATTTTTGTAAAAACCCTCCTGAAAGTTGAATGTAAATAAAGTAAAATTTCTTAAAATGTGTCGTGTGAAACCTATTTATTTCTACAGTTAAAGGTGCTGGCCTTACAAAAACCACTTAAGTTAAGTGAAGGCTTCCCAGCTCCCAAAAGAGCTTGATCTTTCGTTTTTATAAGATCAAATTCAAAGAGAGGTAAGGGACGACCGAGAAAAGTATGGAGTGATCCGATTGGGGAGATTGTGAAAGAATGAGATATACAAAGTGAGCACAAAAGAAGAAAATGCATGAACAAAGTGATGGATATGAATGAATTGAAAGAGGTAAGGATAGGAAGAAATGGGGGCAGCTCTGCAGGGGCTCTGGCCACCCCTAGCGGAATGGCGACAGAAGTACAGTAAATTCAAACTCTTTGGTATAGAATGCTTAAGTTTTCTATCCACTGATTTATCGATCGGACTTAATAATTCAAATCGATTCGGCAATAAAACACATCTTTACCTACCCACGCTTGAAACGCCATGCACGCTCCTGCTCAAAGGTCATATTTCAATAACTTAATGAAGTTTTTACTCTTAAACGATTTTTCCGGAATCCGCGTTTTTTCTCTCTGGTCGGGCAAAAAAAATTCCATTACACCCGACCTGAAAGTTTGCAAAAAATTTCATTTCAAAGTTTTTGAAAGATTAACGCCCGAGCCAAGTTGGCGTATTTTTCACAGGGGTCAATTTAACTCACTCTTGCCCATCACCCCTGATGTATTTATGGCGGCAAAGTTAAGGCACTCCCTGAGGGGCGCCTTTGTCCGAATAAGTTATTTTTATAAATACATTCCCGGCAAGTTTTGCACTTTGTGCCCGGGCATATAAAATTTCATTAAAATCAAAGAAAATTTTGAAACATTGTTGCGCCGGGTATGCGGTCGGAAAAACTTTGAAAGTTTAATGTAAAGAAAAGTCTTTCTATTGTTGTATTTTACAATCAAATGTAATTTGATTTGTAACAAAAATATTTATATTTAAAGTATGCAATACATGCAACAATTTATTTTTATATAATAATATTAGGATGATTTATTTGGTGAGCGCTGTTTTTGTGTGTAACACACCTCAAGAGCCCTCTGCGAGCTTGATCGTCGCTGTAGAAAGCGCCAATTCTCAAGCAAGACCCAGTTGTTGTAAGGTTGGATGGACCTTTCAGTGACCGGTCTTTGGTAAAGGTGTATGAATTTTTTAACTCAGCGAAGAGCACATTCGAAATATAAATGGTATATTTTTGTGTTCCGCCGGGATCCGAATCCACAACCTTCCATTTACGAGTCCGAAGTGTTGCCACTGGACTACGGACCGGTCCAAGATGCCAACGACACGCGGTGTACCTGAGTGGTAACCCATCCAAGTACTATCCGCGCCCAATGTTGCTTAACTTCGGTGATCTATGGGAACCGGTGCTTTTAACATGGTAACGTCATTGACAAATATGCACGCAATTAAGCTACACACATAGTGCATTTTTTTGCCTGCGTTATCCTTGAAGGGGTCGCATATGGCAATGTGGGACCTATCCATTTTTACAGTGAAGGGGGCCGGCTTTACTCCAACCACTTCAGTTGAAGTGAAGTGTCATTTGTATTATATATATTCCTTGATTTATAAGTCCAAATGAGGCTGACCTCCTGTTCTGTAAAAAATGGTTCACTTTATCAATGTATATCTCCTGTTTCAGGGAAGGTCGGCAGCAAGAGTTGCAGAGTATATGTTCAATTGAGATTGTTTTTTTTATGTTCTATGTCCACATACGGAATTGTGTAAGCACGAACTTATACGTGTCAGCGTGTGGACATGCATTAAATATGAGCCTTGAATGCCAACATATCTTTGCAACTTAAATATATAATATTATACATGTATATATTTATGTTGAAAAATAAAAATACAGAAAGGAATAAAAAATGAGTGTAATCAACGGGTGGTACCTATTTATTTTTACAGGCATGGAAGAAACTATAGTAATTTAATTAATTGAAAATTTTATGTAAGCCTTGGCCATACCATCCGTTCCATAATATAATGGTCAACACAACAAATTCGTAAATGAAAAGCCATTATTTCAATTTCCAGTACCTAAAGCAAGTTAGAATTATTATAATTTCATTATCAAATTCGCTCTTTGCTGAGTAAAAAACTCATATTTTTTTTCTAAAGACCATCAAAAGTCTCTTAAAACCCAGCCATGTGACATCACAACTTTTTTGTGGTTTTCAAAATATGTTCGGACCTCATTAGCTGAACAAACTAATTTGCTTCACTTCACTTTGGAGTCCCAGATGGCAAACGCCAAGTGTGAAAAATAACAGAAGTTTTCATGATAAATTTGTTTGCTTTTCTGAGACAATGTTGTACAAGCTTTTCCCAGTAAGTATTATTTTTGCTTTATGTTTCAATTTTTAAATAAATACAAGTGAAACGGACGAAAGCGTGTTGAAGCTATTTATTTTTATAGGTTAGGAAACCGGCCTCACGCCAACCACTCCAGTTGAGGTGGGAATTTTTCCAGCTCCGCAGGGGGCTTCTTTTCATTTTCACGAAAGAAAAGGGAAAATCATTTCCGACACTTTTGGTAAAAACAATTGGTAAAATTGATGTACGTATGTGTTTATTGTGATGTTTATTCATGTGCCGTTAATGGTATGTTTTGTTGTAGGTATGTGATATTTTGTCATTGGGATTTGGTGTCATGTGATATTTTGTCATTGTTATGTAATATCATGTGATGTTTAGTCATGTGATGTTTTATAATCTATAATTTAAGTTGCAAGGATATATTCATTTAGAGCTCTCAAATGTATGTCCACAAACAAACACGTGTAGTTCGCGCTAACAAATGCTGAATGTGTACTTACAAATAAAATCCAAACCTCAAATGAACATACGCCCCACAACTTTTGCCGATCTTCCCTGACACAGGGGTGACATTGGCAAAGTGAACCATTTTTTACAGTATGGGTGGTCAGCCTCATACCAACCTATAAGTCAAGGAATAGTAAAATTATCATGTGAAATTTTTTCCTGTGATGTTTTGTGGTGTGATATATTGTCATTGTGATGCAATGTCATGCAAGGTTTTGTCAGTGTGATGTTTTGTCATTGTGACGTAATGCCATGTGGTGTTCTGTCATTATGATGTACTGCCATGTGATGGTTTGTCATGTAATGTTATATCATGGGATGTTTTTTATGCGATATTTGTCATGTGATGTTTTGTCGTGTGATGTTTTTCATGCGATGTTTTGTCATGTGATGTTTTTCATGCAATGTTTTGTCATGTGATATATTGTCATTGTGATGTAATATCATTTGTTATTTTGTAATGTGATATTTTTCATGTGATGTTTTTTCATGTGATATATTGTCATTGTGATGTAATGTCATGCGATGTTATATAATGTGATATTCTGTCCTTGTGCTGTCCCGTCATGGAACCTTTCTCTACTCGAAAATTCCAAAAATCCGTTTTTAATTCTGCACAAGTTAAGATCTGTTAATAATAATGTAAAGTCGATTAAAAAAAAAAAAACCATAAAGGTACAAGTGAGCTTTCGCACGCGAGCCTTGCATGAGTTGAGGTCATTCAGAGACGAGAACTAAAAAAAAACCACCTCGTAAAGCCGGGGCTTAATTATTTATATCTCACGGCTTAATGCGAGATTATGAAGAGATTAAATATCGAGAGGCGATCAGCTGTGAATTAAGAACGAGTGTTAATTTAAACAGGAGGTGCTTTAGTCCGTTGTTTATGAATATGAAAGGACAAGGGGGCTTCAGTATTCGAACGTATTTTGTTTTGTAAAATCGTTGACATTCGAAAACTGAAGCAAACTGGAATTCTTTATCCTATTAGGCGCGGTATTTTCCAATTTAATATAGTGACTTTATACTGAGTGAAAAAGACAGTTTAAACTTAAAGTAGCACATGCTAACGTTGAAAATACCGATCCTTGGTAGGTTCTTTAAAAAGATTTCACGCACCATCTACAAGTAAAAATGGTTTCATATGTGAAGCTTAGTTGCATTACATCTTCTTTGTATTTGATAGACCTGTGCGATGTGAATTTCTAGCTGTTTTTCGACCTTTTCTCTAATTTTTACAGTTAGAGTGGTTAGCGTCATACCTACCAATTAGTAAAATAACATACAACAGCTGACCCCCCACACCATAAAAACTTGGTTTCAGGGAAAGGCGGCAGGAGTTGCAAAGCTTACGTTCATATGAGCTTTGGTTTATTTTATATAAATACGTCCAAATATTCATATTCACTTGACTTATAGGTTGGTATGAGTCTGACCACCCATACTGAAAAAAATGGTTCACTTTGCACTGTCTCAAGAAAAGTCGGTAAAAATTGCATGGTTTATGTTCATTTGAGGTTTGGATTTTAATTTGTTAGTACACATGCAGCACTTGTAAGCCTGGGCATGTGTTTTATATGAATTGTAAATATTAATATATCTTTAAAACTTACAAGACTGAGAAACCCTGCAACTTTTGCCAAACTTCCCTGAAACAGGGCATTGGCAAATTGAACCATTTTTCACAGTATGGGTGGTCAGCCTCGTACCTATGTATTAGTCAAGGAATGTCTAATTAAAGAAATTTTCAAAGTATTTTTTCGAAAATTCGTAACTCGAAAAATGTATAGTAGAGGTACGTTGTATCGGGAGCACAAAAGGGAGAGGGGACTACAATTATAATAAAGAACAAAATATTAATAGTAACTCCTTTGTAACGAGGGACGCCGTAAAGTTTGTGTATCTCTTCCCACTTTATGCGATCCTGATACCTGGTACCCCATACAATTTAAAAGCTCTACCGTAATATTCCCGAAAAGTACATGTACACTAAAACCCACACTAGAGGCACTGCTTCAGTTAATATAAATTTTTAGGTCAACGCTTTCGTTGAGCTGAAACGTGGGGTTTTCGTGCGGTTCGGCAATTCATTTGCAAGGCAAGAGATTTTTTAATTATTTCTCGTACAATTTGATCAATAATGTATGGAAAACAATGTCGTTAAAATAAATTGGCTACATCTTAATTTCTCGAAAGTAATACAATAAAATTCTCGACGAATGCTTGTAACTGGGATGAAAATAAATGGTCTTAGTTAGGTGTTTGCCAGCGTCGCAAACGAAAAATATTTGAAGTTACCTACACCTGAAAAGTCGCTTTTACTCTTTATGCAGATATTTTTTTCAAATACACGTACCTACTCGAAATGCAACTATTTGGTTGCTCTACATTTTTGGTGATTAAAAAACCTTTTGTTTGAAATCCGCGAGCATTAATTCCAACTGAAAGCCGCCGTACAACAACATATATGGTAAATGGCAAATAGCGGTTCTTTAGCGCTTGTTTGTCTTATATCCATCAGAGATAATTTCACAAGATAAATGTTCGTATGAGTACTGAAACTAGAAATCAATTTAAAAATATCTAAAACAATTCTCACATTATCGCGTTTTAAGTTTTTTTCTTAGCTGTGTAGAATGTGATTCTTAAGACAATGTCATTGAAAGGTCATCTTTGAATCAAAAAGCAGATGAGCCAAACAAGCACTGGGGAGGGGGGTGCGAAGTGGCAAGCGGTATGTGTAATATTACTAAAACTGCAATTTATTTATTTAGTAAAAATTTATCTTGCACAATATCGGTTTCACCGTACTTCTTTCGCTTAAGCTTATCGAGTTCGCGTCACAATATTTCAAGCGACTCTGACTCTCCACGCAATGCAGCTCATATTGATACAGTTCATATGGTTTTATATGGTGGATTGATCCAGAGCACTATACTATCATCAATGTCATCATTATATTAGCTGTTCGACACTCTTCCAGTTACGCACACCAGCAAGCTACGTGCCTAGGTTTATGTACACACAATTTTTTTATGTGAAATGAATATTTTGTATAAGGAACACAGAAATTATGGTAGGTAACTATCTCACATAGTCACATACGTACAAATGCATTGGTTATAGATGAACTGTGTGTCCCATATACACGACAATAGGAACTTTAGTACCCTAAGAATAAACGTAACGTTTAAACTCAATAAAAAACTATGAAATCCAAAACCCTCACTAGAGGCACTGTCTCAGTTTCCTCACATTTTTTTATGTAAACGCAATCGATAAGTTTTATGTAAGGGGTAGTAAACGATAATTACACCCGTCATATAAGCTGCTACCCTGATACATACTTGTGTATGAAATTTTTCTCTTTTGTTGGAATCCCCGTGAAAGGCGCATGGATTTATATCGAAACTTTAAATTGGACGTATTTCTGGGAAAATTGCTGCCGTGAGTTGATACTTGATTTCCATTGTGACAAAAATACATGAGAATATGTTTTCAAAGTGAAAACCATGTGCACTAGCGTCTTTTATTCGGTTCTGAAAAATTATCCACAAAGGACTGAAAAAAAAAATGTTTTTGCTTTAATGATCTGTCCGTAGTCTAATTTTAACGCTTCGGACTATCGAATCTCGGCGGAGAACATGAAATACACCATTTACGAGTATAGTCTCAAAAATGCTCTTCGCTGGGTTACAAAATACATCGCCTTTACAAAAGACTGGTCACAAAAGGTCCATGCAGCCTCACAGCAATTGGGCATTGCTTGAGAATTAGTGATTTTTAGCAACAATCAAGCTCGCAATAAATCCGGTCGATAGCTCAGTTGGTAAAATGCTTGTATTACATGCCGTGAGCTTGGGTTCGAATCCAGCCGAGGCGAGGGTGTCAGAAATGATTTCCCGTTTCGGTGTTTATCTTAAACCCCAAAATAAAATACCGGCAAGGTTTACTCAGCCATTACATGAAATGAGTACCAGCCCTCTCGCAAGCTGGGAAACCCCCAATTCAACTGAAGTGGTTGGCGTAAGGCTGAAAAAATTGATAGGTTCAACTCGTTCGGGGATAACGCGGCAAGAAGTTACACTATGTGTGTAGCTTAGTTACGTTTGCGTTGGGTTTTACGTACAGCGGATCTTATTTTTGGTAGATTTTGCCATCTCTGCAGCTTAGATTATAGATGAAAGTTATTAGAGTAGCATAAATCTGTAGGAGGTATTTCGCACGGTTCGATATTCAATTTCGTGTGGAATTCTTCAAGCCACGTGTGTTTTCTCTCATATATTGTATCAGGAGAGCACGTCGCATCAAGGGGTAATTTATGAGTCGAACCAAAGCCGGCAATCTACGTCTTTTTCGATTAGATGAATACGTATATAGAAATGATGAGAAAACGATTTCCTGTAAATCTATGTATTTATGTCGTTGTAGAGAAATATATTAGATTGCCGCTTTTGTTTATGTTAGACTCGTATATTGTGTTTAATACGGCCGTGTCGAACAGTGTTGTAGAGCAGGGTAAATAGTGGCAAAGTAAGCCGAGTATAAACTTTAGCGTGTAAACTCAGATGCGGCGTTTATTAAAAACTTTGTAAAGCGCCTCTGGAGATTCTGTATATTATTTGGTGTATTGTACTGTTATGTAAATATGAAATATAAATATTTAAAATAAGTAGGTATTAGTTATAGTTATAGGAATTCTGTATTGTATTGTGTGGGTAGGAATAATTTAATAAAATACTTGAAGCATCGAGAAATAATGATAACCACGCCTTTCTGGAACTGTCTAGCAAATGTAGATCTAGATTGTACTGTTTTGAAGAGTATAAGAAGGGTGCGAGTTGCTTGCAGAGCCAGTATTCTACGAGCCTTACAACTACATTGAACCAAAACCAGTGAATAGAAACCAAGTGTAATGGAATAGTCGAGGCTATCTTTGTGAAAATAAATTATTAAAAGTGTAAAACAAACAACTGTATAAGAAGACCAGTATTTTTAATTGAAAGACTTTTGAACCCTAAATTCGTAACAGTACATTGGCGGTACATGGTGGTATATTCATGCCAACCTTGATGAATGGAGGTGAAGCCAGGATGGTGAATGTAAATAAGATACGATGGTCTGTTCGGTAGCAATGGACTATCTTAGAAGTATGGAAAAAACGAAGTGCTCGTATTTGTTGTTAGGTAGGTTAAAAAAAATATATAATAGAGTTGATGTGGGTAGAAAATTTACAGAAACAACATAAAGACAATATAGAAGGTAGGTACCCAAAATTAACTTATATCTGGAACACGTGAAATCGACCTTTCTGGTGGTTCACAGCACCTTTTATTTTTAACGAACCTTGTGTGGGAGACTCCCTATATTTCAGAAAATCTTTAGTTGTATGATACGTGTTGTTGAGATACAGAGGTGTTGGTTGTTGTCCTGATCCTTTGTAGCAGGGCTGTTATCTGAGTCGTGTTGTGTTGAGTGGTGTTTTGCCTTTGTTTTGACACACTGAATAAAAGTGGCGATTGATATTAGTTTTGAATACAACAAGATTAAAGGGCAATCAAATTTAAATCTAAACGGATATTTTTTTCTATGGAAATTTGTGTGAAATTAGTAAAGACCCCAAAAACATAGCAATACGAGTAGGGAATGCAATCTCGAGAGAAATGCAAACGGCGAGATCAATCTCGAAGCATGAAATAACGAGATCTCGACAGAGATTGACGAGATCGAGCGGCAGTAGTCTGCGATGCATGACACGTGCTCTCTGCGCGCGAGCGATTCGCTTACTGACGAAGGAAAAGACGGACCGCATACGCAAACTATTCCAACCATTATTCAGACCATTCCCGAGTATTTACGATGTTGGTCGAGCGGGATAGAAGTGAAGTGAAGTACTTTTGACTAGACTAAGTGAGCGGACGATGTTGGTTCACAATTGTTTCAATTGTGTAGTTACTGTCATGTTGTACTAAAATTAGGTGTTTTTATGGGTTAATTGAATGAAAAATTGTATTATTATGTTACCATTCGAGATCTTGAAAATGCCGAGATCGAATTTCTGATCCCTCGAGATCTCGACTAAGAGATCTATATAGATAATTATACGAGTGTCTTTGCAACTTAGATTCTGGAATACGCAGCGGCCGCGTTGGTACGTAGCTTCGCCGTGTTGGAGTACCAGGCTGGCAGAGGGGCGAGGAGGCAAACAGCGGCGGCGACAGTGATTGACGGGAAGCGGCTATTTATTAAAGGCAGCGCGAGCATTGTGGCAGGAGCGTGCCGTATATTGGGCACGGTGGCGCAAAGGAAAACCTTTCTTGATATTATTGCGAATGTGCAATTGTGTGTCTGTGTGAGTTTGTAAAGTCTCTAGATGTAGGTTATTTATAATAATAATAATAAAAAAGTCTTTATTTCAGCCCGGTCGCGCGGAGGGTGCAATACGTGACCAGCCATATAAAAAAGAAATACATTGATCGAAATATACATGCAGGAAAAATAGAAACAGACAAAGAAAATTACATTGAAAGAAAATAAACATTGATCGAAAGAAACATATATAAAAATAAAAACAGATGACAGCGTGGAGATGAAGAATGCGAAAACAAAAAGGATCAAATCCCTGTTGTGAGCTGCACCATCTCAGTCTCAGTGGTATATACTTGTCAGCCTCAGCATTAAGATAAGCCTTGTAACTCCTTCCAATTTCTTTGAAGCTAGGGTGGTATAGGAAAAAGTGAACCAAGTTTTGCAGCATGGGGAGTTAGCCTTGAGGAAAATGGACAGGAGAGAAAAGGCTAGGTAGGCCTTAGATTCCCTGTCCAATGGCTCCATTAGCCCAACTCACATTTCAGGGCTCTGTTTGCTGCGATCAGAGAGTTTTCGCTGGATTCTATTCTCTCTCTGAACCCAGCCATTCGGGTTCGCAGCAACCCATTCCAGGAGGGTAGTTGAGCCACTAATCGGTGTTAAAACCAAGTGCAAAAGCCTTGCTCCACCCAGTACTAGGAACGTGTAAGACTCATAGAGGTGCCGATTTATGGAATCCTAGAAACTGTAGGGATCGCGTTTGTTCTGCCCCCCCTACATGGATTTATTTTGGCTATAACAAAAGCGGTGATGGATACAATTCAAAACTATTCAACAGGAGATTTACTGTCGCTTATATTTCAATGCCTGGTGTAATTGATCCGACCTATTTTGTTTGGTGCTTTGAGCAGCGGGGTCTGCACATTTGGCATCTAAATCTAAATCTAAATTGCAAATATATGTATCATTTGAGCTTCATATTAAATGCATTCCCACAAGCAGACACGCATAAATTCGCGCTCACAAATGCCGCATGTGGACCTACAATATAAAAACCCAATCTCAAATGAACATAAGCCTCACAACTCTTGCCGACCTTCCCTGAAACAGGGGTGTCATTGGCAAAGTGTAATACAGCATAGTCTAATCTAATCTAAGTTGCAAAATATATGAAACATTAAAGATTCACACTATATGCACTTTCACAAACAGACATGCACAAGTTCGCGCTTAAACATGCCGCATGTGGTCCTACAATATAAAAACCCGAATCTCAAATAGACATACACTCTGCAACTCCTGCCGACCTTCCCTGAAACAGGGTGACATTGGTAAAGTGAACAATTTTGTACAGTATAGGAGGTCAGCTTCATACCAACCTATCCTAAGTCAAGGAATTATAAATGAAAAAAGAGGTTTGTTATGGCGTAGGCTAATTTATATTTTGTAATAAAAAAAAATATTCGAACATCTATATTTTATTTTATTTTTTGTCTTCCTGTTTTTGCTAAGTAAATGACTAAATGGTGTATATATTGTTTTTGTTTTTTATGATTTTTATCTATTAAGTGATTAATTTTAAGTTAAGATAAGTTGGAATTCTCCCCAAAACACAAGCTATGCTTACTTTGGGGAGTATTTATTGTAATTAGATTTTTAAAATTTATTTTTATTGTGATACTTTGTACATATTGATAAAAACAATAAAGACCTTATGAATTATGAATTATGAATCTGAAAATGTGACGTACATATGCCTTGTATGTAATCTATGTTGCAAAGAGATATTTAAAAATTTAAAATTCATATAGCATGCACGACCACAAACAGGCGCGTGTAAGTTCACGTTACAAATGCTGCATGTGTAGGTATTTACAAATAAAAATACAAACCTTAAATGAACATATACCATGTTACTTTTGCAGACTTTCCAGAAGCAGAGGGAAAATGGGAAGAGTGAGCCATTTTTTACAGTATGGGTGGTCAGCCTCATACCAACCTATAAGTCAAGGAAAAAGTATCTATAGTCTATGATCTAAGTGGCAAAGATGTCGATACCTAAAAGGAAAACTGAATACGTGACATATTAAGCTAACATGGGTTTCTTAGATAAATGCATTTTACAAGAGAATTCAGTAAAAAACTGCAAAAATCCTGTAGTTTTGAACTTTTTCATTAGCACTTCCTTGAACATAAACGTGTAAGTTCACGCTTACAAATGCTGCATGTGTACTCACAAATTAAAAATCAAACCTCAAACGAACATAAATCCTGAAAGTTTTGACGACCTTTCCTGAAAAAGGGGTAGCATTCGCAAAGTGAAACATTTTTTTACAGCATCGGTGGTTAGCCTCATACCAACCCAAAAGTCAACGGCTCAATACTAATGTTAGGATGATTTTTTTGGCGACGCTCTTTTGAGTAAATTACACTTCAAGAGTCCTCTGCAAGCTTGATGGTCGCTATAAAAAGCGCAAATTCTCAAGAAAGACCCAGTTAGGTACTGTAAGGCTAGATGAGGCCTGTCTTTGGTAAACTTTTACGCTGGATAAGCCTTTGGGCCACTCTTGGAAAAAAAACAATGAAAGAACGTTTTTCTTATTTTATTTCACTCATATCTTACATCTAATAGGTTTTTTTTTTATTTTAGATATGAGTTGTTGAACATTCAAAATATAAATAAAATACTATTTATTAAAGTGAAAATCCAGAAAGTACCTAAGTACAATTTTTTTTGTGTTGCCTATAATAATCTATAATCTAAGTTGCAAGGATATATTCATTTAAAGCTCTCAGATGTATGCCCACAAACCAACGAGTGTAGTTCGCGCTTACAAATGCTGAATGTGTACTTACAAATAAAATCCAAACCTCAAATGAACATAAGCCCCACAACTTTTGCCGACCTTCCCTGAAACAGGGGTGACATTGGCAAAGTAGATATAATTATTTTAAAGAATGAAAAAAACGGATTTTACTGGCCGTGCAAAAGAGAAGAACGATTTTCTCTACGTTTCCTCGGAGTCATATCCGAGGCCGAAGGTTGTAGGTACTTTTATTAACCTTCGGTGATACATCCATAGATGTCGCTATAGCCCCAGTTGTACAGAAGGACGATATTTTGTCTTCTTGTGAAATCGTCCGATTAATGAAAGGGTGGATCACATATATAATTATTTTGAAATTCAGGTTAATTTTCAGGACTGAAAAAACAACTGCAATATTTTATATTTCATCGTGTTTTTTTATTGTATTGCTCTGAATACAAATAGCGTGTTTCATACACAATAAATTAATTTATTTGTTGGCTGTGAGCGCATATTGCACTTTGTGACCAGCACCCCGAGTATAAAACATTTACATTCACTCCCCTAGATCGCGTACATCGAAAATGTTTGAAATGTACGACGGCACTCCTAGTGAGGAATTAAGATTTCATACATTTTTCCGATTTACGCAATCGAGGGGAGTTTGTGTTCATATTTTATACTAGAGTTACAGTGCAGTTATTCTGTTTGCATTTTGTATTACACGGAAATGCATTTTCTATAATGGCCAATTTACAATAAAACTTTTGCAATATTCCATATTAAATTTATTTGTCTTATTCATTTTATTGTTTAAATCATCTCGGTGTGTTTTGCTTACTCTGTCACCATTCCACTAGGGGTAGCCAGAGCCTCTGCAGAGTTGCCCCCATTTTTTCCTATCCATGCATACTTATTTCAATTCATTCACATATCCATCACCTATTTTTAAATTTTCTTCTTTTACATCGCTTCGTTCATTCCATTATTTTGTATTTTCAACAATCTGATCCAGCCATACTTTCCTCGGTCTTTCTTTTCTCTTTTTTTTACATTTAATCTATATATACAAATTATAATAGTCCGGTTGATAGCTCAGGCCTCAGACAAAAGAACGTTCAAAGCCTTTTGAAGTTCACAAATGAACATAAATCCTGCAACTTTTACATTAAATCCAATCCATCCATCCCTGAAACGAGAGTGACTTTGGAAAATTGAACCAATTTACGTACAGTGTGGGTAGTCAGCCTCATATCAACCAAGAAACCAAAATGAAATAAAATAAACCTAAAATGAAAATAAGCCCTGCAACTCATTGTTGATACAGGGGTGACATTGGTAAAGTTAACTATTTAACAATAAAACAAAAAACTTTTAATTACTCGGACTTGAACCAAATGTGGGTATTTTATATTGCACGTTGCACGGTGACCGGCAAGGTTGACCCAGCGCTCGGTTTTTCACTCTCTCTGGTATTTACGGCGCTCGAGCTGGCGGAAATAAATCTGCGGCCCGCGGTCAGGGGAGCTCAAATGAGAGCGCTTTTTGTGGATGAGTCAGCTGCTAGAGTATTTTTGCAGGGGTTCCCAATTATTGCATTACCTATTTAAAAAATCGGTAGAGTAACTTGTTATGGTATGTAGCTCATACGAAGCCCTCATCTCTACCATTAATTTTGGTTGAAACTGTCGTTTACCGTGCCCGCTATATGGTGCCTTTTTAATTTTTCAAAATCCAGTTGATCCAAAATCCGATCGATAGCTCAGTTGGTAGAGTGCTTGCACTCCATGCCGTGAGCTCGGATTCGAATCCCACCAAGGGAGTCAGAAATGACTTTCCGTTTCGGTGTTTATTTCAAACCTCATAATTAAATACCGGCAAGGCTTACTCAGCCTTCACAAGAAATAAGTAACAGCCCCCTCTGGAGCTGGGAAACCCCAACTTCAACTGAAGTGGTTGGCGTAAGGCCGGACCCCTTACCTGTAAAAGTAAATGGGTTCAACTCGCCACATGCAACCCCTTCAGAAATAACGCGGCAAGAAGTTACACTATATGTGTAGCTTAGTTGAGCTTGCGTCCGTTCACAGTACATAAGCCAGTGTCTAACACCTACAATATTTTCTAGAGATTTATTTTGTATGTACTCACACAGCATGTGTAAGCGCAAATTTACATGTGCTTGCTTATGCATTCAATATGAGCCTTAAATATCAGTACATTTTCGCAACAGAGTATGGATTATAGACTAGGTATTCGTTTTGGCATCTATAATCTATAATCTCTCTATAATCTAAGTTGCAAGGATATATTCATTTAAAGCTCTCAGATGTATGCCCACAAACCAACAAGTGTAGTTCGCGCTTACAAATGCTGAATGTGTACTTACAAATAAAATCCAAACCTCAAATGAACATAAGCCCCACAACTTTTGCCGACCTTCCCTGAAACAGGGGTGACATTGGCAAAGTGAACCATTTTTTACAGTATGGGTGGTCAGCCTCATACCAACCTATAAGTCAAGGAATATGAATAATAAATTACATTTAAATATAAAAAAGAACAAAACCTTACAAAGAAATCTATACAAAAAAAGTCAAAAATTTCCTATGCAAAAAATGTAGCAAATGAATACACCAACATTAGAAATCAACATTGCAGATTAGCCGCCACTTCTTCCTGTCCTTGCATACCTCTTTCATTTCATCCAGAGTCATAACCTTTTTCATACAAGTCCTCCTTTTATTATGACTCTGGATATCCCATTCATTCGCTATTTCAGAGATTTGATCCTTCCATACTTTTCTCGGTCTTCCTCTACCACGACATCCATTTATTCTAGCAACATATACTTTCTTCGTCAATCTTTCATCACTCATTCTCTCCAAATGCCCGAACCATCTTAACATACTTCTTTTAATCTTCACTTTCACACTTTCCCTTACACCACATTCTTCTCTTACAAAATCATTCCTCACCCTGTCACTTCGTTTTTTCCCAATCATACTTCTTAGATAGTCCATTTATACTGTATGGACTTTACTAATTTCCCTTTCACTCACCGTCCAGGCTTCACTTCCATACATCAAGGTTGGCACTAGTATACCACCGTGCACCGCCAATCTAACATTTTTTGAGAGATTTTGGTTCCTGGCGATGCAAGCGGTCGCAATGGCATACGGAATCAATTTGTGTTTATATCGTTTATGTTACTTCCAGTCCATATACTAGTAGTTAAAGTAACCGATTTATGATCGGGAAGACATGGGTTCGATTCCCAGCGGGACAAAAAAAAAAGTTATCTAATTTTAATTTTTCAAAATAATGCTTTCCGCTATGTAAGAAAATTCGTCTGCCTTTACCAAAAAACGGTCACCAAAGTTCCATCCAGACTCATAGTAACGTGGTATGGCTTGTGCAATTGGCGCATTCCATAGTGTTTTAAATTCTACAGCAGCGACCAAGTTCACAGAGGTCTCTTGAGGTGTGATTCACAAAATAGCGTCCCCCAAATAAATAACGCAAAAAACGCAACTAAGCTACACATATAATGTAACTTCTTGCAACGTTATCCCCGAAGGGATCGCATGTGGTGAGTTGAACCTATTTATTTTTACAGGTGAGGGGGCCGGCCTTACGCCAACCACTTCAGTTGAATTAGGGGTTTCCCAGCTCCTGAGAAGTCTGGTACTCATTTCATGTGAAGGCTGAGTAAACCTTGCCGGTATTTTATTTTGGGGCTTGAAATAAACACCGAAAACGGGAAATCATTTCTGACACCCTCGGTGGGTTTCGAATCCGAGCTCACGGCATGGAATGCAAGCACTCTACCAACTGAGCTATCGACCGGACTAAATCATACCAATATTTTTTATATTCTAGCACGGAACATACTTTATTATTCAATCATGGTTTACACGCCGTCCTATCTTCACTTCCGCACATTACGGTCGGTAACTATAGAGAGGAATGAAAGTGAACTGTTGAGGATCTTTGGGAGTTAATCCTCCAGTATGAGTGGTCAGGAGCAAGTATTGGCCACTTTGTGAGAATACATACTGCTAGACTTATCACATCCTGTCTGGATGTTAAACTAATACTCAGATGCTGGATTTAAATAAGTCATCGGAAAAAATGATTTATCAAAGAGCGATTGCAAATAAGTGGAGTCTGTAGAAAGAAAAAAAGAGAAGTGTCCGGTCGATAGCTCACTTGGAAGAGTGCTTGCATTCCATACCGATAGTTTGGGTTCAAATACTACCGAGGTTGTCACTGGTGTCAGAAATGGTTCCCCACTTTGGTGTCTATTTTCAAAACCCAAAATAGAGTAACGGCATGGCTTACTCAGCCTTCTTAAAAAATAAGTACCAGCCCCTTCGGAAGCTGAGAAACCTTCACTTCAACCAGCAGCACGTACAACAAAAAAATTGCATGTGTTTGCTTGTTAAGATGGATTTAGCATCAGTCTTTTTCCCTGCCATTTAAATAATGCTGTTTTGAATGTGTGATTGTGTGTCTGTGTGTTTCTACTAGTGTGAGTGTGTCTCTAGATGTAGGTGTTTGAATTATTGTACTAGTGCTTCCTCGAATGCTCTGGCAAAGTCGCGAATTTTCCAGTTCCCGATGTTTCGAGAACCGTCCTTATGTCGTACTATAGAAAGGGCTAAAGCCGTCTGTAGCGCAGACTGGTATTGCAGCTGGCGAGCAACAGTACAAAAGTTAACTCTTTTTGAACCAAAAGTGAACGGTATCTAAGAATAAATTGTGTGAAATAAATTAACCGAATTTTTTATTAAATTGAACCTGTAAACTGTAACAATGCATTAAAATAAATAGCATTTTTTTTAACGACACACATAGTATACTTACTCTATTTATTTAAGTTTGGAGTTTAGATGACATTGAGTTCAACACACCCTCAAAGAGTTTCTTCTTATCCAGTCTTCCATCAGTCAATACGATCTACAAATTGTCTAGTCTGCTCCATCTACTTGTTGTCCGGCTTTCCTATAAAATAATCTACCCCTCGCTATGTAATATGTATGTATACATAGTAGACTTCTAATATACTGTCGCCACTGCCGCTTTTGCGATAGAAAAGCTGCATTCATGACAGCTAGGAAAATTTATCGAAGAAATAAACATATTGGTATGTTGTTACTGGGTTCTCTTTGAATTAAACTGTAATGATTTATTTTAACAGAATTTATTTTACACAATTTAGTTCACAATTTACAACAATTGATTTCTAGCTCTGGCTTTCGAACACCTTGCTGCTGTCCTATTGCAGTCCTCTTTTATAAGTGCAATAGAGATCTTTCTTGGATATTCCAGATAATTCTTCGATCTCTCGCTCACACCAGAACGTCATTCTACGCACTACCACCATCATGGACTACTCCCAGATGTTTCTACCCACACTATCATATATGTATAGGTGTGAGTATTTAATTTTATTTCGTAGTTCGTAACAAATTTTTCAGTGGGTCATTCTTAATCTTCAAAAAAATTGTATCCATCTTATGCAATGACATAAGATGGATCAAGAGGATAGTGGATTGAAGACCTCGTGAGGATAAAAGGAGTATAGAGGAAGACCTCTAACATGATGGTGAGACGACATAAAGAGGATTGCTGGTGACTGGATGCAGAAGCCTAGGATAGAGATGCCTGGATAGATATGGTGGAGGCATGTGTTCAGCAGTAGACGAAAATGGTTGACTTAATCCCGTTGTTAACAAGTCTAGTAAAGTTAACTTAAATGCAATTTAAGTTAAATTTTCATTAAATTTAACTCCTCAAATTTCGCCAGTAAACATTTAGTTAGTGAACTAACGAATGGCGTCATATTCACAGACAGCAGTTGTTTTTTAATCTTTTTTATGTCGTTATCCAGCTTAATGACTATTGGAAAAAAATGATTTGTATGCTAAATTGTTTGTTTTAAAGTTTTTGAATGACATTGTAAGCATTTCTAAAATATTGGGGTGGAGCTTGTCACTTCGGGAATTTTCAGTTTTAGTTTACCCAAACTCGAGTATTTATTATATTTATTGGTTCTGCATAATAATAATTACCATACCTATAACCAAGGTTTGAAAAAAATGTTTTTGGGACATCCATAATATATAATAAATTATATTGTTTTAGATTGTTATTATATGAACGATGTCTGCCTGGTGAATTTCTTTATTAGTGATATTTGAATGGTATCTGAAGTTTTTATTTTTAATTTTTTGCTATTTTTTAATTTTTATTGTTTGTATTTAGTTTACAGTTTAAGGTTTTTTAGTATTTTTATAGTTTTCTTATTTTCAAGTTTATATAGAGTTTTACTTTTATTTTCTTACTGTATTTTTTGTTTATTTGTAAAAGACAAAAACTGTTTTTGATTTAATTATGTACTTATTTTGTTAAAGGCTTACGCCGTAAATAAATAAATAAATAAATAAATAAATAAATTTATAATAAAAGTTTACTAAAAAAAAAAAACTACAAAAATAGGTCTAAACTTACAAATACCGAATCTATGAAATATGTACTTGTTCTTTTGTCATGTAAATTCATATCCATTGTTTCAGGGAAAAGCTGCAGGGTTTACGTTCGTTTTAGGTTTGGATTTTAATTTCTAGAGTCACATGCAGCATTACTAATCGCAAACTTACATGGGTCTGTTGTGTGGGCATGCATTTATAGATTATTATACAAGTGAGTAAGTATTTGTTATTTTATTATGTAAATTTATAATCCGTAGAGGATGGCCAGTGGTCAGGCTTTAGAGCCACATGAACGGTTGTTTAAAAAAAGCACTAAGTACCTTTCGTAGTCAAACTAATGAAATTAAGAAAATATGTTATACATCAACGACGTTACCATGTTGAAAGCACCGGTTCCCATAGATCACCGAAGTTAAGCAACATTGGGCGCGGATAGTACTTGGATGGGTTACCGCTCAGGTACACCGCGTGTCGTTGGCATCTTGGACCGGTCCGTAGTCCAGTGGCAACACTTCGGACTCGTAAATGGAAGGTTGTGGATTCGGATCCCGGCGGAGCACAAAAATATACCATTGTTATTTCGAATGTGCTCTTCGCTGAGTTGAAAAATTCATAAACCTTTACCAAAGACCGGTCACTGAAAGGACCATCCAACCTTACAACAACTGGGTCTTGCTTGAGAATTGGCGCTTTCTACAGCGACGACCAAGCTCGCAGAGGGCTCTTGAGGTGTGATACACACAAAAACAGCGCTCACCAAATAAATTATCCAAATATTATTATTATTATCACAGGCTGAGGAAAAAGGTAATGTTTTTTATTACTTTGTAGTCGTGAATGCTCCTTTGCTGACAAACTGCTCGTCGCATTGGCCGCGGCTGCGAGACACAACTTTCTAATTGAAAGCTTTTAAGCGACACAAAAAACCTGCACTAAGCCATAATCGCTGCTAAGCCCGAGTGCACTTCGCAACTAGTGCCGCCCAATGCTGAACAGGGGTAGCGGACGAGGGGCGGTCCCAGAAATGGGAGCCGTGGTTTATGAAAGCATTTAGGGCATCGATTCTATAATCTATTTTCTGACTTACCGGTCTTGTGGTTAGAGTTTTGGACTCGTAAATGGTAGGTCATGGGCTAGATGCAAGAATGCACCATGTATACGATTTTAAAATATGCCGGTCCGTAGTTCAGTGGTAACACTTCGGACTCTGAATGGTAAGGTTGTGGGTTCGATTCCCGGCGGAGCACAAAAAATAATACAATTTATATTTTCAAATTTGCTCTTCGCTGGGTAGAAAAATTTATAAACCTTTACCAATGACCGGTCACCAAAGGTCCATCCAGCCTTACAGCAACTGGGTCTTGCTTGAGAATTGGCGCTTTGTAGAGACGACGATCAAGCTCGTAAAAAGGTCGACAGCTCAATTGGTAAAATGCTTGCATTCCATGCCGAGAGCAAGGGTTCGATCTCAAGGTTTACTCAGCCTTCACATGAAATGAGAACCAGCCCCCCCGGGAGCTGGGAAACCCCCACTTCAACTGAAAGTGGTTGGTGTGAGGCCGGCCTCCTTATCTGTAAAAATAAATAGGTCCCGAATTGCCACATGCGACCCCTTCGGGGATAACGCAGGCAAGAAGTTACACTATATGTGTAGCTTATTTGCTTTTTTTTTTTTTGCTCTTCGCTGCTCGGGTATTCTACCGAGGGTGTCAGAAAGAATTTCCCGCTTTGGTGTTTATTTCAAAACCCAAAATAAAATACATAAATCACGATAATGTGAGAGCTGTTTTAAATATTTTCAAAATCAATTTTTAACATTCATGAGACACATTGGTCCAGTACACACATAAACATTGCTTACATAAAATTATCTGTTATGGACGATACTACATGCAGCCTCTCCGTGGACAACGCGGTGAGAAGTTGCTTTATGTGTACAACATAGTTGCGTTGCTATGTCACTAAGTTCCTAAGATGCAAAATATTAAATCTCCAACAAAGTATGAAGGTTGGTTCTACCATTTGCACTATACTTTCCCTCATTTTTTTCACTTTCAGTCAATAGCTCAGTTGGTTGAATGTTTGCGTTCCATGTCGGAGGGCTAGGATTCAATCCCGCCTCAAGAGTGTCGGAAGTGATTTCCCGTTTCCAAGGTTCACTAAGCCTTCACAAGAAATGAGAACCAGCTCCTTCGGGAAAAGTTGGGAAAGCTCCAACCTTCAAGTGAAATGGTTTCTGTAAGGCTGGCTCAGTTACATGTGGAAATAAATCCACATGCTACATGTACAGTGTACATGCTTTGGGCATAGTGTGGTTGGAAGTTGCACGATATGTGCTGCTTAACTGCATGTAACGTTTACTTCAGTATCTCGGTCAAAATATTGGGTTACCATGCTGCCAAAGTACTTAACTCTGTCCACTTTCTCGATGTTTATACCCTTTAACTGAAGGCATGCTCCAGAGTTATCCAATTGTCTAAATGTGATTCATATAGTTTTGTTTAAAATTACAAACCTTCTGTTTCAATTCTAAGATTGGTTTGCTTCCAATGTTCATTAATCTTTGTCGCCATTTTCCTCTATTTATGGTAATCTGTTTGAGCTTTTCTTGGGATAAACAGCACATATCTGCAAATATATCCTGAAGGAACTTTCGGCGTGGTCATCTTCAGGCATTTGTCTCCTCGATCATTCCCTCAATTATGGTATGCAAGCGACCTTCCAGGCGATTTTTTTATATTTTGAATGCTCACATTTATATAAAGGTTCAATTCATATCCAGCTATATCTACCTTTTTCTGTAGTTCTTGGAGGTCTGGTATACTCTCTGCGAAAATTATGGTGTCTTCAGCATTTCGTATGTTGTTGATCACAGCACCATTAACTTGTACTCCTCTATTAGAAATTTCAAGAGATCCAGAGGAAAATAACGCTCACCAAATAAATCATTCACATTTAACTGGTCTATAATTTAAATAACAAGCAGCTTTGGTTTTAATTCCAAAGTGTCTTGACATGTTTTCCATTTCTGATGTTTCTTTTTAATACAGGCGTTATTTCTAAAAACTTCCGCCGCACCTTCTTATATGTGTTATCATGCACTTCTGAACCAACAACCATTATAATCCAACGTTCGAGTTATTCAATTTTGTTTTTTTTCGTCCTCTCGGCAGTTAGAACTTTTGTTAGTGTATCGATTTCAATTGTCAATGCAACAAACTTCAAATGAGCACAATGCCTTTATTTTTAGATGGACAACTTTAATATATTGTTAAAAAAATTCACAAAAGTTAACTTCATATATAACACTTATTTTCACTAAAAAACCGACTCGATTTATGCTTTATTATTCTCTAAACGAAACCGACTTCCAACTCAATATTTTGACAACAATGCAACTGTCAAAACACGTCACAGCGTCCTAGGATAAACTATCAACATATACAAGAGTATGATCGTTTCAGTTAATTTTCTAAATTCAAAACAGCAATAAATACTGCTTGTTCTTACTTTAAAGCCTTTAAATAAACAGTTTATAGGTACCGAAGTATATTTAAATTTTTTAAAAGAGCAATAAGTGCATTTATGATGTTTTTTAGTAAATATGCATGTAATTGCGACATACCTTAAACTTTTATCGTTAGATATAAATCAGTCATGTACCTCTTCAATTTTATGAGCTCCTGGTATCTGTGACGTCATTGCAGGTCGACGCTGATTGGATGTTAAAATGTCAACAAACCAGCGTCCTCCGACAAACCACAAGTATGAACGTAACAATTTATATTTTATTAAAAAGAAAATATTAGTAATACTACTTATTATTACTTTATCTTTATTTATTTTTTTGTTATTGCTTACTTAATTTAATTCAGATTTTTAAATGCTTGATTTAACATATACCTATTGACATTATGAATGAAATGAAATACAACATAGGCTTACCTTGTGATATTTCCTTAGAAATAAATCTTTCATTTACCTCCTCATACTTCATGTGCTCCGGGTATCAAATCAAATCAAATCAAATAATTTATTTTCAAATTTGTATGCATTACATAACTTTTTGACGTCACAATCATAAATATAAAACAAACATAGTCACATATCATAAACAAATAAATAACAATCAATCAATCAATCCAGTGAAACAGTCTGGGGCAATTTCTCCCAAGGCGCTTTATCTTCTAAATATTCGCTAAGGGTATAATATTCCCCTGAGCACAGCCTTCTCTTTATAACTGCCCCAAACCGCACCACCGGCAGGCTTTGAATGTTCACTGGAACCGTGTTAAACAAGCGAATACACTGCCCCTCAAAAGACTTCCTCACTCTCTCTAACCTAGTTGAGTGAGTGGAGAGTTTGTTCTTATTTCTGGTATTAAGTTTGTGCAAATCGCTATTCTTGTCAAAAAGATTTATATTCCTCCTGACGTACATCAAGTTTTCATAAATGTACTGAGACATGAAAGTAAGAATTTTATAGTTTTTAAATTTAGTTCTTAGGGTTTCCCTTGGGGGCAATTGGTATAAACCACGGATGGCTCGTTTTTGGAGTACAAAAATTCTGTCGGCATCGGCAGCATGACCCCACAACAGAATGCCATACGACATTAAGCTGTGAAAATAACTGTAATATACTAATTTTGCAGCGTTCAAATTTGCTAAATTTCTTATTCTTTTAACGGCATATGCCGCAGAACTAAGTTTCTCGGCTAAGTTATTAATGTGTGCCCCCCATTGCAATTTGGAATCTAGAGTAATGCCGAGAAAAACAGTGAAATCCACAGGATCAAGCTGTTCGCCTTTAATAGTAATACTTGTATTTAAATATTTAACATTGGGTAGCGAGAATTTAATGCACTTTGTCTTCTTTTCATTTAAAAGCAAATTGTTTGCGGTGAACCATTTCACCACTTCTGAAATAGAATTATTTATATCGTCAAAAACAACATTTTTCCTACCTACTTTGAATATCAAAGAGGTATCGTCAGCAAACAAAACAGGCTCATTTTGTTTTACCATATAAGGTAAATCATTTATGTAAACAAGAAAAAGAAATGGTCCAAGAATTGACCCCTGTGGTACACCCATGCGAACTAAAGAACCGGAAGATGTCTCTCCGCAAACAGATACCCTCTGAAATCTGTCACGCAAATAGTCCTCTATGAGGACCAATGCACTGCCCCTCACACCGTAGTGATCCAGTTTTTGGACCAATGTACGGTGTGGTACGCAGTCAAAGGCCTTTGACAGATCACAGAAGATACCTATTGCATCACATGACTCTTCCCAGGCATTAAAAATTTGATGCATAAGCTCAACACCTGCATCGGTCGTTGAGCGTCCTTTGGTAAAGCCAAATTGTTTTTTATGCATTAATTTATTATTGTGAAAATAAGTAAGTAACTGGTTTAACATAATTTTTTCAAAAATTTTACTAAGGGTCGGTAGTATGGAAACAGGTCTAAAGTTAGAGGGGTCTGTTTTACAACCGCTTTTAAACAAAGGCACTATTTTACTGTGTTTCATGAGGTCGGGAAACACACCAGTCTCAATACATTTATTGAAAACTCCTGCCAAATGAGGAGCCACAAAATCTATTATAGAACTAACAATTGTAACCGAAAGCCCATCCAGATCAGTTGTCTTTTTTAATTGTAAGCCCCTGAATACTTCAACAATGTTTATGGGAAAAACTGGGTTGAAAGTGAATTCCGTGTTACACTTATCGATACTTTGTCCAAGCAAGGATAAAGCTATTTTGGAAGATGAATCCAGCGATTTGGTTGTTAAAATTGGGATATCCGCAAAAAAAGAATCGAATGCATTAGCAACTTCTTTATGACTTGTTATGAGTTGATCTTTAATAAGTAAATTTAAATTAAAATCACGAGGTTTGGATTTTCCAGTTTCAGTGTTTATAATTTTCCATGTAGTTTTTACAATATCTGAGCTGCGTGTAATTTTATTATTTATATAGTTTGATTTTGCAATAGCACAATCATTCTTAAATGCTTTTGAAAACTTTCTGACATATTCAATAAATTCATTACTTTTATTGTGACGTGCTTTTTCTGCATACAAGTCAAATAGTTCAATTCTTTTTTTATATATTTCAGATGTAGCCCAATCACTAAACTTTATGGAACCGTTTATTTTTATGGTCACGGGTTTAAATACTCTACTACATTCAGACTTTACAACATGAAATAAAGAATTATAATATTGGTTTGGGTCACTATGACATTCAACTTCCACCAGTCGTGAGATTACACCATCTCTAAATTGCGCAAGCCGAGTGCCATTTACAGGAGTATATTTCATTTCTCTATGTACCGCATTTTTATTTTTTTTACCATCCTTAAATACTGCCATCTGTCCAAAGTGATCAGAAGTTATTTTTTGTATTATTGATTTATTGACTGGTTTGATATTAGTAAAAATATTGTCAATGCAATTTGATATTCTAGTAGGTTCCAAAAAGAGATTTATAAGACTGTAACACTGGAAGAGTGTTTTGAGCCTACTACTAACTATACTTTTTTCTAACATAAAAAAAAGTATAGTTAGTAGTAGGCTCAAAACACTCTTCCAGTGTTACAGTCTTATAAATCTCTTTTTGGAACCTACTAGAATATCAAATTGCATTGACAATATTTTTACTAATATCAAACCAGTCCGTGAGGTTATTTTCCGTGTATAATCCGTGAGGTTATTTTAGTTAGCATTTATGTCCCACAGGTGTCGATGTCTAATTGTTTGTATGGATGATTTCTTCATAATTGATTTCCATTAGGTTGTTTTAGTTTGAAAGTGATATACAGATGTCAATGCTTGCAGTAATTTTTGTCACTTTATATCTTCATGTTTCATTTACTCCTTGTATTAGTTAGGTTACTCTACTTGTAAAGAAAAATGCACGGATGCCAATGAATTATTGCAAATTTTATCTTCAACATCTATCGACTTCTGGCATCCATGAAGTTCTTCGTTTATTGCCACATAAATCTAAGATTGTCGATCATCTTGGCTGTTTTTTCTTTAGATGCTGCAACTGTAACTGTAACTGTAACTCTGTCGCCATTCCGCTAGGGGTGGCCAGGGCCTCTGCAGAGTTGCCTCCATTTTTTCCTATCCTTACATATCTCTTTCAATTCATTCATATCCATCACCTTTTTCATGCATTTTCTTCTTTTACGCTCACTTTGTATATCCCATTCTTTCACAATCTCCTCAATCTGATCACTCCATACTTTTCTCGGTCGTCCCTTCCCTCTTTTTGCTTTTCACACTTTCTTTGTATACATACTTTGTCAGTCTATCATCATTCATTCTTTCCACATGCCCAAACCATCTCATCACATTCTTTTGTACTTTAACTTTCACATCCTCTTTCAATTTACATTCTTTTTTTACCCATTCATTCCTAACTCTATCCCTCAGAGTTTTTCCTGTCATGCTTCTCAAATGCTTCATTTCCACCGTTGCAGCTGCAGCCCTAAATAGGCTTTGGTGCTATTATCTGAAGGTTTCATAATATACTATTTTATTTTCTAGGGTTTACTCCTCACTCAGATATTAGCCTTTTTAAAGATTCTCTTTTTTGTGAAGTAATGAAGGACTAATAATTTTTCAAATTTATGATCTATATTTTATCAATATTACTTAACTTAATAAAATTCAGCATGTGCAAACAAAGTAGGGTTAAATAAAAATGTACCTGTATATTAATAAAATAATTAACATAATAAACTCTTTTTGATTGTACTATTTTTTTTTTTAATTTTATTTGTTAAAAAAACAAACAAAATATCGACTTGATCGGTTTCAGTCTCTTAGCCATCTTCATAAAATAAAATAAATAGTAGAATCAAACAGAGTTTATTTTCATTTTTCAAATTTAAAATGGAGTTCTACAAAGTTTCCGCGGAAACATTTCATAAAATGGATATTAATGTTTTTATATGACTCTGGATGAAATAAAAGAAGTATGCAAGGACAGGAAGAAGTGGCGGCTAATCTGCAATGTTGATTTCTAATGTTGGTGTATTCATTTGCTACATTTTTTGCATAGGAAATTTTTGACTTTTTTTTGTATAGATTTCTTTGTAAGGTTTTGTTCTTTTTTATATTTAAATGTAATTTATTATTCATATTCCTTGACTTATAGGTTGGTATGAGGCTGACCACCCATACTGTAAAAAATGGTTCACTTTGCCAATGTCACCCCTGTTTCAGGGAAGGTCGGCAAAAGTTGTGGGGCTTATGTTCATTTGAGGTTTGGATTTTATTTGTAAGTACACATTCAGCATTTGTAAGCGCGAACTACACTTGTTGGTTTGTGGGCATACATCTGAGAGCTTTAAATGAATATATCCTTGCAACTTAGATTATAGATAATTATATATATACTAGGGGCGTTGCCCCTGGCTGCTACGCAGCCCAACCCCTTAACATTTGGTGAATGTGTATATTGCGCATAGTTTCCTCGCGTTAAAATTCGGAAAACATGTAAAATAAAAACATGCATCCTTTGTAAAAGAAAATCGACCACCCATAGTTTAAAAAATGGTTCACTTTGCAGATTTCAGCTGTGTTTCAGGGAAGATTGGCAAGAGTTGCAGGGCTTATATTAATTTGAGATTGGGTTTTTATGTTGTAAGTCAACATGCATTATGTGTAAGCGCGAACTTATAAATGTCTGCTTGTGGGAATGCATTTAATATGAATCTCAAATGGTATGTATCTTTGCAACTTAGATTATAGAACTTAACAAAATAATTTCCTTGACTTATAGGTTAGTATGTGGCTGACCACCCATACTGTAAGAATGGTTTACCATGAAAATTTTATCTCGGTTTGAGGAAAAGTCGGTAAGAGTTGCAGGGCTTATGTTCATTTGAGATTAGTTTTTTATTTTG
Source organism: Agapetus fuscipes (assembly GCA_951799405.1). Taxonomy (NCBI): domain Eukaryota; kingdom Metazoa; phylum Arthropoda; class Insecta; order Trichoptera; family Glossosomatidae; genus Agapetus; species Agapetus fuscipes. The sequence goes on from OX637356.1 coordinate 2,507,375, forward strand.
TAAATCCACATGGGGCATTTGTAAGCGCGAACTTATACCTGTCTGCTTGTGGGAATGCATTTAATATGAATCTCAAATGGTATGTATCTTTGCAACTTAGATTATAGAACTAAACAAAATAATTTCCTTGACTAAAAGGTTAGTATGTGGCTGACCACCCATACTGTAAGCAATGGTTCACAATGCAAATTTTATCTCTGTTTGAGGAAAAGTCGGCAAGAGTTGCAGGGCTTATGTTCATTTGAGATTTTTTTTTTTTTATTATTTTGCAAGTCCACATTGGGCATTTGTAAGCGTGAACTTGTACCTGTCTGCGTGTGGGAATGCATTCAATATGAATCTTATTTGGTATGTATCTTTGCAACTTAGATTATGTAAAGAAATACACAAAATAATTTTCTTGACTTATAGGTTGGTATGAGGCTGACCACCCATACTTTAAAAAATGGTTTACTTTGCAAATTCACCTTTGTTTCAGGGAAGGTTGGCAAGAGTTGCAGGGCTTATGTTTATTTGGAATGGGCTGTTATGTTGTAAGTACACATGCAGCATATGTAAGCGGGAACTTATACATATCTGCTTGTGGGAATGCATTTAATATAAATCTTAAATGATATATCTCTGCAGCTTAGATTAGATTAGATTAGAACTTATACATGTCTGCTTGTAAGAATGCATGTAATATGAATCTCAAATGTTATATATCTTTGCAACTTAGATTACAGATTGAAATCCATTTTTATTTGGCTTTTTTTTTTTTTAGTTTGCATGAAATAAAAGAAAATTTAAAAAAAACTTTCACGTTTTGCCGCTAGATGTCAATATTGTTCCATACATTTTCAGTATGAACAAACAGATTTTTAGCTAAAAGTTTTCATACATTTGTAAACACACACGCGTAAGCTCGCGGCATTGCAGCATATATACAAAAATTAATTTTCCATAGGTCATGAATGTGTTTCATCTGCTGTGATGGCATTGGTTTTGAAAATCGAAACTCGACGACGAAAGACGACGACGAAGGGCAATATAATAAAGGATCCTGAAGTTTGATGATAACCTTATATTTTTACAATTCCTTGAACTACAAGTTAGTTTGTGAATGATGATTCAAAATAATATAAATTATGGATTATTATTATAAAAGTTTAAAAATACATTGATAAACACGATGCAATATTTGAATTGAAAAAAATATTAAAAATTAACGTGTGAAAAGCTTTCAAGCCATATTAATATTTTCAATTTATAATTTTTGGATGAAATTTTTCAAGCAAAACACTGTTTATTTTCACTATAGACTTTATTTAAAAGATTAAAATCTTTAAAACAAAATTACGAACGTTTTCGACCTAGAAGGTCATCATCAGGTATGATTTGATTACAGAAATTAATTTTATTTTATGAAATTTTGTCAATAGGCACAAATGATGTCAGGTAGGTAAAACACATACAGTAAGATTTTAAATTAATGAAATAATTAAATAAATTAAACAAGTAAGAGAAGATCTATTAGGTAATAACTAATTAATTAATTATAAGTCCATTTTAATAATAAAATAAAATAAATAAATTAAAATTGGTCAAAAGGTATAAAATTCAGTTTGGTAGGTAAAATATTCAGTAAAAATATTAAAAATAAAAAAAAAAATTAAAAAAAAAATATATTAATATTTTCATGTTATAAAAAATTAAAAGCACAAAGCACACATTCGTGATGCAAAATTGAATAGTGGCACACTGCATTGCGATATGGGTGGACTGTCTTGTGTACAGAGCGCAGCCAATCCATTAGTAGACCGGGGCCTCTCTTTCAATATTTATCCGACATCAATGGAAAATAAAGTTATTGAATTTTTTTTCAAAATGGCGAACAAAGCCAATGCGAATGATGCACTTTGATCATTGATTCAACATAGTAAATGTTTTCCATAACCCTTTGTATTTTTAAAGTCTGATGCAAAAAATTTCCAGAATTTGATTTTGTCCATTTTTCTGTATCTTTGATCTAACTTTAACCTAAGTTACAAAGGCGGCAGGAGTTGCAAGGTTTATGTTCATTGAGGTTTTTCAAAATCCTTTGTGTTTTTTAAGGTGTGATGCGGAGAAATTTCCAGATTTTGATCTTCTCCATTTTTCTTTGATCTATCCATAATCAAAGTTGCAAAGATGGCAGGATAAGCAAAGTTTATGTTCGTGTAAGGTTTAGTTTATTTTGTATTTACACATGGAGCATGTGTTGTGTAAGCCTGAACTTATATGCGCCTGCTTTGAGGGCGTGCATTAAATATGAACCTTAAATTTCAATATATTTTTGCAATTTTGTCCTGATGATGCCTTTTTAGGCCAAAACGTTTGACAAAGTTAAAATAATATAAAAGTGAATTTAAACTGCGTTTTATTTAATTAATATACAATGGACTTTCACTGTGTACCTAAACCACCAACCCCTTAAAAATATTAATGAATTGTGATTTGAAAGCTGTAGAAAACCCATGCTGTAGAAAATGGTTCACTTTGCCAATGTCACCCCTGTTTCAGGGAAGGTCGGAAGGAGTTGAAGGGTGTATGCTCATTTGAGATTTGGTTTTTGTGTTGTAGGTTCACATGCGGCATGTTCAAGCGCGAACTTGTACGTGTCTGCTTGTGAGAATGCATGTAATGCGAATCCCCAATGTTACATATCTTTGCAACTTAGATTGGATTAGATTAGATAAGAAAGGGAGTAATCACACTTATTGGGTTTGATTGGAATTTGGTGCAACAGCCCCCAAGAGTCCATCATTTAAGCTTCTCCCCTTATCTTCGCTTTCTTCTCGCAGTCACCCTTAGTGATTTTTTGGCACAGTAACAGTCGTTGTAGAAGAAGAAGACGCTGCGTCGTGATTTTCGCTAAATGTAATAATAATAATAAGATAATCCCCATTTCCTCTGCGGGCAGGGCCGCATTAGGCCCGGTGGGCAGCGGGTAATCCCCGTGCAGGCGGTGCAGGGCCGCAGCAGGGTCAGGGGAGACCGCACTGGGCGGGGGGAGGGGTGAGCCTGTTTACAAAATGGCCGCTGTGGTGGGGTGGCGACAGGGTTGAGGAAATGGAAAATTAGACGATAGATAAATACAATTTTGAAAGATTTTCTGATGTACGGTAGACTGTAGGAAAGAGGTTCATGCTTATGGATTCGATACTCACTTACATTTTTCTGCCGTTTTTGTTTCTTACACTTCATGGTTTTAGCAAAAGAGTTACAGTGATGAAGAAAATCAAGTTCAAACAAACAAAAACGGTAGATTTTGGGGGAAACCACTCTTTAATACTTTTCGTAAACTTTACTTTACTCAAATTTTGCAACTCGTACTCAGGGTACCGATCATTACAACTTTCCTTCTGTGCTCGAGAGAATGTAGGTTGGCTGTGAGGGTAGGATCATTTATCATCTTAGGTAAACTACACGCATTATTTTGTTGATTGTCTATTAGACAGTTTAGCGCAGCCCTGATTTGCTAATCCCGGCTTATGTTATGATTCAAATTTCAGCGATGCAAACGTTAATAAGTAATCAGTTTCCGGGATTGTGCCGCCAGCCCTGTAAACCACAATAATCTAAAGTTGGCCGGAGGTATTTAGTATTTACATCCCATGTTCACATGTACGGCGTTTTCTTCTTACCCTAATCATAGTACCGGAAAGGTTTACCGAGCTTCAACTAGAATTGAAAACACAGATCATCAACCTTCTCACCTACCAGGATCTTTGATCCTTCATCAAAGAATGCACCAACAACAAGGATATTCACCATCATCAAGAAAAGGAGTAAAAGTGCCCACTCCATATTTCCTCCCTCTGGGAGAGGACCACTACATCACACTGGGACTTGGATGCAGGACCCTCTGGCTCACCTGTTCACCTTCATCATTAACCTATGATTAATGATCTTCAACAATCTCTCTGAGAGGGAAGATCTAATCATTTGAAGAATTATGGATGCAAGAGCACGGCCTTTGGCTCGCCTGTACCATCTAAATTTAAATCTAAGCTGCAAAGATTATCATTTGAGATTCATATTCAATGCATTCGCACAAGCAGACACGCATAATTTCGCGCTCACACATGCCGCATGTCGACCTACAGTATAAAAAACCCAATCTCAAATGAACACAAGCCCTGCAACTCTTGCCGACCTTCCCTGAAACAGGGGTGACATTGGCAAAGTGAACCACTTTTTACAGTATGGGTGGTAATATAATAATACATATTACCCAAACCGGACCACTCGTCCACTTCTCCTTTACTTCATCAGGGAGGGGTCTTTACTAGGTTCCCACGTTTGCCTGGACAATATGTTTTTTTAAGGAATCCTGTTCAGGAGGTTACCCACTTCTTGATGGTATTGGGGGTCTATGTCACGCTGGAAGGGTGCCGCCGAGGTGTTGCTTGAATTGTTGCTTCTGTCGTGAGGCGCTGCAAGGAAGTGGCGATACTAAAAAAGATGGTCTAATCCAGCGGTCGGAGAACCGGGGTAAATTATTTTTTGTGGTAATAATTTTATTTTGTTTGTCTATTTACTATTACATACTTACTTACTATTTTCATGTACTTTTTTTTTTATTATTCGTGTAAATTAATTCAATAAATAATGTTAATTTAAATAAACATTGATTATCTTTTTTTCAAAGTAAGGGGAAGGGGTAATATCGACTTACGCAAAAATATATTGGGGTAATGGTTTATAAAGTTCTCCGACCGCTGGTCTAATCTAATCTAAGTTGCAAAGATATGTAACATTTGGGATTCACATAATATACATTTTTACAAGCAGACACGTATAAGTTCACGCTTAAACATGCCGCATGTGGACTTATGTACAATATAAAACACAAATCTCAAATGAACATAAGCCCTGCAACTCCCCGGAACAGGGGTGACATTGGCAAAGTGAATCATTTTCTACAGCACGGGTGGTCAGTCGCATATCAACCTATAAGTCAAGAAACAAGGAACATACACAACAAATTACATTTTTTAAATAGACAAATAATATGTATAAACATCAAAACAAATACCAAATTCTAATGGTTGTGATATTCCTTGACTTATAGGTTGGTATGAGGCTGACCACCCATACTGTAAAAAATGGTTCAATTTGCCAATGTCACCCCTGTTTCAGGGAAGGTCGGCAAGAGTTGCAGTATGTACATTTGATAATGTAGGTCCACATGCGGCATGTGTTAGCGCGAAATTATGCGTGTCTCCTTGTGGGAATGCATTTAATATAAATCTCAAATGATACATATCCTTGCAGCTTAGATATAGAATTCGATTTAGATTTAGATCTAATAAAGGTATAGGTATACGGTTATGAAAAACATGACCGGTCCGTAGTTCAGTGGTAGCACTTTGAACTCTAAATGGAAGGTTGTGGGTTCGAATCCCGGCTGAGCACAAAAAAAACACCATTTTATATTTTCAAATTTGCTCTTCGTTGGGTTAAAAAATTCATAAACCTTTACCAATGACCGGTCACCAAAGGTCCATCCAGCCTTACAGCAACTGGGTCTTGCATGAGAATTGGCGTTTTGTAGCGACGACGACCAAGCTCAGGGTATAATGCTTGCATTCCATGCCGAGAGTAAGGGTTCGAACTCACGGTTTATTCAGACTTCACAAGAAATGAGAACCAGCCCTCGGTAGTTGGGAAACCCCCACTTCAACTGAAAGCAGTTGGTGTGAGGTCGGTCTCCTTACCCATGAAAATAAATGGGTTCGGAATGCGACCGCTTCGGGGATAACGCAGGTAAGAAGTTACACTATATGAGTAGCTTAGTTGCAATTGCATTTTTTATATTTTTTGTAGAAATAGTAGCATAGTATTTATCAGGTTTATACAAGCGTCAAAAACTTCTTTATGACCACAATTTCGAGCAGTGGCTTCGCCAACTCCATCGATTAAAAATGACCCATATTAAAAAAGTCGATTCCAATAAGTCACCCCCACAGCTAAAATCTAACATCAAATACCTCACAAAGAAAGGAACAGGGAAAAGTAATTTGATCGATAAATTTAAAACTAATAAAAAGCTCTGTGTTCTCCCCGCGAGCCCGCCTACAAAAGACATATTTCTTTCCGAGCGAGGACGACTTAACAATGGGAGGGCTCGCGGAGTCGTCCCGTAGAGATTTATACTCGTATCATATTTCAGCGTCCACGGATCTGATACATATAATGTATTATGGATTTCCTAATTCAGTTTTTGGTAAACAAGACAAAGTCTTATTCATAGTCTATCGTAAACTTAATGCGAGTTTTACTATCGTTCCTTTTATCGTAATTTTTAAGTGATAACACTTTACACTTTAAATTTTTTTTTGGAGATCGACCCGTAGTCTAGTGTTAACGTTTTGCACTCGTAAATGAAAAGTTGGGGGGTTCGAATCCCGGCGGAGCACAAAACATGTATCATTTATATTTTCCAATATACTCTCCGCTGGATTGAAAAGTTCATATACCTTTACCAAAGACCGGTAACCAAAAGTCCATACAACCTTATAGCAATCGAGTCTTGTTTGAGAATTGGCGCTTTCTATAGCGGCGACCACTAATGCATAGGGCTCTTGAGGTGTGATTCACACAAAAAACAGCGCTCACCAAGTAAATCATCCTATTATTATTATTAGGAATTAATGGAGGCACTTCGTTATGTCCGTGCACACTTCTTTCATCTTTTTGGCTCTTCGTGCTTTTATTATATCACTTTGATTTTTAAGGAAAGCGTGGCAAAAAGCTACACTATACGTGAAGCTTAGTTGCATTGTTCTTGTAATCCTTTTTTAAGGTATACTCCCATAAGAAATAAATCTATTTTAAAAGAAATATCTTCGCTGGGTTGAGAAATTAATCTGCCTTTACCAAAGACCGGTCACTAAGGGTCATCCAGTCTTACACCAACTAGATCTTGTTTGAGAATTTGTGTTTTCTACAGCGACAACCAAGCTTGCAGAGGGCTTCTGAGGTGTGATTCAGACGAAATCAGCTCTTAACATATAAATCATTAATATATTTTATTTGACACAACGAAACATCTAAAAACAAGTCTACGAATGACTATGAATAAGGCTGAAGGTCCCTTGACGCATTGTCTTGAATTGGGGAAGATGTGCATTATTCTTCTTTATTTTCTGACGTCACATTTTATTTTGCCTCTCTGTACACGTCCCGCAGGAGTTGCAGGGAGAATTGCGCATGTTTACGTATTGTTAACATATTTGTTTTGACATTTTAAAATATTCATTCACGACTTTTTGAGTGCGCATATTTTTCTGATTATGTAAAAATCTGTATTCACATTATTTTTATCATATATATCGCTACGAGTATCTTAAAAGTAAAATGAATAATGCTAATTCACTGATTGGGGAAATTGTGGATAAAGCAGTTTATTGGGTGTAACTTCTCATAGTAAGTAAAGTAATTGTTAGGAAGTCTATAATCCATGTATAATCTGAGTTGCAAAGGTATATTAACATTCAAAACTCATATCAAATGCCCACAAACAGACACGTGTAAGTTCGCGCTTACAAATGCTGAATGCGTACTTTCAAATTAAAACCAATGCTCAAATGAACATAAATCCTACAACTTTTGCCGATCTTTCTAAAAATGGGGTGACAGTGGCAAAGTGAAACATTTTTTACAGTATGGGTGGTCCGCCTCATATAAATCTATAAATCAAAAGTGATTATGAAAATTTTCTGAACTACAGGACTTTCACACTTTTTAAATGTTTTTCTCGTAGGAAATAAGAAAAAAAAGGTGCATTTATCTGAGAAACCCATGTCAGCTTAATATGTCACTTATTTAGTTTTACCTTTAAGGTGTAAATTATAATCTAAGTAACCGTCACGAATTTTTAATGATTGAGGCTCACATTTAATACTAAAACACAAGAATGCCAAACTTCACTAAGGTCCGGTATTTTCAACGTTAGCATAGCTACTTTGTACTGAATGAAAAGCCACATACAGCTCTAACTGTCATTTATACAACAAAAGTTATTTAATAAAGTTTAAAACTTTCACTTTCACTTTCATGGCCGGTGTTAATAATAAATAAATCACTTTTATGTTCTTTCGGGTTTGACCATGTTCTACTTGCAGCTCCCACATCTCCCACATCCAACCAGTTTACATCAACGCGCGTCCGCGAAGACAACGAAAACCGCCACGGCAATTTGAAAGCTCGCCTTGAAGATGCTTTCTGCTCGTGAAAGCGAAACGTCGGCAGATGTGGGAGCTGCAAGTAGAGCATGGTCAAACGCGAAAGAACACAAAAGTGATTTATTTATTAATAGTTATTTATTTATTTTTTCTAGACTATTCTATAAAATATGTTGTATTGTGTTTATAAATAAGTAAAAACTGCTTGAAAAAATAAATACTTACTACATCTATCTATAATCTAAGTTGCAACGATATATTCATTCAAAGCTCTTAGATGTATGCCCACAAACAAACACGTGTAGTTCGCGCTTACAAATATGTGGAAAATGTATTAGTGGAAATGCTGGGATCTTAAAGGACTAAAGAATTTCAGCTTCTTGTATTTCAGTTTCAACGTTTTTACAATTATTTCATTAAGGGAAATTCAAGATTGTCAATTTGAAATGACTAATTAAATTACCCGCGCAAAACGGGTACGTTTCCTGCAAAATTAAAAAAAATCCCGCCAATTTAGTTCTGGAATCGGCTTAACCCAATGACTGCCACATGTAGATGAGTTAAATAAAATAAATAATTTTCCGGATGATTTATTTGTGGGCGCTGTTTTTGTGTGAATCACATATCAAGAGTCCTCTGCATGCTTGTTCATCGCTAGTAAAACCTTTATTTGATCGATCTTTTTGTAAGGGAAGATGTCTTCTCCAACCCAGCGGAGGAAAATTTCAATAAAAAAAATTATACTCCGCTGGGGATGGAACTCACAAAACTCTGTGTACGAGTTCGAAACGTTAGCAATGGTTTTTTTTCTAATATTTATTGTAAGTCAAAGATCTCAGGAGGTTGCTTAAGACACATCTATATAAAATAAACTTTAGAGGATAAAAGTGCCGTTGGAGTCGCTAGTGTAGTGACACTAGTGAAACTTAGTGAAACGGCGCTGTGAAAATTCCCTATATGATTATAATACTGGCAAGGTTTACTCAATCTTCCTAAAAAATTAACCATAGAACCATCCCTGTCGGGAGCTGAAAAAGTTCTCATTTCAATTGAAGTGGTTGGCTTTAGTCAACAGAAATGGCATAAGGTTCAAAAAGTAGAGTGTACCCTAAGGTCGCTGTGAAAATAAAAAGGTAACACACGCCATATGCGACACTTTCAGGGACAGTACCCTTAGTATGAGTTGCAAAACTTGAGTGAAGTAAAGTTTACAGAAAGTATTAAAGAGTAATTTTCCCCAAAATCTGCCGTTTTTGTTTCTTACCCTTTATGGTTTTAGCAAAAGAGTTACAGTGATGAAAAAAATCAATTTCAAACAAACAAAAACGGCAGTATTTGAGGAAAATCACTCTTTAATACTTTACTTTACTCAAGTTTTGCAACTCGTACTCAGTGTACTGCACGATAATAAGGTCCAATATATATTTATAAGTTTTTTTGAACTTATTACAGTGGACTCGCTGATGATGATGCCATAAATTGGCTTGTCTTCAGAGCATTTCGGAATTTTCCATGGCCCTCTAGCTCTCTCACATGATGAGGCAGGCGGTTCCAGTCCGGACGACCAGCAATTGCAAATGCGCGCTCTTCAAACACTGTGTTAACTCTTCTTATCAGCTCTTCAATACGTGACTTAGCTCCGGTTTCTGCCGAGCGTTGTGTGAGACTTTTTTGCCGAGAGAGTTGACGTTGTGCTGGTGTCAGAGAAGTGGTTAAGGAACCATATAGCCAGCTTCGTTGATTGGGCTGAATGGGGGAGGGGGGTGGAAGGAGGAAGGGAAATGGGGTACGAGGGGGGTATAAGAAATGCCCTCCCTTGTAGGTCTCGGCGCTTTACACAAATTTATGCCAGCAATTAGCTAATTACACATTATACAATTGATCTGGCGGGGAAGGAATTGTCGACCAAAAAAGTCAATTACAAAAAAAAAGACAATTACAAAGAATTCCATTACAACGAAAGCCGATTGCTTCAACCATAGCTTTTTTATTGTAATTAGAATGGTAAACTGTAACTACAACTCTGTTGTCTCTGCAGAGCTGCCTTTATTTCTTCCTGTCCTAACATATCTCTTTTAATCAATTTATATCAATCACCTTTTTCATCAAGGAATTCTTTGACTTATATGTTGGTATGAGGCTGACCACCCATACTTTAAAAAATGGTTTACTTTGCCGACCTTCCCTGTGTCAGGGAAGTTGCTGGACTTTATGTTCATTTGAGGTTTGGGTTTTATTTGTAAGTACACATTCAGCATTTGTAAGCGCGAACTACACGTGTTTGTTTGTGGTCCTGCATTTGATATGAGCTTTAAATGTTGATATATCTCTGCAACTTAGATTGGACTAGTCCGTAGTCCAGTAGCAACACTTTAGACTCGTAAATGGAAGGTTGTGGATTCGGATCCCAGCGGAGCACAAAAAATATACCATTTATATTTCGAATGTGCTCTTCGCTTCGTTGAAAAATTCATAAACCTTTACCAAAGACCGGTCACTGAAAGGTCCATCCAACCTTCTTGATTGGTCTTGCTTGAGAATTGGCGCGTTCTACGGCGACGACCAAACTCGCAGAGGGCTCACAAAAACAGCGCTCACCAAATAAATCATCTTAATATTATTATTATTCACGCAGTTTATACATCCCATTCCTTCACCATCTCCTCAATCTGATTACTCTTTACTTTTCTCGGTCGTCTTTTACCTTTTTTTCCTTTCACACTACCTCTGTATATATACTTTGTCAGTCTATCATCATTTATTCTTTCCACATGCCCAAAACATCTCATCACATTCTTTTGTACCTTAAGGTTTTTCACGTATGAGAGTATGAGACTGAAAATAAGTGCTGATAAAAAGGTTCGCTTTTTGTAAAGTATCTTATGTTTTTCAGGAAAAACGATAACAGGTTTATGGTGTATTCATTTGACTCTTGCTTCAGATTAATTTTCGTAAGAAGGACTAGATAACGTAATACGACTCGCAACTAAGATAAATATATAGTGTATTTTTTGCGTGGAGCCTATTTATTTTTACAGGTAAGCGGTCCGGCTTTGCACTAAAATTTACACTTAAAGTGGAGGTCTCCCATCTCTCGAAGGGTCTGATTCTCATTTTTTATTTAAAAAAAATAGATTTGTGAAGAGGAATACAATTCGCCAACCTTTTCTGCCTGGCCAGACACAGGTAGTAATATCATCACTTAATAATTCATTATTGTTTATTTTTAATGAATTATTAATTAATAATTACCTACCTAACAACATCTGTTGAACCAGGGCCAAAGTTTTGGTCAAATGACCCAGGCGGGGATCGAACTAACGCTATTGTATTCCAAACACGCTAGAAAGATCAGCCCACTTGGCCCCCTCGGCCATAACACCGGCAATTTATTTTCTTTTGCTAGTATTTTAATTTTAAACACCGTAAGGGAAAATCATTTCTGATACTGATCTGGTAATGATCAAGGCCCCTAGAGTGTAAAGGAAGAGAAATAAATATCTGGAGAGGTGATGGCCACCCGCGAGAAAATTGTGTATGGATACAAACCAAGACAAGACGGATAATTTTCGACACAAAATCACCATCAAATTAATTTAACGCCGGTGTAATAAAAACACATGCGACCCTAAAAATAGTCGTAGACATTCCAATACAAGGGAGGGTGACTTTCTCAACACTAGGGGCGGCCAGAAGCAGATAAAAGTCATGGGAAGGTGCGACAACTTCCGTAAAGAAAACTTCTTGCAAGCAGTAACGGCTGGTGAGCGATTCCGAGGGTAAGGCTCTTTTAGAAAGCATTTTTTTTACAAAAATAAATAGAACATTATATTTACAATATGAAGAATGCCATCACTGTTTCAGTGAAGGTCATCAAGAGTGGAAAAATTTACGTTCATTGAAGATTAGGGCTTTATTACTTTTAGGTATCGTCTGTTCGATAGCTCAGTTGTTTGTATAGTCCGGTCGATAGCTCAGTTGGTAGAGTGCTTGCATTCTACCCCGTGAGCTCGGGTTCGAATCCCACCGAGGAGGGTGTCAGAAATGATTTCCAATTTCGGTGTGTATTTCAAACCCCATAATATAAATACCGGCGAGGTTTACTCAGCCTTTACAAGAAATGAGTACCAGCCCCCTCGGGAGCTGGGAAATTCCCACTTCAACTGAAGTGGTTGGCGTAAGGCCGGCCCCCTTACCTGTAAAAATAAATAGGTTCAACTCGCCACATGCGACCCCTTCGGGGATAACGCGGCAAGAAGTTACACTATATGTGTAGCTTAGTTGCGTTTTTTTTTTTTTTTTTTGCGTATACATGCATCGAGTGTAAACACGGACTAATATGTGTGTGCTTGTGGGCATACATTTAATACGAATGTTAAATGAAATATTTCTTCGAAATTAAATTTGCCAGATAGATGATAAATTTGATTGATAGATGAAAACTGTAGACACAATTCTAACTGGATCCCAGATTCGAATGCTATTTTCTTTTTCTTTTTTCCTTTCATGCTGCGTATGCTTACATCAGAATTAGTGTGAATTGCATGAATTATTATTTTAATAAAAGGAATGGGAATTACGCAACTAAATGACACATACAGTGAAACATCTTGCAGCGTGGTATTTAATTGGGTCGCATTTTTACAAGGTAAAGCCACATATTTCTGTATTCCCATTTGGTGTGAAGGCTAATTAAACCTTGCAGATATTTCACTTTGGATTTTGTACCTACAATTTATAATCTATGTTACAAAGATTCATATAAAATGCAATTTCATAAGTAGACCCGTATAAGTTCGAACTAACACATGCCGCATGTGGACTTACAACATAAAACCCAATCTCATATGAACATAAGCCCTGCAACCCTTGGCGACTTTCCCTGTAACAGGGGTAGCATTGAAAAAGTGAACCATTTTCTTAAAGTATGTCGCCCTTATACCAACCTTTAAGTCAAAGAGACGGGAAATAATTTCGGAGACACTTTCCGTGGAGATTTAATCATTTTGGGTTGAAATGCAAGCATTCTACTCGTACCAACTGAACCATCCATCGGTCTCATGAAATAAAATTAATATACAAAATTAATTAAAAAAATTAAGCTTCTAAAGATGGACGGATAAAACCCGACAGCGCTTAGGCATTGCAAACTTCAAAAATGTGAACTATGTTTTAAAAAACAGTTTTTTTAACTAAAATAAATAATAAAAATTCAGTTAAAATAAATTGGTAGCGCAATGTACAATCATCCCAACACTGTGTCCGTCACTGATTGCAGCCCTCTTAGTTGGAAGAACCATAGACTTGTATGACCAACCCTCCATCTCCAGGGAGAAGGGGTAATAAAGAGAAGGGTAACTTTTTCCTCTCTTCCTCTCATCAACTCCCTGTGTTTCTTTCACGCATTATTCTACACGTACCTTTATGCTGGGAAAAAGTACATCGTATCTTCTTTTACTTTTAAAAGTAGATTGGTATGTGAGGGCAAATAAATATAGGGGAAAGTACTCGGTTGATATCTGTTCGATGTCCGGTCGATAGATCAGTTGGTTGGAGCTTGCATTCCACGCCGAGGGCTCGGGTTTGAATTCCACTGAGGACGCAAGAAATGATTTCCTTTTTCGGTAAGAGTTTACCGGCATAACACTGGGTAGGTTAGTTCTGCATTTTGGGAGTTTAAATAGTCTTATTTAAATTATCACACACGGTGAGATTAAGGAGAGAAGAACTTAGGGACGCCCAAGGACATCGTGGATGAAAATCCTGCAACAATGGTTCAAGAAAAGCACAAGTTCCCTGTTTTGAGCCTCAGCATCCAAGATTTAAATAGTCATGATGGTCGCCGATCGTCAATAGAAGTGGTACCAAAACTAGATAATACATAATATGTAAATAAATACCAAACTAAATAATACATTATACTTCCAACTTGTTTACGTCATTTTCAAAAAGATTCTTAATTACTCACATTGTAAATTTTTGTTTTATACTTTTTCTACAAATTATTTTTTGAATTATTTGTGTCGGTCATACTTGAGTTTATATTTCCATTTCCCAATAAATCCACAATGCACAGTTTTCCCGGTAATGCCGGGCTTCCCTGGCTTTGGGGCCCCGATGCTGCGGTTTTGCTGGGGGACCTGATTTACGGTCTCGCATTATAAATTGACCGAACGAAATAAATTTGTGTGCAAATGCATTATGCACCTCATTAACGCGACCGGCCATTACTGTCCAATCAAATTATGGGAGCTGCAATCAGGACTTAAAAACCCATCAAACAATCTGAAACGCAAGGCCGGATCTACAAAAATATGGGCCCTTGTGATTTATTTATTTAATTTCTACTAATCTAATCTAATCTAATCTAAGATGCAAAGATATGTAACATTGGAGATTCACATTACATGCATTCTCACAACCAGACATGTACAAGTTTGCGCTTGCACATGCCTCATGTGAGCCTACAACATAAAAATCAAACCTCAAATGGACATACACCCTGCCAAAGGCAAAGTGAACCATGCCCTGGCAAAGGGAACCATTTTACTTCTTAAAAAAAAAGCTTTGCATGAGCGTCCATGTGCTGTGGGTCCTTCTGACACATACATACAGGACGGGTAAGAGGAGGGTTTGAGCAACGGAGGTCTTTCTCGTCGGTGACCCGAACACACCAAGAGACCTGAAGCATTTTCCGGTTAACACTCGTTTCTTATTATTCCACTTAGTATTTATTTTATAAACTGTAAACAAATAGTTCACTTTGCCAAAGTCAACCCTGTTTTAGAAAAGGTCCGCAAAAATTGCATGGCTCATATTAATTTGAGATGTAGGATTTCTTAAGTACACATGCGGAATGTGCACTATCAAAATGCTCTCCTGTGAGAAGTTAGTTAGCTAATTTGAGAATACCTTGGCGTCCACTTGCATTTTATTTATTTTTACGAATTCAATTTAGTGTATGTTTTTGTCGTCGTCCGCATTTATAGTAGATTTGAATATAATTAGTAAACTGTTGTTTTGTAAAATATAAAAATAAAATAAATAAACATTAAATACGAAATAGTAAAATTACTGAAAAAATTCTAAATAGCAGTTTGAGGCTATAACCATTGTGCTACGAACACTTCTCGAGTGTTACTTCTCCAGTGTTTATACCTGTATATTAATCAAGTTTCAAGTGGTCCATGTATTTGGTCGTAGCACTTACACACGTGGATGGTATCTGCATATATATATATGATGGTCATCTACAAGCTTAGCTCGTAGCTCTCAGGAAACGTAGATAGACAATTTGTTGAGGCTAGGAGAGTATAGAGAGGAATCGTAGCATAGTGTAGAGAGAGGAACTTTAGAGACCAGAATAGTGTAGAGAGAGGAATTGTAGAGGCTAGGCTAGTGTAGAGAGGAATCGTAGCATAGTGTAGAGAGAGGAACTTTAGAGACCAGAATAGTGTAGAGAGAGGAATTGTAGAGGCTAGGCTAGTGTAGAGAGGAATCGTAGCATAGTGTAGAGAGAGGAACTTTAGAGACCAGAATAGTGTAGAGAGAGGAATTGTAGAGGCTAGGCTAGTGTAGAGAGGAATCGTAGCATAGTGTAGAGAGAGGAACTTTAGAGACCAGAATAGTGTAGAGAGAGGAATTGTAGAGGCTAGGCTAGTGTAGAGAGGAATCGTAGCATATTGTGGAGAGAGGAACTGTAAAGACTAGAAAAGTGTAGAGAGAAGGATTGTAGAGGCTAGGATAGTGTAGAGAGGAATCGTAGCATAGTGTGGAGAGAAGAACTGTAGAGACTAGGATAGTGTAGAGAGAGGAATATTAGAGACCAGGATAAATTACAAAAAATAACATAATTTCTATAGCGCCTTTTAATGATACTTAATCATTCCAATGGCAGGAAGATAGAGTGGAAAGAGGAATTGTGGAGGCTGGGATAGCGTAAAAAGAGGAATTGTACAGGATAAGGTTGCGTGCAAAGGGCATCGTAGAGGCTAAGATAGTGCAGAGAGATGAATTCTAGAGGCTAGGGTCGCGTAGAGAGGAATTTTATAGGGTCGGGTAGATAAAAGTCGTAGAGATTAGAGTTGTGTAAAGAGAAAAATCAAAGACGCTAGGGTAGCGTGGAAAAATAAATTGTAGAGCAGCAGAAGCGTCGAGAGAGGAATTGTAGAGGCAAGGGTAGTGTAGAAAGAGGAATCGTAGAGGCTAGGGTAGTGTAGAAAGAGAAATTGCAGAGGCAACCGTAGTGTGGAGAGAGGAATCGTACAAGCTAGGGTAATGTAGAGAGAGGAATCGTAGAAGCTAGGGTAATGTAGAGAGAGGAATCGTAGAAGCTAGGGTAATGTAGAGAGAGGAATCGTACAAGCTAGGGTAATGTAGAGAGAGGAATCGTAGAAGCTAGGGTAATGTAGAGAGAGGAATCGTAGAAGCTAGGGTAATGTAGAGAGAGGAATCGTAGAAGCTAGGGTAATGTAGAGAGAGGAATCGTAGAAGCTAGGGTAATGTAGAGAGAGGAATCGTACAAGCTAGGGTAATGTAGAGAGAGGAATCGTAGAAGCTAGGGTAATGTAGAGAGAGGAATCGTACAAGCTAGGGTAATGTAGAGAGAGGAATCGTAGAAGCTAGGGTAATGTAGAGAGAGGAATCGTACAAGCTAGGGTAATGTAGAGAGAGGAATCGTAGAAGCTAGGGTAATGTAGAGAGAGGAATCGTAGAAGCTAGGGTAATGTAGAGAGAGGAATCGTAGAAGCTAGGGTAATGTAGAGAGAGGAATCGTAGAAGCTAGGGTAATGTAGAGAGAGGAATCGTAGAAGCTAGGGTAATGTAGAGAGAGGAATCGTAGAAGCTAGGGTAATGTAGAGAGAGGAATCGTAGAAGCTAGGGTAATGTAGAGAGAGGAATCGTACAAGCTAGGGTAATGTAGAGAGAGGAATCGTAGAAGCTAGGGTAATGTAGAGAGAGGAATCGTACAAGCTAGGGTAATGTAGAGAGAGGAATCGTAGAAGCTAGGGTAATGTAGAGAGAGGAATCGTAGAAGCTAGGGTAGTGTGGAAAGAGGAATTGTAGAAGCAAGGGTAGCATAGAGGTATAGAGGTAGTTTGGGTAGGTGGCAACAAAGGAAGACACGTACAGAAAGGAGTGTGGGAGAAGATGCAGGGGAAACCGACAACCCTGAATGACTGCAAATTATAGTTGATTTTTGTTCAGGAAACTATTGCCCTTTTTTCTTTCTATTCTGTTGTGATTACTCGCTTCTATCCAGCAACTCTTGCTAGCTTGTTTCAAAAAAGAAGGAAAACTGTCAAAGTGAACCATTTTTTTCAGTTTGGATAATCATTGTTTGGGGTTTGGTCATTTTATAAAAATTATGATAATTTTTTAATAAAAATTCCACTTCAATTATAACTTAATTAAATTTCAGTTTGTATAATTATTACTTTCATATAAAAAATAACTCGCCTTATCATCATCACGAGTAATAACATTGTCTAAAAGAGCATGACAAATTGCTGTTTCTGATCCTCCATATCGAATTATATATGAATCTTGAATCTTCCCTAAATTTTCCAAACTTTACACTATCTCACTTTTCGGTAGTTTGAGGGTTACAACAGACTGATCTTATTGTCTCAGAAGTAAGAGTGGGTGTACTGTAGACGTCTTACAGAATACAACTCTTGCCACCACACGGGCGCTCAGGGGTGGCCCAACTCCACAGCATCCCAAGTATACAACCTTACGTTTAAACTAAACCTTAGCGTTCTACCAAAAAACGTGTGGAAACTAAATGACGCACTGCAAACGATGATTGAGGTTGTATACAATTTCCAGTAAACGCTAAGGGAGGAAGGTTTTGTACTTGCGGAAAAGATTCAGAAAGGTTGGACTATACAGTATACAGTCTGTAGAGGTGAGAGCTTATGTGAGAAATACAGGTAGATTTAATAGATAGAAGGAAATCTAATGTTGTCTAGATTATTAACACATAATAAACGCAACGCAACGTAACTAAGCTACACATATAGTGTAACTTCCTGCATGTGGCGAGTTGAATCTATTTATTTTTACAGGTAAGGGGGCCGGCCTTACGCCAACCACTTCAGTGAAGTGGGGGGTTTCCCAGCTCCCGAGGGAGCTGGTACTCATTTCTAGTGAAGGATGAGGAAACCTTGCCGGTATTTTATTTTGGGGTTTGAAATAAACACCGAAATGGGAAATCATTTCTAACACCCTCGGTAGGATTCGAACCCGAGCTCACGGCATGGATGCGAGCATTCCACCAAGTGAGCTATCGACCGGATAATAATAATAATATTAGGATGATTTACATTTTTTTTTTAAATTGTAAAGATGAACTTTCACGAAGCTACTGCTAAAAACCTAGATAATATTAGGATGATTTATTTGGTGAGCGCTATTCTTGTGTGTATCGCACCTCAAAAGCCCTCTGCGAGCTTGGAAATCACTGTAGAAAGCGTCAATTCTCAAGGAATACCCAGTTGCTATAGGGCTGGATGGACCTTTTCGCACGTTTAATAATAAAGAGCAATAACTCGACAAAAAATAAGAATGTTGGGAAATCTTGTTTGAAGTTCAGACAACCAGTACAACTTGTATGGGATGAAAAAGGCGACCGATGTTTTATCTTAGTCATAATCGTCCAAATTGAACGGCTGTCGCATTCTACCTATTCTTCTCGCATTGTTCTTGCGTTTTATTACAAAATCTCGATTTTCTCAATTTTTGAGTTATTTCTCTTTATTATTAAACGTGCGTTTTGATGACCGGTATTTGGTAAAGGTTTATGAATTTTTCAATCCAGCGAACAGCAAAACCGAAAATGTAAATGGTATATTTTTTGTGCTCCGCCGGGATTCGCACCCACAACCTTCCATTTGCGAGACCAAAGTGTTGCCACTGGACTACGGACCGGTTTTATGAATGAAAGATAGAAGAAAATCTAATGTTGTCTGAATTGTTTACACATAATCAATGTTTTGTCCACTAAAAATATTTAATAATCTCACTCACCATAAAGTTTTACCAAAAGTTTAACAAAAACGCTCTCTATAATATAATAATAATCTATAATCTAAGTTGAAAGGATATATTCATTCAAAGCTCTCAGATGTAAGCCCACAAACCAACAAGTGTAGTTCGCGCTTACAAATGCTGAATGTGTACTTACAAATAAAATCCAAACCTCAAATGAACATAAGCCCCACAACTTTTGCCGACCTTCCCTGAAACAGGGGTAACATTGGCAAAGTGAACCATTTTTTACAGTATGGGTGGTCAGCCTCATACCAACCTATAAGTCAAGGAAATAATATAATAATATAAGTCTCTAGATGCGCTATTTTAATTATTTGAAAATTTGCGTTATTTTATTTTATACTAATTATTTAAAAAGTTTCGTTATTTTATTTTCCATGTATTTGTGTTGATTTTTATTTTGAGCTCTTACGTAAGTTGTATGGTTGAGGTATCAGGAGCACAGATAGGGGAAGCGGTTTTCCATATAGATGCTAATGCGATACAACATACTGCGAATGCGTTTTCCCTACAGAGCTTTGCCTTTGTTAGCGCAACATTGTCTGCGAATCGTAATGCCCTGTTCATATTATGCTGCCCTGATACCCGAATTAATAAAAAATGATAATATTAAGAAGATTTATTTGGTGAGCGCTGTTTTTGTGTAAATCACACCTCAAGAGCCCTCTGCGAGCTTGGTCGTCGCGTAAAAAGCGCCAATTCTCAAGCAACGCCCAGTTGGTGTAAGGTTGTATAGATCTATGGTGACCGGTCATCGGTAAAGGTTTATGAATTTTCTTAACCCAGCGAAGAGTAAATGTGAAAATATAAATGGTATATATGGCACGTATAAGTTCGCGCTTAAACATGCCGCATGTGAACCTACAATATAAAACCCAATCTCAAATGAACCTAAGCCCTGCAACTCTTGCTGACCTTCCCTGAAACAAGGGTGACATTGGCAAAGTAAACCATTTTTACAGTATGGGTGGTCAGCCTCATACCAGCCTATAAGTCAAGGAATACAAAAAATTAGTTACATTTAAGTACTAATATAAAAATTGGATTCAAAAAGCGCAAGACAGAGATGGATGGAGAGATATAGGGGAGGCCTATGTCCAGCAGTAAATGGAAATGACTGTATAAGAAGAAGAAGATATAAAACAAACAAAAATTAAACAATTAAACAGTAAAAATTAAAACATATTCCATTAAAAAGTGATTTTTTTTAAAGCCTCAGCCTTAAACGCCAGCATTACAGATCAACCGACATTTTTTTCGGTCCTTGCATACTTCTTTCATTTCATCCAGAGAGTTCATCAATTATTATGCAAATTACCCTTTTGGTAAAAACGAAACAATAAGTTACGCTACGTGTGTAGTTTAGCTGCGTTTTACGTTGCGTTGGGGCCCCACAAATGCAATGTTACAAATTCGCCATTGCAAATTATGACGCAGAGTTTCCCTGCAAATGTGGATATTATAATATCAGTTGAAATGGGTACAACTTCTGGATGTCATACGCATTTGCTCAACTTCTACCAGAGTGCCTGCGACGTCACATACTTAATAGATTAATCCATCTCTCTCTGTTTATCCAACTATCTTTCTCTATCTGCCGCCATCCGTCTTTCTGTGGAAATTTGCACTTAGACAGTAAGATGCAATGAGATATAATGTAAGTGGATCGGAAATTAGCTTACGGCGTTGAAGCACACTATGAGACAAAGCTGTTGTTAGCCAGACCTGTCAAATACAAAAAATCACTTAATAGTCATGTAAAATTAGATAGATAGATAAAATCCTACGTTTTCTCGCTTACTCAATCTGTGTTTCGACACTCGATTATTAAAGATGCGTTGATGTTTTATGATATATATGCCGTTTTTTTGCCCGTATGCCGGTACAAATTTCTTGTGAAAGCTAAGTAAACCTTGCTCGTATTTTATTTTGCAACGCAACGCAACTAAGCTACACAACATATAGTGTAACTTCCCGCCGCATTATCCCGAAAGGTTTCGCCATATGGCAAGTGAAACGTATTTATTTTTACAGGTTAGGGGACCGGCTACTAAACTACACATATAGCGTAACTTCTTTTTTTTTTAGAAATCTGTGCTCCCTAGACTCCCTAGATTCTAGAGATTCTAGGGGTCTATGACACTTTTTGTAGTGCCGCAGAGGTGTACGAGCTTGGTCGTCGCTACAAAGCGCCAATACTCAAGCAAGACCCAGTTGCTGTAAGGCTGAATGGACCTTTGGTGACCGGTCATTGGTAATGGTGTATGAATTTTTCAACCCAGCGAAGAGCACATTTGAAAATATAAATGATATATTTTTTGTGCTCCGCCGGGAAATATAATAATAAATTAGAAGTATTCACTCCTGGATCTCATCATTAAAAAAACGCAACTACGCTACACATATAGTGTAACTTCTTGCCTGCGTTATCCCCGAAGGGGTCGCATGTGACGCTTCGGGACCTATTTATTTTTACAGGTAAGGGGGCCGGCCTCACACCAACCACTTTCAGTTGAAGTGGGGGTTTCCCAGCTCCCGGGGGGGTCTGGTTCTCATTTCTTGTGAAGGCTGGGTAAACCTTTGAGATCGAACCCTTGCTCTCGGCATGGAATGCAAGCATTCTACCAATTGAGCTATCAACCTTTTTACGAGCTTGATCGTCGTCTCTACAAAGCGCCAATTCTCAAGCAAGAACCAGTTGCTGTAAAGCTGGATGGACCTTTGGTGACCGGTCATTATTAAAGGTTTTATGAATTTTTCAACCCAGCGAAGAGCAAATTTGAAAAATAAATGGTATATTTTTTGTGCTCCGCCGGGAATGGAACCCACAACCTTCCCATTCAGAGTCCGCAGTGCTACCACTGAGCTACGGACTGGTCCTACAGGGAACAATAAAGGGAAGACGAGCTCCAGGTCGAAGAAGAACATCTTGGTTGCAGAACCTGCGACAGTGGTTTGGCAGAAGCACAATATCTCTCTTTCGTGCCGCAGTATCGAAAAGGCAAATCGCTTTGATGCACGCCAATCTTTACCGAAGAGGTACAAGAAGGAGAAGAAGAAAAATACAATGTTTTTAAATTTGCTACATTCCTTTTTCTTCTGTTCCGGTCATTGTACCTACTTCACTCTCTCTATGTTATTCCTTTCTTACTTTATCATGCAGACAACGTACGAATAAGAGAGGGAGAAACAAATAAGATATAGTAGAGAGTTGATTATCCGAATGCCGATCAACCGAACAGCAAGTTCTTTTCTTAGTTGGGTTTAGTATGCGTAGTTTTCTTGCCGTTGTTTTTATTGTACAATCACCTTCATATTAAAATTAGAATTCCAAGATGAATTACACTTTTCGGATATTATTCATTGACTTATGGGTTGGTATGAGGCTGACCACCCATACTGTAAAAAATGGTTCACTTTGCCAATGTTTCAGGGAAGGTCGGCAAGAGTTGCAGGGCTTATGTTCATTTGAGATTACATTTTTTATATTGTAGGTCCACATGCGGCATGTGTTAGCGCGAACTACACGTGTTTGTTTGTGGGAATGCATTTAATATGAACCTCAAATGATACATATCTTTGCAACTTAGATTTAGATTTAGAAAATAACTGATATGAGAGATCTTGTATTTTTCTCGACGCTTAGTTAGCCACGCTGCCAACGTCTTCAGGAGGCACCCTTTCTGCACGACACTTGAGAATGAACAAAAAAGTTTAACACAACATTCAAAAGAAGATAAACTCAAAATTCGACATAAAATTATTGTATTTACTCATTCTGAATACGTATAGAAGATTCTACTGAAACAAAGCAACGCCACACACACCACGGCACTGCGCAGCTAGCGGCCCTGCAACCGGACATGGACAACTGCCACATCACCAACACCTCTGCGGCACTGTAACAAGTGTCATAGACCCTTAGAGTCTCTCGAATCTAGGGAGTCTCCCGCACAGGCTTACTTAAAAAAAAATATTCTGTTGAATTTTCTTCGGATATATTTTTACATGTTGTGTCGTCATTCCCACAGGACATAATTGTTTGTATATATGCGATCACGCTTTCTCCATTTTTATACATTTTCCCTCCTTCGCATGTTCTCTTTATTATTATTATCACTATTATTATTCTTCTTATATTTTTGCAAAGGTTTGACTCTTGGGGATGGTTCATTTTAAAGGCGTACGAAAAATTTGCATGCTATCTCAGTATTTCTGCAATAAACATGTGAGTCGAAAGAAACCAAAGATGGCTATCTAGGATTTCTGGAAAAAAGAGTGAATTCAAACCGGTCAGCAGTCTAGTGGTTGACGCTTTGGGCTTCTAATTGTAACGTCGTGGGCTGGATTACCGACGGAGCACATAATAAAAAACATCTAATTTTTTAAATATTATGCTCTTCGCTGGGTTGAAAAATTCCTAATTATCCCTTACCAAAGACAAGTCACTAAAGATCCATCAAGCTTTACAGCAACTGGGCCTTGCTTGAGAATTTTCACTTTGTAGTGACGACCAAGCTCGTAAAAAATCTGGTCGATAGCTAACAGTATGTAGAATGCTTGCATTCCATGCCGAGAGCAAGGGTTCGATCCTGAGGGTGGCAGAAATTATTTTCCCGTTTCGGTGTTTATTCTAAAAAATAACACCTGCAAGGTTTACTCAGACTTTACAATAAATGAGAACCAGGCCCTTGGGAGCTGGGAAGCCGCCACTCTAACTCAAGTTGTAAGCGTAAGGCCAGTTCCTTACCTGTAAAAAATAAATAGGTCCCGAATTGGCACATACGACGACGCCTTCAGGGATACCGATAGATAGTAGCGTATAAATAATATATTTATAATCTAAGTTGCAAGGATATATTCATTTAAAGCTCTCAAATGTATGCTCACAAACAAACACGTGTAGTTTGCGCTTACAAATGCTGATTGTGTACTTACAAATAAAATCCAAAAGTCAAATGAACATAAGCCCTACAACTTTTGTCGACCTTCGCTGACACGGGGGTGACATTGGTTAAGTGAACCATTTTTTACAGTATGGGTGGTCTCATACCAACCTGTAAGTCAAGGCGTTATTTTCAATATCTTCATGTATTCATTTCATTTAAAGAAAAACCTCGAATGCCGCCTTTGGTTGTTCACAGGTGGAATTTTTGTATTTTTATATCGGTAAAAATATACATATATAAAATTTTACGAATAAGAGAATAAAATAAAATTTTATTATTTTACAGATAAGTAGGTACTGAATTTATTTTATCTCCGACAAAGAAAGAGAGATTTTATTTTACGAGTACGTTTAACGTCAAAATTTGAATAATGTATTTAAAAAGCTACGTAAAAAATTCAATATGATTTCAAAGTCAGAAAGTATAATATAAAAGTATATGCTTTTCGCTTGAGTTAAAAAATTTCTTTGTGTAAAATTGTAATGGCGTATTAATTCTTTACATTCATTAGGTTGCGTAGGGTTTGTGTATTCACACAGTAAAAAATCATTTTAATTTAAAATAAAATATTTTTTTCAAAACGTAGTTTTATTTTCACAATAATTTTATCTACCTCAAGCACTTTCGACCTTCAAGATTTAAGTCATTATCAAGAGTTGATAATGTTAATGTAGTTAATAATAAAAACTCTTGATAATGACCTGAATCTTGAAGGTCGAAAGTGCTTGAGGTAGATAAAATTATTGTGAAAATAAAACTACGTTTTGAAAAAAAAATAAAATTAAATCATTACATTAATGTTTTAAATGCATGCCCACAGGCAAACACGTTTACACATGCTGCTTGTATATAAAATGCAACCTTTTAAATTAACAGACGCTTCCTACTGTCCCTGAAATATGTAACTTCTGTGTCAGGGAAAAGCGTGAAGAGTTGCATCGTCTACGATCCATTTTCATTTGTAAATGCGCATGCATGTGTTTATGTACTTTTGGTTTTGCATTAAAATAACCTGAAATGCTATTATATCTTTGCAACTTAGATTATTTAATAAAAAAATAATTGATCGTATCTTTCTTACTAAATTTATTTTTTTGCAAATTCAGGGTTGGCACACAAATCCCAGATAATCCCGGCTAAGAAGGTCTGCCCCCGTTTCTCCGGGTCAGAAGGTACGTCCCTAACCGCCCTCGGTACTATAAAGAACTCCTCCGGGATTCGCGACCAATAAAATTAAAACTGCCTTTCTTTGAATATCTGCGGGATTTTTGGCCCATTTTTATCCCGTTTTTTTCTTTATACCCTTTAGATTACTATATCCATTGCCCATTGAAAATGATTGCTATAATATAATAATCTCGCTAAGTTTCATTTCGATTAAATGGAATATCACGGTTTTATTTTAGTCATCCATTATTTCGACAAATGTGAATTAATATTTTAAACTTAAACTAAAAGATTGTTTGTGAGCTCATTTAAAATTTATCACTAATTTAGCTAATTATTGTTTTTTTCTGATCAAAAACATTTTTTTTTAAACTTAAAACCAATCACTTTGTTCGTTCAGTACCCTTGGTACGAGTTGCAAAACTTGAGAAAAGTAAAATTTACGGAAAATATGAAAGAGGGATTTCTCCCAAAATCTGCCATTTTTGTTTTATAGTCTTAGCAAAAGAGTTACAGTGATGAAGAAAATCAAGTTCAAACAAACAAAAACGACAGATTTTGGGGGAAATCACTCTTTAATAATTGCCGTAAACTTTATATTACTCAAGTTTTGCAACTCGTACTAAGGGTACAGATCTTTTTAAGAAACGTTTATTTTGTACAAATATTTTTTTCTTTGTACTCAGAATATTTTTCTAGTCTTATTATTATATTTACAGCTTTCTTTCCCGTTTTCCCTTTAATTTTCTTTCGTAGTGTTTTTTCTATATGAATGAAGATCTTCTTGCTTTTATTTCACACTCTTGATGTTGTGTAAAAACATATTTTAACCCTGTGTTATATAATACACAAGCAATGAGGTCCGAACGTTTTTGAATTCGGAACTTTTTCTCGGCGAGCAACGTCAGTCTTGTATGGCACTTCCGTCCTTAGTAACCGATAACAAAATAATATTTGTATACAATCGCAACGCAACTAAGCTACACATTTAGTGTAACTTCAAGCCTGCGTTATTTTATTGTATGCCTTTGCAATATTAATCCAGCTGGATGACGAAGTTTATTTTCGCCCCTTTTTCAATGTTCCAACCTCACACAAATACATTTTCTTTTATACCACTATCTAGATTCCTTGACTTATAGGTTGGTATGAGGCTGACCACCCATACTATAAAAAATGGTTCACTTTGCCAATGCCACCCCTGTGTCATGGAAGGTCGGCAAAAGTTGTAGGGCTTATGTTCATTTGAGGTTTGGGTTTTATTTGTAAGTACACATTCAGCATTTGTAAGCGCGAACTACACGTGTTTGTTTGTGGGCATGCTTTTGAGAGCTTTAAATGAATATATCCTTGCAACTAGATTATAGATTGTAGAAGACTTAGCATAAAAGAGCTTCTTTGTGTATGTATTTATTTATTTTACTCAACGACAAAAGAATCCTTTCAATCAACATTCTTCAAATGGCCGCCCCAAAACAATCGAATCAAATTAAAACTTTCACCCAGCTATAACAAAAACACAAAAACTAACGAAACAATGGCGGCCCGAGACTCGTTGTTTACAGGGAGACGGATATTTTTTCGATAATCCGATTAGGGCTGTCCCCCCTACGGCAGCTCCCTAATAATCACCCTGTAGTCTGCAGTCTGGGTAAATACAGATTTGCCGGGATTTAACAGTGCCGGGGCGGGATTATGGAGGTGGGCCGTGCGGTGACAACCCTGATTTACTTACGTGAGAATTTGATGTGTAAAATATCGAAAAAATAAAGAAAAAAAAACAAAAAACTTTTTAGGGTGTGTGTATTCACACAGTGAAAATTCATTTTTATTTTGAATTAAAAATAATCAATGTAGTTTGCAATGAAATTCATAAAAACAAGCAGACAAGTGTAAGTTCGTGCTTACATTTGCTGCATGAGTTTAAAAAAAAATCAAATGAGCTCGCAAATCTTGCCGCCCTTCTCTGAAACAGGAGTAAAATCGGCAAAGTAAACTAATTTTTCATTACGGTTTGATAGCTTCATATTAACCGTATTAGTAATTCAAGGAATAATGAAATGAACTAAAATCTAAGTTGCTATGATATATTAACGTTTAAAATTCATATTATATGCATGTCCACAAAATATATGCACTTGTAAGTTTGTGCTTACACATGCCGCATGGCGACGTACAACATAAAAAACAACCTTAAATAAACATAAATGCTGCAACTTTCGCCTACTTTTTCTGAAACAGGGGGGACTTTGACAAAGTGATACATTTAGTCATGACCTATAAGTCATGGAATACAAATGATAAATGACACTTCAATGATAATGATGAGAAGACAACTAAGCTGCACAAACAGTATCCAATTTATTTATTTAACTTCGGGGACAACGCGTTAAGAAGTTGCATGCTATGCGCAGCTTTGTTACGTTTTTTTGCGAATAAATATTTAACGACAGAAATAAGAAAATTCAAACTGATGTCTCGTTTTCACGAAGTTACAGACTTTTAGTTTGTTTTGCGTCCTTGTATGGGCAGGTGGCGCCAAAAGCGCATTCCAAATTCAAATATTCAAATTTTATTTCCACACAGCTGTGAGCGCTCCAAAATGGCGACGTACGCGCTAGGATAACTGTTTTTTCATCTTTATTTTGTTTTTGAAAATTACACATTCTCTTTGCAATTCTGGGTATGCTTTTAGTTTCGCTTAAGTGCGGAAGGGTTAGACCGAGGAAAGAATGGGTTGATCGAATCAGTGAGATTGCAAATGAGTGTAACTTGCAGAGTCAGAAAAAGGAGAAGAGAGTGATGAATGTCGAGGAGATAAAAAGTGTGCAAAGATAAAACAAAGTGGAGACACATCTGCCGAGGTACTGGCCACAAAAAATGGCATTTGACTTCTTTATTTCCAATACGTAAAATGTACTGGAGAAGTATTTATCTGCTTACATCTTTTTATTAAAAATTAAATAACGTTCGTTGGTAAGCGCATCAATCGAAAACGGCTGCAGCGATTTGTTTGTTGTGTCTAAAATTATAATTGCAATCCAAGAATGGTTATCATATAAAAAGCATGAATAATAATATATTACGCTTATTTCTAAAATGTACTTTCTTGTGTATGTTCCATGACTTATTGGTTGGTATGCAGCTGACCACTAATGCTGTAGAAAATGGTTGACGTTGCCAATGTCACCCCTGTTTCAGGGAAGGTCGGCAGGAGTTGCAGGGTGTATGTCCATTGAGATTTGGCGTTTATGTTGTAGGTTCACATGGGGCATGCGAAAGAGCGAACTTATACGTGTCTGCTTGTGAGAATTCATATTATGTGAATCCCCAATGTTACATATCTTTGCAACTTAGATTAGATTAGATTAGAAGGGAAAACTCTGAACATCTTTTTTGAATGATTTTTTTTCATTTCTACAATGGTGTTGGAACATTTTTGAATTGAAAACTTTCTCGCCAAACAAAGTTCAGTCTTGTATGGCCGTATTTAGCAACCAATAACAAAATAAATGTTTGCTTTTTCCCTAGTATGTAATAAAATTGTACCGCCAGCATTGCAGACCAACCGCCATTTTATCTAAATCTAAATCTAAGCTGCAAAGATATGTATCATTTGAGATTCATATTAAATGCATTCGCACAAGCAGACACGCATAATTTCGCGCTCCCACATGCCGCATGTGGACCTACAATATAAAAACCAATCTCAAATGAACATAAGCCCGGCAACTCATGCCGACCTTCCCTGAAACAGGGGTGACATTGGCAGAGTGAACCATTTTTTACAGAATGGTTGGTCAGCCTCATACCAACTTCTAAGTCAAGGAATTTATCGGTATTTAAATTCATTCACAGTCATAAGCTTTGTCGCACATGCTCTACTTTTATTTTAACTCTGAAGAAGAAAAATGCTGTCAATATCTTAAACTCATTCATTGATTTTTCTCTATGGTTAAAATTTGAACTCTTTTCATTGTTACCAAATGACCATAGTGAAAAAAAAAAACTAAACAATTCCTTTCAATTTTAAAGCCATAAGTCACTTATTTTGTTTGCGGGACTATATTCTGTAAAATAAGAGCAAATACAGACTAGAATCCCATGATTTTAAGAGTGTTTACGTCTTTTTAGGTGTTTTTTTGTTAACACAAAACCATTGTCAATCGATTAACTTTATGTCCGTGAATTTGCGAACAAAAAATCGCTCCATTCATGGAACAAAAACTGAATGGTTAATTGAAAGAATGCACTAAGTACCATAGCGCACTGTAATCTAAAATCTAAAATCCAAATCTAAATCTATGTTTTTTTTTAGAAATCCTGTGCGGGAGACTCCCTAGATTCTAAAGACTCAAGGGTTCTATGACACTTGTTGTATTGCCGCAGAGGTGTACGAGCTTGGTCGTTGCTACAAATCGCCAATACTCAAGCAAGACCCAGTTGCTGTAAGGCTGGATGGACCTTTTGGTGACCGGTCATTGGTACAGGTTTATGAATTTTTCAACCCAGCGAAGAGCACATTCCAAATATAAATGGTATATTTTTGTGTTCCGCCGGGATCCGAATCCACAACCTTCCATTTACGAGTCCGAAGTGTTGCCACTACGGACTACGGACCGGTCCAAGATGCCAACGACACGCAGTGTACCTGAGCGGTTACCCATCCAAGTACTGTCCACGCCCAATGCTGCTTAACTTCGGTGATCTATGGGAACCGGTGCTTTCAACATGGTAACGTCGTTGACAAAGTTGCAAACATATGCATCAAATGAGATTCATATTAAATGCATTCCCACAAGCAGACACGTATAATTTCGCGCTCACACATGGCGCATGTGGACCTACAATATAAAAACCCAATCTCAAATGAACATTATCCCTGCAACTCTTGCCGACCTTCCCTGAAACAGGGGTGACATTGGCAAAGTGAACCAATTTTTACAGTATGGGTGGTCTAATAATAAAATAATTTGAATTATTTCTGATTCAGTGATTTGATAAATTGTGGATAAAATATTTTATTGTGTGTAACTTCTCACAGAAAGTGAACTAATTATAAGGAAGTGCTCATGACAAACTTCTAAACTATAGGATTTTTACACATTTTTTATTGTTTTCTCTCGTAATTTTTTTTCTAAAAGGTGCATTTACCTGAGAAACCCATTTTAGCTTAATAATAAGATGGTTTGGGCATATGGAGAGAATGAATGAGGAAAGACTGACGAAGAAAGTATATGGACCAAATATCCGAAATTGCGAATGAATGGAATATCCAGAGTCATAATAAAAGAAGAGCCTGTATGAAGAAAATTATGACTCTGGAGGAAATAAAAGAAGTATGTAAGGACAGAAAGAAATGGCGGTTGATCTGTAATGTTGGCGGCTAGGGTTTATTAAATTGGAATTTGTTTTTATTTGTAAATGGATATTTTGTATTTGTATATTATTATTTAGTGATGTATAAAATGTAATTTGTCGTGTGTGTGTGTTCCTTGACTTATAGGTTGGTATGCGGCTGACCACCCATGCTGTAAAAATGGTTCACTTTGCCAATGTCACCCCTGTCTCAGGGAAGGACGGCAAGAGTTGCAGGGTGTATGTCCATTTGAGATTTGGTTTTTATGTTGTAGGTTCACATGAGGCATGTGCAAGCGCGAACTTGTACGTGTCTGGTTGTGAGAATGCATGTAATGTGAATCTCCAATGTAACATATCTTTGCAACTTAGATTAGATTAGATTAGATTAGATAATAAGTCACTTATTCAGTTTTACCTTTAAGGTATCGATTTTGACTAAATTTGCAATGTCATTGCGAATTTGGACAAAATCTAAGAATAAACATTGGCCAAAAAAATGCCATTGTAGCTTAGCAGGTAGCGTCGTGTTGGGTGGACGAAAAAACTCGGGTTCGATTAAAAAATCAATTAGTTTTCTATTGAACGCAATCGATCATTACCCCTAGTATACAAAATCGGGTAAAGTCTCCAAGTAGATAGCTCAGTTGGTAGTGTGCTTGTAATCCATGCCGAGAGCTCGGGTTCGAATCCCACCGAGAGTTTATTTCAAATCTAAAATCAAATACCGGCAAGGCTTATCAGCCTTCACGAGAAATGAGTACTAGCTCGACTAACTAGTCGAGAGCTGAGGAACCCCCACTTCAACTGAAGTGGTTTGTGTAAGGTCGGCCCCACGTCGGCCCCGTTACCTGTAAAAAAAATAGATTTCACTCGCTAAATACCATCCCTTCAGGGAGAACGTAGGCAAGAAGTTACGCTACATGTGAAGCTTAGTTATCAAAGAAACAGCACACCTACTGAGAGTTAGGTTTAAGTTGGAATTCCGGTCGTTTTATATATTTACAATTATAATAACTACACAGTGAAGAAAACAAATAGATATTAGACGAACCGTTATAAGGAAATTTACATTATTCTTGATGTTTCTTTAGGGACGTAGCTAACGTCTTCAGGTGACACCCTCTCTGCACGACGACTCATGAGAGTTCATCCTATTTCGTCGGACGGTAAAAGTTGTACCTAGGACTTATAACTTGAGATTTACGTTTTTATTTAGAAAGTATACATGATGCGTAAACGCAAACTAAAACGTATCTGCTTGGAAACATACATTA
This sequence comes from Agapetus fuscipes, assembly GCA_951799405.1. Classification (NCBI taxonomy): domain Eukaryota; kingdom Metazoa; phylum Arthropoda; class Insecta; order Trichoptera; family Glossosomatidae; genus Agapetus; species Agapetus fuscipes. The sequence continues at coordinate 2,539,391 of OX637356.1, forward strand.
AATATGAATCTTACATGTTTTTATATCTTAGATTTGTTACATTATAGATAGATCAATCTTCCATGCCAATCTATCTTGTTCGATAATGTCTACTGGACTTGAAATAGAGTTTATAAACGATAGACTGGCAGCAAATTGACTTCCATTGTCGATGACTTCATTGCAGTATCGAGTATTCGATGGAAAGGGAACACGCTATGTCAACTTCAGAGCTCCTTAAACAAATTTATAAATCGAAATTCGTATCCCGGCAGGATCAAACATAGGATTCGTTCCAAGCAGTAGATGTTTTTTTTTGTTAACTCGAATTTAATCTATAAAGTAAAGTAAGTAATCTATAATCTAAGTTGCAAAGACAAGTGTAAATTCGCACTTACATACAACATGCTGAGAACGTAAAAATTAATAAAAAAGACATAGCAGACGAAACCCTTGCCGACCTTTCCTGAAATAAGGGTAACATTGGGAAAGTGAACATATTTTTTTTTAGATAATTGGTCAGCCTTATATCAACCTATTAATCAAGGAAACTCGAAACTACAACTAATTCCTAAAATCTTACTGCCGGCAAAGAACGTTTTTTCACTTAGCGAGAGTTGCTTCATTGTTATTATTTTCTAGAAACTGTGAACGCACGCAAACAATAAACCCATCGAGAATGTATCTCTCGCATTTGCTTTGTACCAATGCGTCTGTCCCTTTTCCTTTCGATACCGAAATAGTCAAATTAGATCAAAGGTTGAAAATTTGTATGTGTTTGAAAAAAGAATCGCTTTTGCCAGGTGCACTATTTAAGTAACACACCTGCACTGTCGGGAGCCTGTGTCACTCTATTGTTCTTCCTTGATACAAACTGTGTACGCTATTTAACTCTCTAACTTTGTATTTGTTGAAAATGGATGGAAAAATCTAGCACAAAAAATGTTTACTTCGCATATTTTTGTAACCGTTTTTTTTACCTATAGATGAAAGTGTAAAAACTCATTTTTACGAATTGGACATTTAACAGCGTTTCAATGCCGTATAAAAATGATTCGTATAGAACTAGAGATGGCGATCTAGGATTAATTCGAAAATTAAATAAAAATATGAAACAAAAAGAGAATTTACTTTTCTGTATGACCTTATATATTGTAGTGTTTTTGGGTTCAAAAAGTCTCTAAATTAAAACATACAGGTCTTCTTTCTGAAACTTTATTTGCACTTAATTTATTTTTACAATTTATATTACTTTTTAACACTTTTGGTAACACAAATTTATTTTCACAGTTCAGTATCGCTTACACTCTTCAAATCAAAGGCAACTATCTCACTGACTAGGTGCACTCAACATTACGCCTTATATACTTCACAGACAGAAGTCTCTAGGAGCTAATTTTGCCAGACACTCGCGAACATTCCACCAACTTCAAGAGTACAAAAGGATCATTTAATTTCTAGATTTCTTAGGCCTATAATTATTGCTACCTACGGTGCACACCTATATTAATCTACTTTTGACATAATACTATAATAACTATCACTACCTATGATGTACACCCATATTAATCTTCTATTTACATAAAAATATATTTTTCTCATTTTCGAAAACAATCTTAGAAATCCGTTTTTGGTTCTATACGAATCAAACACAAAAATAAAACGCGTGAATAAGGTTCATTATAAAGTCGTTATAATTTAAAAATATTTCATACTTTTCAATTTTATTTAATAAAAGTTCGATTATTAGAAATAAAAAAAACGACGATAATAATTCAGAGACTTCTCCATCGTCAATTCTCCGTAATGAACGACGGGCGAAGAAAATGAATGAAAATTTGAATTTTAAAATTTTCTCATTCTTTGTCTTATTGCCATTTTATTTGTAATAATCTGTCTGTGTAAAAATTCAATATCAGAAGATTGTAAAACTGATATTAAATTTTTATACAAAAATTTTCGTTTCACTACTTTTCTCTTCTTGTGATAATTTTATTAAATTTCACGAGTGTCAATTTACAAACCATTAAAAGTACAGTCACGAATATGTGTCTGTGTGTTTTTACTCGTACTTGTGTGAGTGTGTCTGTGTCTCTAAATGCAGGTGCTTAAAAAAATATAATTTTATTAGTTTGATGGTGTGAACATTCGCTCGAATCTTCTACATAAGAATATTCTAGCGTGGTCTCGCGTGTGCCAGAATAACCCTTATACACCTGTAAATAGAGATCGAGATGCTTTGAAGGGAGACTTGTATCGGAGCTGGCGAGCAATACACTACAAAAGTTAACTCTGTTTGAACCAAATGTGAACGATATCTCAAAATAAATTGTGTGAAATAAATAATTTAATTTTTTTATTAAATTGAGCCCGTAAATCGTAACCCATGAGCTAAGAGCCTAAGAGAGTGCAAATGCATTTAGACATGTTTGTTTCGGACATGTTACAGTTGAACAGTGCCCTTGCAGTGATTTATCACAAAACGGTACTACAAATATTGTCTTATTATAATTAATTTATAAAAAATACAAAATCTTAAATGTATCCTTACAACTATCTTTGCAAATTAGATATTGCAATATTATAGATGTATAGGGTGGAGTTTTCCTCTATAAGGTTGAACGGAACAAGTTTTCATTAAATCACAAATTTTCTTCCCTTGCAAAAAAAACAATGTGATTATTTTTATTACTGAGGGCGCCCGTACTGGGAGGAAATGACTTTATAATTGAAAGAGGAAGGCCAACCCCTGCCATACAAAAAAAACAAATTTCAGGCTCATTAAAGTTGATTTCAAATGATATACCACATAATAAATCAATTCAAGATTCTAGCAGGGTTATTCGCGAAATATTTGATCAAGTTAATCCATGGATCGTCGTTTTTTGTGTGTGGAAGATTCACGGTAGGTGGCGGTTAAACCATGGATTTACTGTGCGTAAATAATACTGTAAAATTTTAGGAGAATGTATTATTGCATTTTTTTACTATCCGTATCTATTAAAATCTAAGATGCAAAGATATATTAACTTGTAAAATTCATAATTATTAAATGCATGCATACAAAATAATGTCATGAGATGGTTTGGGAATGTGGTGATAGACTGACAAAGAATGAATGATGATAGACTGACAAAGAATGAATGATGATAGACTGACAAAGTTTGTATACAAAGAAAGTGTGAAAGGAAAAAGAGGGAAAGGACGACCGAGAAAAGTATAAAGTGATCAGATTGAGGAGATTGTGAAAGAATGGGATATACAAAGTGATCGTAAAAGAAGAAAATGCATGATAAAGGTGATGGATATGATTGAATTGAAAGAGGTATGTAAGGATAGGAAAAAATGGAGGCAAGTCTGCAGAGGATCTGGCCACCCCTAGCGGAATGGCGACAGATTTACAGATGCCCACAAACAGCACGTGTAAATTCACGCTTAGAATTATTAATTACAAATAAAAAAACAAACTTCAAATGAACATACACCCTGTAAGTTTTGCCGACCGTCCCTGAAACACGGGAGACATTGGTAATGTGAACCCTTGCTTACAGTAGGTACAAGTGGTCAGCCTCATACCAATTCACAAGTCAAGGACCAGCTTCTATTAAATAAATAAGTAAGTTGTAGGAAACCTCCTGAAACTGCTAACATTGGTGCCTGTTCTCAAATCCAGAGGTACATAGACTGATGGACCGCCCGAACTAAAAGCACGGTACCCAAAATCAGTTCGGCTCCATCGAAGTGACAGGATGTTGGCATGCATTTTTTTTTTTTTTTTTGCATATTGTAAATTTTACTTGGTGCAAAAATTCCTCTAGGTAGTAGCAAATCATAACGCTAAAGAGATAGATATATATTTTTACGAGCGGCTCTGATATGAAAAGATGCGTTGTCTTTTAGCAACCCGGCTGCGGAAGGACGGGTGACTGAATATTTAATGCAATAATGGTAACCGCTTCCGAATTCATCGCTGTATGGCCCAAAGGGAAGATTCTGTATGCGGAACACGCAAGGAAGTAACTTAAAAATGTGATTATGTAAAAGTACAAATAAGGTATCTAATCTAAATCTAATCTAAGTTGCAAAGATATGTTACATTGGAGATTCACATTACATGCAATACAACAACCACACACGTACAAGTTCGCGCTAACACATGCTGAATGTGTACTTACCAATAAAATCCAAACCTCAAATGAACATAACCCCTACAACTTTTGCCGACCTTCCCTGATACAGGGGTGGCATCGGTAAAATTAACCATTTTTTACAGTATGGAGGGGTCAGCTTCATACCAACCTATAAGTCAAGGAAGGCAAAATTTAAAAAATGTGTATTTAACCTTGTTTAAGTTCATATTTAAAATTGAAATTTTTGGTTCAATTTGAGTTATTATCATATACGTGTTATTTTCCAGAAAAAAGGCTTAATATTTATGATGAAATTTATTCGCCTCTACGCTATGCACGCACCTGGACTAAAGGGTGACATTCCAGTGTCATAATTTCTTCAAGCAGGATGCTTTTCTTCTATCTGGATTCCGTGAAGAGTCCAATTAAAAAAAACAAGGAAAATACTTTTTGGTTACGTCCTTGTTTTCCAGGCCCGTCTCTATGAGAGATTAAATCCCTTGCGCCCCCCCCTCCTCTGGGACATGGGCACCCCCCCTCCCCCCCCAGTAATAAAATACATTCTTTTGGCGCGCCCGCGGACAAATGCCGAAGCTACGTCTTGAATAAAATAAGCACGTTCTACGGTCAGACCAACAGCATGCTCTCAAAACTTTAATATACTATTACGATTTACTTCAAGTTCACTTCTAATAAAATACCTATTTCTAGCCAGGCAGAATAAGAGCCCGTTCCCACTTGTCGGGTGTCGGATCCGTATATTCATCGGAGGTTCCAGTTGCAGGGCATTTCGGACAAAATCGGTTTCCGACAAGAGTGAATAGCTCGCCACTGGAACCTCCGATCAATATACGGATCCGACACCCGACAAGTGGGAATGGGCTCTTATTCTGCCTGGCTAGAAATAGGTATTAATATCATTTGTTAATAATTCATTCTTGTTTATTTTAATGAATTAATACTTACCCAATAACATCTGTTGAACCAGGGTCAAAGTTATGGTCAAATGACCAAGGCGGGGATCGAACCAACGTTGTTTTATTCCAAACACGCTAGAAAGATCAGCCCACTTGGCCCCCTCGGCCATAGCACCGTTGTTTTGAACAAATCGATTGTTGATTGAAAAAATGTTATTTGTTGTGTATGTTTCTTGATCCTATAGGTTGGTATACGGCTGACCACCCATGCTTTGGAAAATGGTTCACTTTCGCAATGTCACGTTTGCGAAACACTTCGGGGATAACGCGGCAAAAAGTTATACTATATGTGTAGCTTAGTAATATTAGTTGTGTTGCTTCATATGTTGACAAATGGACTCGGCACAAATTAAATGACGTCACACGACCGGGTTTCTGTAAAAAGGACAGCAAATATTTTTTATTTGGTGGCTAAGGACTAAAGTCACATGCATAAGTGTGACGTTTGCCCGTCGAGAAAAAAAATACAATTTCAAATTTGCTCTGATTACTTCTTTAAATAAAATGAAAATTAAAAACATATCTTCAAAACAAATTGTGTCAAAAAAAAAAAAATGATTCCTAGTTTAAATAAATATAAATAAAAAAAATGTTTTACCTATATTTTATTTTTTCCAGGGCTTGCCGTCAGCATGTAGCCGTTGCGGGAATAAATTACCAATTCAAATGTCATATTTCTCTCTCCCAATAATTGACTCATTTGAATTAAATACCTACACAAGGAGTTACATTCACTTCTTTATTTCACCAGCCTACTTACTCTAAGGCGGAGGTGTCATGGGAATCACTAGAATAATAATTTCTCTTGATGATGACTTATCCTTACAAAAGTCAGGGACTCATAAGAGCTGCTACGAGATCGGTTTAACATTTGTTTCTTTAAACATGTGGAGTTTTTTTTCAAACACGTCGCTTCCTGAAAACTTTCACCCTTTCCCACTGATACTCTCCTTTTATTTCGTACCTTCTTATTCTTCTTGTACCTCTTCAGTGAAGATTGGCGATCATAATGTTCCTTGACTTATAAGTTGGTATTAGGATGACCACCCATACTGTAAAAAAAATGGTTCAATTTGACAATGTCACCCCTGTTTCATGGCCGGTCGGAGAGAGTTGCTGGTCTTATGTTCATTAAGATTGGGTTTTTATGTTGTTAGTCCACATGCGGCATGTGTAAGCACGAAAATATACGTGACTGTATTTAATTGTAATCTTAAATGTAATATATTTATGCAACTTAGATTATATACATAGATTTGTCAGTGTTATGGCCGAGGGGTAGAGGCGCATGTTCGACTAGCGTATTTGGAACCAAATAACGTTGGTTCGAATCTAACTTCGACCCTGGTTCAACAGATGCCATTGAATGCACACAAGCTTCTGCTTTCGCACGAAGACAACTGGCCAGGCAAAATAGATTGTTGGATTGCATTCCTTTCCACAAAACAATTAAAAAAAAAAAATGTATTGCCTCTACTCTGTGCACGCGGCTGCCCTTTATCCTATACCGGGTGATCAATTACCAGTTAGTACACAATACCGGGTGATTGTTATTCCCGGGACGTTGCCAGTAATTAAATCCCACACAGAGTGACAACTGTTTGTTAATACCGGTCTATACCGGGCCAACCGCGTTACCGGTCTATGCCCACTTAATAACAACCCGGCATTTGTGAAAGCTAATCTGATGAACCAAAACTGCACGTGTCCTGATAGCAAGCAATAAATACATGCTGTGCTAGACACTGTAGGTAGGACAAGTCTTATGACAGTTAATTTCAGTACCTTAGAGCATAAACAACGGTTGTCACATTTAGTAAAATGTGTTTTAGTGAAAAGGTGCATTTTTTTTAAAACATCATAACTTCTAAACTATACGAGATATTTTTGATCTGTAAAAACTGTTTATCTGCTTTTATCGATATTTATTTAATGTGAAGTAATGTGAACAACGTATGTGAAACTTCCGTGGTTTATGCTCGCACTTTTATGTGCATCCCATATTTATTACACTTGATATCTCAGTAACTATGAGTCCGAGGACTCCAATATTTTTACCACTAATAGAACAGCTAATTATAATAATTTCTGCATCATTAACTCAAAAACGAAAAAAAGTGGACTTCCGTTGCTTATGCTCTAAGGTACCTACTGAATTATGACAGAGAACAATAATTTTTTTTTAAACATAACCTAACGCAACCAAAAGTAATCGATAGTATGTTGAAAAAATCACGAAATTTGTACGAAAACTTTTGTTTTTTTTTTCCAAAGCTGATTTGGGAATTCACCAGCGCCGGTTTTGGCGCCCTGGGCTGTGAATTTCGGTAATATGGACCACGCACGGCACGACCTCTAAGTAGAGCGTGTTTTTGAGTTTTTGTGTTTATTGGGAAATTGCCGCGGGCGCCAAAAGCAGACAAACTGACCTGCGAGAAGATTCAAAATTTATACCAACTAAATAATATGTACCTGCTTACTTTTACTTTTTGTATGGTGATCGAAAATTTGGGCTGCGTCACTCATTAGAAGTTTTAAATTGATATCCAGTATTCAAAAAGCTGGTGAATTGATATCCAGTATGCAAAAGAATGTGATGAGATGGTTTGGGCATGTGGAAAGAATGAATGATAATAGACTGACAAAGTATGTATACAAAGAAAGTGTGAAAGGAAAAAGAGAGAGTATGGAGTGATCAGATTGAGGAGATTGTGAAAGAATGGGATATACAAAGTGAGCGTAAAAGAAGAAAATGCATGAAAAAGGTGATGGATATGAATGAATTGAAAGAGGTACATATGTAAGGATAGGAAAAAATGGAGGCAGCTCTGCAGAGGCTCTGGCCACCCCTAGCGGAATGGCGACAGAGTTACAGTTACAGTTACAGGTAAAAAAATATCATTTAACCGAGTTAGTTCCATATCTGACCGCTTGAAGTGCTGGACTCTCCATACAAAGCCGCTTAAATCTGATGGATCTTTTGAAGAATAACAAGATTTGTACTTGTTTTTATGCAAAATGAGATAAAAACACGAACTCTAATCTAATCTTATCTTATCTAAGCTGCAAGGATACATATCATTTAAGATTTATATTAAATGCATTCCCACAAGCAGACATGTATAATTTCGCGCTAACACATGCCGCATGTGGACCTACATTATAAAAATCCAATCTCAAATGAACATAAGCCCTGCAACTCTTGCCGTCCTTCCCTGAAACAGGGGTGACATTGGCAAAGTGAGCCATTTTTTACAGTATGGGTGGTCAGCCGCATACCAACCTAATTAACCTAATTACTACTCAACTGGTTGAATCTGCGAAATCATTGAAATAATATGTAATTTTACTTGATTTAAATACAAAATTTCTTTTACCGCCTTCCATTTGACTTAAGCCCGTAATCTCGAGGAGCAGGGGGCTTACGCTATTTTTTATACAGCTGCAGATAAGATGAAAAATACACATGATAAATAGCATTATTATAATTAAAATTAAAATGCCATAAATTATCCACGATTTTATTGTAACAAAAAAATCAAAATACATGCAAACACACAACAAAATATCATTAACAAATAAAAACAAACTGGACACAAATATTCCATTATCTTCTTGAAAATTTTTCAGCTCATCGTCGCGGCCTCGCATTTTCAGAAAAATCCAAATCTCCTGAAACCCACAAAGAATATTTTATTCTAACTCGAAATTTTTCAAATTTTCAAAATGGAAATGAAAATAATTTACGACATTAAATGACGCGGTAATGTGGGATTCAATAAATTTGGGTTTTCCTGAAAAGTTCAAAATTAAAAACATAATTATTTTGGTTGTAAAAATGAATTCCAAGACACCCCAAATTTATCAAATTCTACAAACTTTATACACCATTAAAAATACTGGTAATATGGTAGATATCTAATCAGCAAGACAAAAAAAAGCTTAAAATAATTTTAAACATGCTGAATATTCCTCAATATTTTTTCATGATTTTCTTTGGAATTATTGATAAGAATAAAATGCTGATAAGTTTTAACGAATACTAACAAAAAAGACTAGCGCTTACAACTGAATAGAATATGGTTGTCGTCTTTTAATGGTATGAACCAGAGCCTTTTCGTATCAAGTATTCAAGCCGCATCCCTTTTCTACAAGACCAATAAATAGGTGACAGCCGTACAACAATTCAGAATCATAAGAAGAAAACTTAGAAGCTTCTCACATCATTGTTACAAAATATAAGCAAGAAAAAAGAATCAACAAGTAGAAAAAAACAATGGACAATGGTCTAAGAACTGGAAAAACAATTTCAAGGACTTCACCAATCGTTTTTTGTTTTGTTGATTAACTTATTTCTAGCACTACTATCTTCCGTCAATGCAATGATTACAAGTGCAAATCTCTTCAAAACCTTCCCAAATTGACAACCGTCTCTCTCTGATAACAGATGTAGTCTGAAATTTTGGTTATGAAAATTGAGACATCTTTTCCAAATGTACGACGCTTTACTTTCTGCAAGTTTTGCTTCTATTGTAACGCTTGTTAGTTCGCGAGTCTCCAAAATCTAAATTGATGTTAAACTTGTCGGCATAAGAGCACAGCAATGTCGGAGGGCAATCAGAGTCATCAGAATCACGGACGAATTTCACAGGAAGCTTTGTGCCGTGATGACTCTGACGAGAGGTCCAGAAAGGACGGCCAAACGCATCCATTGCATGATCCAAAGAATCATTTCTAGGCCTGTGAAACACCGTTCGACGGTACTTGCTTCTAGGTATTCCCAAATCTCGTTCAACATTTTCTTCAACACCAGACACGACTTTAGTATTTTTTTCTGGAATAAGCACTAATGAATCATCATTCAAAGAATGGTTTGTGCCATCATACATCTGTTTTTGGTCAATGAGATTTGTACCCATCTTGAATGCATTTCTGTTGCACCCATCTCGGCAAGCTTTCAATGTGTCATCTATCTTTCGTTGGGCACTCCTTTTATGCGCATCCCCCGATTCCACCTTTCTTTGACCTTGTACAAGCTTTTGACTACCATTCTTCACATCCCTTTTGCTCACTCTTCTAACACTTCTATACCTTGATTTTTCTGTTCTCTTCTCAACATCATCTTCCGATTCCGTTAAATCTAGATGCAGAAGTTTCACAGCATCAATCACATTCTCGCTTGTTATCTCTGTTGCACTATCTTTCTGTTTTTGTTTCCTAATTTGCACGGCATTATTCGACTTCTTGCGTCCACAAGAATCAATGACATTTTGTATAACCGCATGATTCTTTTGCAACACCTTATCTAGACTATTCTTTGTGAACACAACTGTTTCTAAACTAGATTGCTTACTGTCATCGGTCGACATATCGACCAGAGTGTCAAGTTTACCAAATTTCTTCTCCAAATCGAAAATGCTTGAATAGTGGCTGCTTTTACTCTTGTGGTGGTCACTGCCTGCATTGCTTACATACCTTGGTTTATCGCTTCGGAAAGTGTCGAGCTTCTGCTCCAGCTCTGTGATCTTGGTCTTGTATTGGAAGCTCTTCCTCTTGTCGTTATTGTACTGATGCTCCAGCGTTTGGATCAACTTAATCATCATCGTAATTTGCTCTTGTTTTTCATCAACTGTTGCTTTCAGCTTTTGGATCTCATCTTGTTTGGAAGAGATCAGCTTTTCAACCTAGATCACAATAAATAACATAATTAACCCCATTTACATTTGTCACTTGCAGGAAAGATTCAGAAAAAACGAGGTGTCGGCAGGAAGCAGATTTCATGGCTCAAACAAACAAGATTGGACGGGAAAAATAACAGTTGAAGACCTATTTAGATCAGCATAAGAAAATGAGACATTCTTGATCAAGTGATCATCAAATTGAGTTAATTAAAAAAATAAAACAAATGGAATTGTCATACTTGGCTCAGATCTTCCCTCAGCTTCTTGATGAGTTCTGTGTGAGAGACCTCTCTCTCCTCCAATGCGAGTATTTTTCCATTCTTTTCCATTAAATCATTTTTCAGTCGGTCTATTGCTTCTCGCTGAAGACTTAGATCCCCCTGATCTCCTACATCTCTTGTAATTTGCTGACTCCAAATAGTTGCCTGCAATATACGAGTAGAAGTGGTAATGCATTTTGTTTCTAAAGAACCAACTGAGCTTTTTTTTTTTAAGTAGATTTGTGGAAAGGAATGCAATCCACCAACCTATTTTGACTGGCCAGTTGTCTTCATGCGAAAACAGAAGCTTGTGTGCATGCAACGGCATCTGTTGAACCAGGGTCGAAGTTACCGTCGCGGAATTCGAACCAACGTTATCAGGTTACAAATAACCTGACTTGATCCCCGCGGCCATAACACCGACATTCGACACCAAGCTATTGACCATACTTAATCAATCTACAAAATCTTGACAATGTTTTCTTGCAAAGATATCTATAATAACAATAATCTATAATCTAAGTTGCAAGGATATCTTAATTTAAAACTCTCAGATGTATGCCCACAAACCAACACGTGTAGTTCGCGCTTACAAATGCTGAATACGTTCTTACAAATAAAATCCAAACCTCAAATGAAATTGCCGACCTTCCCTGGAACAGGGGTGACATTGGCAAAGTGAACCATTTTTTTCAGTATGAGTGGTCAGCCTCATACCAACCTATAAGTCAAGGAATATGAATAATAAATTACATTTAAATATAAAAAAAGAACAAAACCATAAAAAGAAATCTATACAAAAAAAGTAAAAAAAAATCCTATCAATTGTTAATACATATTCAAATTTGATGAATGTCCACAAGCAAAAAGGTGCAAGTTCGCGATTACACGTGTCGCATGTATCTTTATAACAGGAAACCCAAACTTTAATTGAACATAAACTCTACAAATCTTGCTACTTGGTTCTGAAACAGGCTTGGAATCGGAAGAACTGACCTCATTTAAATATCATTAGAGATTAGCCACATACACACAAATTAGTCAGGAAACAAAAAAAAGAAGAAAACAAAAATAGAACGTGTTTAAAAATAGTAGAAACAAATGGCAATACTTCCTGATTCAGTTGTTTTTCAATCATCGCGATCTCTCCTTTCTGCTCCTCAATCTGCAGCGACAGAAACTGCTTCTCAATCTCGAATTTCTTTTCACTAGAAAAAAAAACATGAAAATTCACTCGATATTTTCACATTAACCATATCGCTTATACTGAAGTTGGCTATACAGGTACTTACATGTCTGTCACATCCTTTTTGAGCTGCTCATTCTCAAACTGTAAATGTTTGATGGTTTCCTTCTTCTCCAGAAGTTCAGCATCAAGAATTCTCTTTGATTTCTGAAATTAAATCAAATGTCAGAGTCATTGCGTGTTAATTCTCAATAGCGAAGAGACGCGTCTGTCTCTTCGGCTGCATCCCAAGCCGCGCGCGTTCGACAGGGAAGAATCAAAAGGAGATCAATTGGGAGCGGGGTAAGTCCTTTCAGAATTATTCCAGACTCCTACCCTTGCTCCTAATGGTAACTTTGGCAGATTTGCCTGGGATCAGTTTGCTCAAGCGCTTATAAAATCTAGAAAAAACACTCAACCTTCCTTCCTCCTCTCGCACATGGGAGAGCCATTTATTAAAATTTATAATAATAATAGCATTAGGCTTTGATTTACTTGAGGTGTGCAGTTTTTGTGTGAATTACACTTCATTCTGCGAGATTAGTTGTTGCTGTAGAAAGCGCCAATTCTCAAGCAAAATCCAGTTAGTGTAAGGATAGATGGACCTATGGTGACCGGTCTTTGGTAAAGACAGATTTTTTTCAACCCAGCGAAGAGCAAATTTCCATAATGAAATATTTTTCGTAATCCACCGGGATTCGAACCCTCTACCTTCCAACCACGAGTCCGGAGTGTTAACCACTAGATTAAGGACCATTTTTTTTTATTTGAAAATTTTATTTACTTATAATCTTCTAATAATTTCGTAAATTAAATTCTTCTTCACAAGTCTGTTAAAAAAGAAAATCTATCCAGCTAAATGACGTCACATTGTAACCATAGTTTATTTGTGTCGTCTACGTCGTCACAGCGCCACTCACCACAACATCAGCCACGTTGACATTGATGACGTTCCTCTGCTGGTCCATGTGTTTCTGTTGCTTCTCCATTTCCAGTTTGGCCTCCTCCAGCTGCACCCTCAGCTCCACCGTCTCCCCGTGCGATACCAGAGAGCTCCTCTGTAGCTCTTCACTCCTGGGGCATCAATAAATTATTGGTGAAATCAGTTGCATTAATTTACGGATAGATGTTGCGTTGCCTTTGTATTGAGACACCGAAAGCAAGTCTGTATATAATCTATCATCAATGTTGCAAAGATTTGTAAATATTTAAAACTCATATCAAATGCATGCCCCTAAGTTTGCGCTTAAAAATGCTGCATGTGTACATACAAATTAAATTCCAAGCCTCAAATGTTTTTTTCGACATTCCCTAAAATAAGGGTGACATTGGCCAAGTGATCCATTGTTTACAGTATGGTCAGCTTTGTACTAACCTATAAGTCAAGGATAATAATAATAATAATAAATATAAATAATTATAAAAAATTATAAAAAACACGGATACTCTTGTATCTTGAGTATCCTCTTGATAATGACGTGAATAAGTCGAAAGTACTTGAGGTGGAAATAAATACTCTATAATAATAATAATAATAATAATAATCTATAATCTAAGTTGCAAGGATATATTCATTTAAAGCTCTCAGATGTATGCCCACAAACCAACAAGTGTAGTTCGCGCTTACAAATGCTGAAAGTGTACTTACAAATAAAATCCAAACCTCAAATGAACATAAGCCCCACAACTTTTGCCGACCTTCCCTGAAACAGGGGTGACATTGGCAAAGTGAACCATTTTTTACAGTATGGGTGGTCAGCCTCATACCAACCTATAAGTCAACTCAATTTGTGAAAATAAAACTCTGTGTTTTTTATAATTTTTTATAATTATTTATAAAAATGAATTTTCACTGTGTGAATACACAAACTTTAAAAAGTCTAATAATAATAAATGTTTATTCCAGCGAAGTCATGTAAAATTAAGTAAAAATTAAGGTTTAAAAAAAAACCATAGGATATCTGGGTTTCACATAATGCACTTCATGAAGTTGTACCAGAGTACCTGCAGGAACTGTATACTAAAAAAAAACGCTCAAAGAATAGAGCTTCCCTTTAGTCCTTACTTGTCTTATGTCCATCAGAGGTAATTCCAAATGAGCAATGTCTGTATGTACACTGGACCAATGTGTCTTATAAAAACTGGAAATTATTTTTAAAAATACATTAAAAAACTCTCACACAATCGTGTTTTACGTTGTTTTCTTAGCTCAGATTGTGTAGAATGTGATTCAGACAATTTCATTGAAAGGTCATCTTTGAATCAAATGGTGGACACGCCAAACAAGCACTGGAGGGACGAGAAATAAAGAAAGATGATGAAAGAGCACTCACCTGTACTGCAGAATGTCCCTCTCCTTGGTCACTTGGTGCAGGTGGCTCTCAGCCAGCTTGGCTTTCTCCCTCAGCTGCCTCAGACGTTGCTCGTGGTTGAAGTCATTCAGCTTCATCTGAGGATGTATAAATCAGCCATGTAGATACAAGTACATTGGTCTAACATAAACATTACTTCCATGATGAATTAGTTAACTTCTTTACTTGTGCCGTTCAGTTGGGTAGTGTTGTATTGTGTGTTGCGTTGGCTTTGTTTTGAGACACTGAAAGGAACTGGCGATTCATAATGGACTTAAATAAGGCAAGGTTAAATTAGGGCGAGAACACAGTCACCGGTAACTCGTTCCACTAACGGACAGTTCGGTAAAGGAATGAGTCGTGAAAACACCAAGTTCTCATAGTTTGATATCGACTACAAAGGGATGAATGTGAGCCGTTCTAGAAGTTGCCCTTGTTGTGACGAGAGGAGAAGGTATAAGTGAGGATATTTCATGAGAGCACACACCATTATAGTACCTATAGAAGAGACTGATCATTCCAACTTTCCTTCTGTGCTCGAGAGAATGTGGATTGGCTGTGAGAGTAGGGTCATCAATCGACTTCACCGCTCTTGCGTTGCTTTGCTGGGATGTTGCGTCATTGTATGAAGAAAATTTAAGATTTTTTCAGGGTTGTACATGACAGAGAGGTTTTTTCATTGTAATCGCCAAAATTGTGGGATAACACACTAATAAAAGGTATGAAAATGGCATTTCTTGACTCCTAAAAAGATAGGCATCACGAGATTTGTCACTTGTTGTTCCAGCGTAGCCACCGTGGCAGTCTTCTCAGCCAGCTGCGTCCCTAATCCCCTGATCTGACGCTCCAAGTCCATCAACTTCCCGCGGGATCCTCGAATCTGGTTTTCCAAAAACTGGTTGTGCTCCTGCAGACTCTGGTTCAAGTCTTCAATCTGCAAAATCGCATTGTCTCTATTGACTACAATCGAACTTGCTGAATTTGAAATTGTGAAAAAAGAGCATGATCAAAAGTGAATATTTAAAAAAAAAAATTGTGTGCGGAAAAAAAGAATTGCAAAAAAAACATTCAAAGATGGTAATAAGAGGCCACACTTCAAATTTTTTTACCATATCTAGTGAAATAGCTAAAAAAAGTTCATGGATAAGGAAGGCATTAGCTTCAATATAAAAGATTTCGTCAGCTGGACAACTCAGTCATTGGAGCAATGAAGTTGGCTCAGAAAAAAGATGTGTTGTCAACCGACCGAATTCCTTGGAAATTGGCAAACCAATATTTGCTAGTTGGTTTCACTTAAAAGTCAATTCAAAGTCAGTTCTCAAGCAAGATAGATAAACCTTTGGTGACCAGTCTAGTAAATGTAAATGAATTTTTCAACCGAACAAAATGCATTTTCCATAATTAAATCATTACTTTTGGAGCTCTGCAAGAAATCAAACACACTTCGTTCACGAGTCCGTAGCATTGAACATAATCCACAGTCCAGTCGTTCGAAATAATTGTAATGAAAATTGTACACTAGATGAATGGCATAGCTTTAGATACGGTGTTTTGATCCCCATCTCACCTCTCTCATCTCTTTGCAATCCCTGTTGACTGCTTGCGCCTTGTTCTGCTGGGTGTTGTAGGAGCGCTGCTTGTTGATGGATCTCACTCCCGTCAGTTTGGCTTCAAGTGCTTGAAGCTGTGCTCGTAGCTGCATCGCGTCAGCTTGAAGTTCACAACACTCGGAGTCCAACAAGCTCTTCTGTAACATCGCAAGGAATAAGAAAGTTTGTTGTTGTTCTGAACAATAAGCCTAAAATGATGAACAATAAAATCATATAATTTTACACTAAAAAGATACCTAAATGATGTTTTTGGATAGCAAAAATCCTGCAATATAATGGTTGTTAAGGACCAAAGTTAAAGGAATTCAGTACAACACTCTCTCTGTAAATGACGTTGTTTGTCTTACTTCCTCTCAAAATCAACTTCGTTACTGCAACTCGATTGAATAAGTCTTGGCAACATCTTTGAAGCAAAATTCTTGAGAAGTTGCACAAAAGTAGCTGTAATTGTAACTGTGTTGTCATTTTGCTGGGGGTAGCCAGGAATTTATGATATAATTCCAGGATTCAAAAACGGATGTTTCCTGCTTCTCAAGAGGATGGCAAACAGCAGAAACAAATGGCTAACACAACAAATCACTGTCTTTAGAAGATGGTGATGACACAGTCATCTCAAAAATTAAGAAAAAAACAATGCAATCGAAGTGTATTTTCAATTGAACAGACTTACCTTGTTGCTCATGTCTTCCACCATACTGATTGCATTTTCCGTCTTCTTGTTTAGCTCCTCGGTGATTTGTTGAAATTGGCGCATCAACTCTTCATTGTCCGAGCTCCATTCCATCAGTTTACTCTCCAAATCATGGGTGCTCCAAGATGCCACATCGCAGGAGTCACCTTGAGGCTCCTGACGGTCAAATCATTAAAGATAGTTTTTTTTTTTATATATTATACCCCTTTGTAGTTAACGTAAAGAAAATTCCAAAGGTAAGCGCGTCAGAGTCACAGGGAAAAGCTGGTCACAAATGAACAAAAACCATACATTGTGAAAGACTTTGACCATATTTCCTTTGAACTATATTCCGCAGTGGGCAAGCAAGGGTTACAACTAAAGAATTGTTTTGGAAACGCACGAGGGTAGCAAAATCCAATTAAGTTAGTATAGAAAGAATATGATATTGAAAACACAAATTGACCTCCAACAGTTTCGCCATTTCGATTATTAAAATACATCATATTTACTGCAATTCTAAGGCTTTCTTACATTGGTTTTCATTTTCTTGAGGTAATCAATGATGGACTCTCTCTTGCTGATGACTTCTTTGCACAACATGACGCTGGGCTCTGACAAACCATTAATCATGGTCATCAACTCTGCAGAATCTCCTAAAAAATAAGATTATTGCATTTCATACATTGCAAAGATACAAAGCGAAGACAAGAGCAGACACTTTGCGTTACAAAAGCCTACTCAGAGCATTTGAAATGGAAACGTTTCGTGTAATTGTTGAAAAAACAATACGAGACCGATTAAGGAACTCAGAAATCAGAAGCATGTGTGACAATGAGGCAATTATCAGATCTAGAGTAGAAAGAAGAGACAGTTCTGGAGCGACCATGTAGACTGCATAAGTAAATGTAGGATAACTACAATCGTTACACGCAAAATAACGGGCAGCCACCATCCAAAAATATGGAAAAAACGTTGGTCTTTCTCAACACAAGAAGAAATTTTGCAATAAACATGATATCTACTATAAGAAAAACTGGCAGTGGCTGAAGCTCTTCGTCACCGTCATTTCTCACAGCTTTACATGTACGTTAGTATATTTAATTTCTCTCACCTGCGCTCTTATTTTCTCCACTTCCATTTTTACCTCCTCGTCCACACAATTGCATCATTTTCAGGGTAGGCTCCTCCAACGGATCTGATTTGGACAACTTGGCGTGAAGCTGTTTCAATGATGTAAACACTTCAATCATGGAAACCTAAAATGACGCATCATCATTTGAGATTGGTTTTTTTTGTAGGTCCACATGCGGCATGTGTGAGTGCAAAATTATGCGTGTCTGCTTGTGGGAATGCATTTAATATAAATCTCAAATTATACATATCTTTGCAACTTAGATTTAGATTTAGATTTTAGATCACTATCATTGGACGAGCACTCAGGATATGTCTTAGACTCATGGATCAACAGAAACCACAGCTCGAGAGCTGCTTTCCGGGATCTGTTACCGTAGTCTGTGAGAGCTGGAGCTTCAAAACGTTACGCCCTTGTCACTGATGGGTTTCTTCCTGACGTTGGAGCTCATCTTTATCATTTCAAAAATACAAAGAGCTTTATACCATGTAATAATAATAATTATCTAAGTTGCAAGGATATATTCATTCAAAGCTTTCAGATGTATGCCCACAAACAAACACGTATAGTTCGCGCTTACAAATGCTGATTGTGTACCTACAAATAAAATCCAAACCTCAAATGAACATAAGCCCTGTAACTCTTGCCAACATTCCCTGAAACAGGGGGGACATTGGCAAAGTGAACCATTTTTTACAGTATGGGTGGTCAGCCTCATACCAACCTATAAGTCAATAAAATGAATAATTCCTGAAAAACAAGGTCAGCATCCCAACAGGTCACCGAAACAGTTTAAAAAGGGTCTTGGACTATTTTATCGACTGCTGACAACGCGTTGGATCCATCGCTTTCTTTCTGTAATCTCACATTCCTCCATAAGATGATCTTCATCACAATATTCAGTCACCTTTCCGTAAGGTTTTTGATTGGCCTATATCTTGGGAGTCCATCATTTCATGCATCAGATATTGGATATTTCCAATTTTTGTAGTTTAATTTTTTTTTAAATCTCGGTTTCCGAGGCTTAATGTACATACCTCAAATAAGTCTTTTTCATTAGGTTGTATAAACAGAAAGCGTTAATGTACTCACTTGTCTCTTATCCAAATCTTTTTTCATTTCCTGAAACTCTTTCAGTTTGCTAATGTAAGTCATTTCTTCATCGCCTGCACCTGAAGAAGCCACTAAAATATAAGAAATTGTAAAAATTAAAAAAAACCTTATTTCTATGTATTTGTTGCCAAATACCTTCGGAGTTTGTTTTGATTTTAAGTATACGTACGGTTTTAAAAAAAAAGGGAAGAGACATAAAAAAATAATGAGTGATTATTTTTTGTTTACTCACTGCTTTTTAGATCGCAATTATCCTTTTCTTCCATTTCCGAATTGATGTTGAGGATATCCGAAATCTTGAAACTCGCCAAACCTGTAGTTGAATATTCATTTAATCACTTCAAGTTAACAATCTAGTAAACTAAAATATTATATAATTTCATTCCTTAATCATTTAGCTTCAATTAGTTTTTCCCCTTCCTCTAATAAAAAAAACTATGATAAAATAATCCTGTGTCAAAATTAGTGGTATTAAAATAAACCTCAATTCATAAATAAATTTGACAGCTTAAGGATACAAATTGTTTGAATGTTTTTAAATCAACGTACGTGAAAGCAGTACAATTATTAACCACAGAGAAAAATATTTATGTCAATACAACAGGGGATTATTGGTGAGTCCTTTCACTGTTTTCTAAACAAGAATCCCTATTCCTGAACAGTCTGTGAAATTAGGAGTATTACTTTTATAAATATGAAACGGCTTGGAAAAGATTAAAAGAGATTTAATGGACAGTGTTTGAAGATAGGCTGAAGAACAAAACGGATCGTCAAGATGGCATACCTGGACTATTTTTTGCGTTTTCCAAGATCTTCTCAACTAGATCCATACTATTCAATGTGCCATGGCTTGCATCAGCTAAAAAATATTTTTAAATAATCATAAGTCAATCAATGGGAACTCTGTCGACCAGACTCCTTATATATCAGATAACCTGAATATTTATGACACTTGTAGAAGCTCCCAGAGGCGAGTATTGTAGGTGAGGTCGCAATCCTTTGTAGCAGGGACATGAACTACGTATTGTTGTGTTGCCATTGATTTGAGATCTAAATCTAAGTTGCAAAGATATGTATCATTTGAGGTTCATATTAAATGCATTCCTACAAGCAGACACGCATAATTTCGCGCTCACACATGCCGCATGTGGACCTACAATATAAAAACCCAATCTCAAATGAACATAAGCCCTGCAACTCTTGCCGACCTTCCCTAAAACAGGGGTGACATTGGCAAAGTGAACCATGAGATACTGAAAGGTAATGGCGATTGATATCCGTTTTGAATATACCATGACTAAATTGGGTTGGGAGTCATATATCGGTTACTCGTTCTATGACCGGGCAGTTGGGTAAAAAAGTTGGGTCGCGGGAGCACCAAGTTCTCGTTGCTTTGGCGTCAACTGACTTCATCAAAACTTTGGAATGTTATTTTACCATGATGACTCGTCTTCATTGTGAGTTTTGTCAGGAAGATAAAAAAACTTTGAAGTTACCATATGGACTTGGATATACCAAGATACACTCTTCCATGTAGTTGCAAATTATTTGTCGAAAAGAAGCCACCAACCCAAAAGACAAGCAAAGAAATGGCAACTTAGCAGGTGCTCAATTTTAATTTAAATCTAACTTGCAAAGATATGTATCATTTGAGATTCATATTAAGTGCATTCCCACAAGCAGACACGCATAATTTCGCACTCACACATGCCGCATGTGGACCTACAATATAAAAACCCAATCTTAAATAAACATAACCCCTGCAACTCTTGCCGACCTTTCCTGAAACAGGGGTGACATTGGCAAAATGAACCATTTTTTACAGTATGGGTGGTCAGTTTCATACTAACCTATAAGCCCAGGAATACAACCAATTAATGACATTCAGCTATACAAACAAACAAACACTAAAAAATCCACAACACATCTGTAAAAATGAAAATTGATTCTTGGCCTTAGCCGCCTACATTACAGATCAGCCGCTATTTTTTTCGGTCCTGACATACTTCATTCATTTTATCCAGAGTCATAACCTTTTTCATACAAGCTCTCCTTTTATTATGACTCTGGATATCCCATTCATTCGCTCCTTGCTCCTTGCTCCTCGGATCTATGTACTACAAAATGAAGAAGTCTAAGATGATTACCAGTGAGCGAATCTTCCGTGGACAAAGTGAGGTTGTCGTTTCCAAAGGATGTTTCACTGAGTCCTGTTGGTAGATCTATTGCCGTGTCAAACGTTCTCTGAAGTCAAAAATAAGAACTTGTTATGAACATGAACTCGATTGATACGTCAATATTTAAATCAATTGAGTACCTGCCGGATTCCCAATGTTTTTTTGGCATACCCTCGGTCGACAGATCTGGAGGAGACGGACTAGGAACAATAATAAAATAATTTTAGGCTTCAGCAATCGGTTTTAGATGATTGATTTAGTTCTGTAGAGTTAAGACCGTGGTCTTTTGCTTTTTCGTCTTGTATACGTTTCGTTACAAATGGATTCCGGACATTCAACATATCCCTCAGTTCTGTGACGTCACCCATTACTAATTAAGAATAGGTTCCCGATAATTAACACTTTAGGACAACATAAATCAAAGAAAAAACTAACCAGCAGTGACGAAGAGTGCCATACAAGCCGATTCCCATCGGTTTCCCGTTGAAAATGAGGCAAAAATGATAATAAAGTAGACTGCATGGTTTCAATGGGGAAAAAATACGTATCGTTTCTTTGGTTTTAAATGTATTTTTTTACTTTGTGCCTATATTTTTTAACTTCTTTGTTACATCATTTTAAAAGGGAAGCCGATGCAAACCGGCTTGTATGGCGCCCTTTGCTACTGCTAACCAGAATGTATGTTTTCATGTAAAATATCTCAAAAAAGATAGACGTAGAAAAAATGTATGTTTTGTGAAATTGTGAACTGGCATTACCTTTAAAGCTGAATTTACTCAGGTTTAAGCGAAATTGAAGTCAGTAAGATGAATAATTATTTGAAAAAATTAATAAAGATAAAAATATGTTTTTATGTAATACGTCAAGTAAAATTACACCTTTTTAATTATTTTGCAGATTTTAACAATTAAGTAAAACAACAATTATTTATAATTCTAACCACAAACAGATTCGACTTTTAGTGTGAACGAGAGACCAGTGCCTTTAACAATCAGATTCGGAAGTAACCTAAACAAAGGGTAGCATTCTATTCTAGAATTTTTAAGTATACAAAGTTCATCGTGGAACGAAAAGTTGCTATAATGATCGCAAATCTTCACGTGAGAGACACATGACGATGATGATGGAATATTGATACCTGGCTTCGCGTGTTCTGGCTGAAGGAGGTCGGCATGGTGATGAGGCTCAGAGCATTCCCTCCTCCACCCACAGGAGGTCCAGCATCCTTCTCCTGGTGGCTCCTGTTGGCTCTGACGCGGCTGGTTAACGTGCTTCGGGGAATAAGACGTGGCAACTTGCTGCCACCTGAAACGACGAAGGTTGTGTTTCAGGGATAAACATAAAAATCTGTGTACGTATGTATTGGATGTTGGATGCATGCCCACAAGCAGACACGTGTTAGTTCCCGCTTACAAATGCTATATGTGTACTTACAAATAATAAAAAAACAAACCTCAAATGAAGACTGCAGGGAAAGAACAAGGAATGTTTTGGTCCAAAAAATTTAGACTGGTTCGTAGTCTAGGGGTTAACACTTATGCCTCGTAAATGGTAGGTTATGGGCTCGAATTCCGGCGGAACACAAACAAATATACCATTATATTTTTCAAATATGCTCTTCGCTGGGTGAAAAATGCAAATATCTCTACCAAAGACCGGTCACTAAAGGTCATTCCAGCCTTACAGCAATTGGGTCTTGCTTGAGAATCGATGCTTTCTATAGCGACGACCAAGCTCGGCGCTTGAGGTGTGAATCACACAAAAACAGCGCTCACCAAATAAATCATCCTAATAATATTATATTATTATTAAGTGGCAAGGATGTATGAACGTTTACGATTCATATTAAATGATTGCCTACTAGCAGACACGTGCAAATTCATGCTTGCAAATGCTATATGTGTACTTACAAATAAAAAAACAAACTTCAAATGAAGACTGCAGTGAAAGAACAAGGACTGTTGGTTGAATAACATTTTGAGTAAATCTAAATTATTAATTTCAA
This sequence comes from Agapetus fuscipes, assembly GCA_951799405.1. Taxonomy (NCBI): domain Eukaryota; kingdom Metazoa; phylum Arthropoda; class Insecta; order Trichoptera; family Glossosomatidae; genus Agapetus; species Agapetus fuscipes. Next base: position 2,562,704 of record OX637356.1, read on the forward strand.
AGTCTATATTTCTCATGGTATTGCTTGTCACAAAGAACCGGAAATACCACTATGAGCTGTGGTAGCGACTGTTGTTGCATTATAAATTTTGCAGAGCTTTAGATACACACAGACGCCACCAGATAGCATAAGTGGATTATTTTCTTATTTTTGGCTGACATTCCTTGTTTTCTCCTTTAGTTTCAAGGTGCATGCCCACAAACAGACACGTCTAAGTTCACGTTTACAAATGCTATATGTGTACTTACAAATTAAAAACCAAACATCAAATGAATACAAACCTTGCAACTTTTGACAACCTTCCCTGAAACTAGAGTGACAGTGGCAAAGTGAACATTTTTTTACAGCATCGATAGTCAGTCTTTACCAACATTTAAGTCAAGGATGATTGTAAGAAATATCTTGGATGGTGTCTAATCTGGTGTTAGAACACTCGAACATCCCAGGATGTAGTGGACAGAAAATGTCGAGGTCGACTTCTGGGAGTGAGGGGATCATGGAGGGAAGCAGCACAAGACAGAGAATCCTGGAGGATTGTGGCTTGGGAGGCCTTGAACCTTCAAGGCTTCTGAGCCGGAGAAAGTAAGTAAAATAAACACTGGCAGAACATTTAGTGCATCTTCTTGCCGATTTTTGGCCAGTGGAACCTATGTTTTTTACAGGTGTAACAGTAAAGACATAAACTTGGATTGTTCAGTACGTACATTTCCCAAATCTTTGGTTGACATTCCTTTCACTTTCTGACATTTACAATGATTGTAAAATAAACAATACAAAATAAAACGCACAATAAAAATAAAATAATATAAAAAATCTACAGATTTGATAAATAAAAATATCGACTACAAAAAAATATACTTTGTTTTATTTTCCATCTGAAGGAACATTCCTTTTTTGAAATCCATAAACAATTTTCGTTCACACAATTTAGAATACCTAATTTTTAAATAACCTACCTATCTAAATAAATATATATTTAATGAAATATTCATGCGATCTTAATGAATAATACTTTGCAAATAAATTAGTAACCGGATTTTTTTTTTATACAGGAGCGTGCATCCTTCACAGGCAAATGTATAGGTAAATGAGGTTGGAATTAACCAAAGTATGAAACATTGCGTAATCTGCTTGCTTAAACCCAAAACGTATGGAATATAATAAAACACTCCTAGAGAGTGATTGAGCTATCAACCATTTTTTTCGACTTACTTTTCTTCCTTTTCCTCTCTTCTCCTCGAAGCCACCTATAATCTATAATCTAAGTTGCAAGGATATATTCATTCAAAGCTCTCAGATGTATGCCCACGAACAAACACGTGTAGTTCGCGCTTACACATGCTGATTGTGTATTAACTAATAAAATCCAAACCTCAAATGAACACAAGCCCTGCAACTCTTGCCGACATTCCTTCACCGATTAATCTAATCTAATCTAATCTAAGCTGCAAAGATATATATCATTTAAGATTTATATTAAATGCATTCCCACAAGCAGATATGAATAATTTCGCACTAACACATGCCGCATGTGGACCTACAATATGAAAACCCAATCTCAAATGAACATAAGCCTTGCAACTCTTGCCGTCCTTCCCTGAAACAGGGGTAACTGTAACTGTAACTGTAACTCTGTCGCCATTCCGCTAGGGGTGGCCAGAGCCTCTGCAGAGTTGCCTCCATTTTTTCCTATCCTTACATACCTCCTTCAATTCATTCATATCCATCACCTTTTTCATGCATTTTCTTCTTTTACGCTCACTTTGTATATCCCATTCTTTCACAATCTCCTCAATCTGATCACTCCATACTTTTCTCGGTCGTCCCTTCCCTCTTTTTCCTTTCACACTTTCTTTGTATACATACTTTGTCAGTCTATCATCATTCATTCTTTCCACATGTCCAAACCATCTCATCACATTCTTTTGTACCTTAACTTTCACATCCTCTTTCAAATTACATTCTTTTTTTACCCATTCATTCCTAACTCTATCCCTCAGAGTTTTTCCTGTCATGCTTCTCAAATGCTTCATTTCCACCGTACATACTTTACTCATTTCGCTATCGTTCACTGTCCATGCTTCACTTCCATACATCAAAGTCGGTAACAATATGCCATTGTGTACCGCCATTCTCAGATCCATCGTCAATCGCTTGTTCTTTGCTATTCTTCCTATTGCACCGACCACTTGTTTTCCCTTGCACACCCTATTCTCAAGTTCTCTTGTCATCTTTCCATTCTTCTCAAACATACTTCCCAAGTATCTAAATTCATCCACAATTTCAACTTTCGTACCATTCAACAAAAACGTGCATTCTTCATTTTCATCCGTTCTGTCAAAAATCAGTACTTTCGTCTTACTTGCATTAATTTTCAACTTGTTCACACACAGAGCATGGTTCAGACTAGAGAGCATTGCCTGAAGCTCTGCTGCTGAATCAGCAATTAGTACTGCATCATCAGCATAAAGCAGAACTCCGACTTTTCTCTCTCCAATCTGTATGCCATGCCCTTCCAGATTCGCTTGTTTAACACAATGATCCATAATTATATTGAATAACCACGGGCTCATTATGCAACCCTGTCTCACACCCTTGTACACATTAAAATACTCGCTGTATTCTCCATCCACCCTGACACACGCCCTGCTATTTAGATAGATGGCGCGTATCGCGTTCAGAAGTGCTTTATTCACACCATACCTCTCAAGCACACACCACATCATACTTCTATCCACCGAGTCGAAGGCTTTCTCAAGATCTACGAAAGCCGCGTAGACCTTTTTATTTACGGCTAGCTGTTTTTCGACGATCTGTCGAAGCGCGAATATCTGGTCTACGCAACCTCTTTCCGGCATAAAGCCAGATTGTATATCTGAGACCTTCTCCTGTGTGGATAATCTTACCCTATGGATAAGAATCTTGCATAGCACTTTACCTGGCACACTAAGAAGGCTAATCGGTCTGAAGTTACGGCAGTCTTTTTTGTCACCTTTACCTTTGTAGATTGGCACAATGACCGCCTCTCTCCAGTCCGATGGAACCTCCTTGACACTAACACACAATTCGCAAAGCTCTTTCATCCATTCAATTACACATTCTCCTCCCGCTTTCATCATCTCAGGTCTCACACCATCCACACTTGCAGCTTTCCCATTCTTTAATTCCTTTATGACCTTTCTTACTTCTTCTTTCGATATTTTCAAAACATTGCCCTCATCATAATCTCCTTTCACAGTTAAATCACATTCTTCTTCACCAAAAACCTCATTAAAATATTCTTTCCATCTCTTTTTTACATCGTCTTTATTCCACAGAATGTCTCCGCTTACATTTTTGATTCCCGGAGTTGTGGACCTACAACTGTCGTTGTTTTGTCTCACCCAGCTCCAGAACATCTTTTTATTGTCAGAGAAGTCATTCTGTGCTCTTTCACTCAATTTTTCTTCCATTCTTCTCTTACTCATTTGAACTTCATTCTTCGCTAGCCATTTTTTCGCCTTGTATTCAGTCTCTAACACTTTATTCTTTCTGTCATTAATCCATTTTAAATAACTCTCTTTCTTCTCTTTCACTGCTTGTTTAACCCTATCATTCCACCATTCATTGCCTTTTCTATGCCCAATCGTAACTTCACCGCATACTCTCTTTGCGCTTTCGACCAAACATGTTTTAAATGTTTTCCACATTTTTTCTACACATGCATTCTTCACAAGTTCCTTGCATTCATCCGATTTCAAAATCTGGCTTATTTCAGCTTCAAAATCATTCCTGACATTTTCATCATCTAATTTTTCCACTTTCACTCTTTTCATCTTAATCACTTTCGTTCTTTTCCTATCTTTTACTTCGCCTATCATTACTTTTGCACACAAGAGATGATGGTCTGAGCCCACGGATATACCTTGGTAGACTCTGACATCTCTTATGGCACCTCTCATACATTCTTCCATACATATGTAGTCAATGACTGTGCGAGTATTTGGCCCATACCACGTGTATGTGTGCACGTCTTTATGCTTATACCAAGTATTTGATACAAACATACCATGCTCCACATACACGTCAACAAGCCGTCTCCCACTGCCATTGATGACACCCCTTCCGTTTGGTCCTATTACCCTTTCATACTCTTCCTTTCTTCTACCCACCCATCCGTTCATGTCACCAAGCAGAATCACCTTTTCTTCTTTGTCTTTCATTCTGATTTTATCGTCAAGCATATCCCAGAATTCATTCTTAATCTCCATACATTCTGAATCTACTGGCGCATAGCATGCTATCAGTAGAAAATTCGTTCTATCGTACTTGATCCTTACTAGGAGAATCCTAGGGGAGATCCATTCATAATTCCTGATATAGCTCTTCACACATTCACTAAAAATCACACCAACACCCTGTCTAGGACATCCATCTTTCACACCTGAGTAAATGAACAAATTTCCATTACTCATAACTTTCTCTCCTTCACCTTTCATTTTAGTTTCAGTCACACATAAAATTTTAATTTTTCTCTCATTCATCTCTTTCAATAGTTCTTCTTCCTTATTTTTCATACCTCTTACATTCAAAGTAGCAATAATCCATTCATCTCCTTTCTTACGTCTGCTTTTACCAGGCCACAGTGGTTTCCCATTGTACCTGGCAAAGCTTTTGGCAACCCTGCAGGGGCCATCCGACACTCCTCCAACAGTACGGCGACCGGGATTGTCAGCCCCAGTGCGCCTAATGCAAAGGGTGACATTGGCAAAGTGAACCAATTTTTTATATTATGGGTGGTCAGCCGCATAACAACCTATAAGTCAAGGAACATACATGACAAATTACATTTTTTTAAATCAATAAATAACAATATATACATGGACATAAAAAACTAATTCATAAAACCAATTTAACTTTAACAAACCCTAGCCGCCAACATCACAGATCAACCGCCATTTCTTTCTATCCTTGCATACTTCTTTCATTTCCTCCAGAGTCATAACCTTCTTCATTATTTTATATGAATTGACTGAATGAATGCCTTTAATATGAATTTTAAATGTTAATACAGCTTTGCAACTTAGATTATAGATTATAGGGGTAGGTACAGGTGCGTTGTTATCGTAGGTACCACGAGAAACGAGCTCGGTTGATTGTGGCTCGTACACTTCTCTTCGTGGAAATTTCCTATCTCAGTAGCACGTACTGTGTGGCAGGGTGATCCAGAAATATCTGACTATAGAATTATGAAAAAATTCAAACGTCGCGTACTTGCACCGTGTCTTATTGACAACAGCTTTGACCCTGGTTCAACAGACCGACTAGAACTTTAACAAAATTAGAAAGGTTATAGAGACCGCACAGCAAAAAGGATAGTTTTCTCTCCGGTCGACAGCTCAGTTGGCAGAATGCTTGCATTCCATGCTGAGGGCTCGAGTGCGACTCTTACCAAAGTCGTCTGCGATATTTTCCCGTTTCAGTGTTTATTCCAAACCTAAAATAAAATACCGGCAAGGTTTACTCAGGCTTCACATAAATTAAGAACCAGCCAACTCAGGAGCAGGGGAATCTTCACTTTTACTGGGATTGACGTACGCCGTAAGGTTTTCAAACACCCCATACGGATCCTTATAGAACAACGTAATAAGAAGCGAGACTATATGCGCAGCTTGATTGTGTTTTGTAGTTGATAGAAAAAAAGGAATACATTGAAAGAGTATACTAAAATTTCTTTAATTTTAAGATATTATTATTTTCTCAAATTTAAAAGCAAATAATAAATAGTAATAGATGTCAGTTGTTTCATGGTGTTCCTGTACAGGTACACTTCTTTTCGCTCAAAAAAGTTATAGTTTTGTTTTGAGGGAAAGTTAGTTAATAGAGACGTGAGTAAGGGAGGAAGGAAAGGAAGAAAAGGAAGGAAAGGGAAGGGAGAGAGAGACCACTTGCCTCTCTATTGTTACAACTTGGTGCTTTCTTCTTTTGTATCAACTTTTCAACACAAACACAATAAGAGCGAGGATATCAGTATATTTCATCAGATTTTTGTTAACTCTTCGTCTGTCTGTCTGTGTATTGAAGTCACATTTTATCTTAGATGGTTACTTCTTCAATAATAATCTATAACCTAAGTTGCAGAGATGTATTTTATTTAAAATTCACATTACACGCATTACCACAAGTAGATACGTTTAATCGCGCTTACACATGCTGCATTTGAATTTACATAAAATACATAACCGGTCCGTAGTCCAGGTGGTAACACTTCGGACTCGTAACTGGAAGGTCGTGGGTTCGAATCCCGGCGGAGCACAAAAATATACCATTTATATTTTCAAATTTGCTCTTCGCTAGGATGAACAATTCATAAACCTTTACCAAAGACCGGTCATCAAAAGGTCCATCCAGCCTTACAACAACTGGGTCTTGCTTGAGAATTGGCGCTTTCTACAGCGACGACCAAGCTCGCAGAGGGCTCTTGAGGTGTGATACACACAAAAACAGCGCTCACCAAATAAATCAGCCTAATTTAATTTTAATTTTAATAACAACCAAATCTCAAATGAACATAAGCTCTGAAACTCATGCTGACCTTCCCTGAGACACGGGTTATTTTGAATAAAATAAAATGCCGGCAAGGTCCCCTCAAGGTGCGCCCTCGCAACTAAAAACGCAACAAAGCTACACATACAGTGTAACTTCTTGCCGCGTCATCCCCAAATGTGTCGCATGAGCTGGAAAACCCCTTAACTCAACTGAAGTCGTTGGCGTAAAGCTGGCCCACTTACCTATAAAAATAAATAGGTCCCACTCACCATATGCGACCGAAGCGGAGAAAGCGGCAAAAAGGTACACTATATGTGTAGCATAGTCACAATTTGTGCAATGAATCAATATCTGGTATTTGGTAAAAAGTCACATGATTACCTACCCATGCTTGAAATGCAGTGATCCAACTCAAGTGAAGTGGTTGGCGTAAGGCCGCCCTCCTTATCTGAGATAATAAATAAGTTTCTTATTCCACGCGCTATTCCCTATGAGTATATATAATGTAAGTTGTACAGATATATTAACATTTAAAGCTCAAATCAAATGTATGCCCACAAACAAACACGTGTAGTTCGCGCTTACAAATGCTGAATGTGTACTAACAAATAAAATCCAACATAAATAATAATATTAGGATGATTTATTTTTTGAGCAATGTATTTGTGTGAATCACACCTCAAGAGCCTTCTGCGAGCTTGGTCGTCGCTGTAGAAAGCTTCGATTCTCAAGGCAGACCCAGTTTCTGTAAGGCTGGATAGACCTTTGTAGTCAGTAAAGGTGAAGGAAGTCTATTTACGAGTCCGAAGCGCTAACCACTAGACTACGGATCGGTCAAAAGAGTTGTACTATAAATGCAGCTTAGTTGCGATGGGTATCATCACCATCATCATTCAGATACACGGCTCAACAGCGAAGTTGGCAGTGATTGAGTTAGCGGTTGTTGTGGAGGCACGCTTCCTGGATGGGAGAGAGAGGGAGTTGGTAATCACATCAGGTGGCATGCGGCTACACACCTCGGTGAACTAGACGCGGTCACAGGGGAGGCGATCCTCGTCCTGTAAGAATACTACCAACTTTACCATTAGCAGAACCAAAAGACAAATAAGGTAAGGAATCCCACCAACAACTACGCAACGCAACTAAGCTACACATGCAGTGTGACTTTTTACCTGCGTTATCCTTGAATGGGTCGTATGTGGGGATCCGTAACCTATTTATTTTTATTAATTAAATAAAACGCAGTTTAAATTCACATTTATATTCTTTAACTCAAAAAGGCATCATCAGGACAATTATTGGCCTGATGATGCCTTTTTAGGCGAAAACGTTTGACAAAGTTAAAGAATATAAAAGTAATTTTAAACTGCGTTTTATTTAATTAATATACAATGGTCATAGGACTTTCACTGTGTAAACCACCAAACCCTTAAAAATATTTATTTTTCCATTTCTTGACTTATACCTACGTTGGTATGAGGCTGGACAGCCATACTGGTGACGCACAATTGAGCGTCATCTGTTTTATTTTTAATTAATTAGTCTAAGAAGCGAATTTCATGTTGGTCTTTCACAATCTGAAAAAAGTGCGGATAAAAATCGCAAGATGTCGGTATCAACTTTTTTGACATCTGAGCAACGTGATATTAGCAAGAATTGATGGACTTCCATTTCCGTCGTGTTCGCAAGTAGACACGTTTTTATATGTCTCTCGACCGATTTGAAATTTACCGTTAAAATCTGTGAGTGAGTGGAATTGTTTTACATATAACTTGCAAGTGTGGCAGTTTGTGAACAGAGCTCCCCCACAGGATCCTGAGAACGAGCATCATCTTGGACCAGAAGCACGATTGAGGTGAGTGCGGTCCTTTTGATTTTCGCTTCTTTGGTACGGGAAAGTCGTCCAAAATTGAAAGCCACCTATTGAAGGTTGGCTTTTGTTTGAGAAAGAAAATACCATAGGCATTAGATCTGTGTATTTTATATCTCGCATTGGAGAATACGTTACAGTTTCTCTATTTGTTGTTTTTTTGTATTTTATATACATCCCCCCTGAGGGGCAAAATTTACACCTTGCCCCTCCATTGGTCCTTCGAACCGGATCGGTCCTTCGTAACCTTATCGAAACCAGAATGGTTGACATGAAACGGATATTCAAGGATACTGTGTCGATAGTTAATTGTTAAGAACATAATATGATATGCCTTTGTATTAGAATCTTTATTCTAGCATTATTTATATTGTGTACAAAAATTAACGATTGTCATATATATTTTTGCTGTATGTAGGTAGTTATTTTTTTAATAAGTGTTGAATACACAGTAGGTACATATATTTGTTGGTTGCGGTATTTATAGCTGATGATACCTATCCATTAGACATTAGGTATTCATACAGCTGAGCGTTGTCTACAGGTACCTACCTACCTTTGTTTATATTTTTATATAAATGTCATTACAAGTTTGTTATTGTTTTTTTTTCCATTAGTAAATAAACTGTCTGGAGAAAGTAAATATTGTGATACATACTGACATAAAATAAATTCAACTTTGAGGCAAATCGATTTCTTCTTTCAGAACTGAAAGTAGGTTTTTTCGATTTTGTTACCGTTTCTTCATTTTTTATTGTTTATTTTAAATAGTAAACATGGCGGATGCTTTAACAAGAACTTTGGTTATATTGAAAGAGAAACAAAAGGTTTATTTTGAAAGAATAAATAATTTATGTAAACTAGGAAAAAATGTTTCTAATTTTGCATCCAGAGAGAATAGTAATTTTTTATCGGCTTCCAAGGAAGCAGGAAGCTGGGTTAAAAAGTACGAAGATTTGATAGATCAAATAAATGCACTTTCTTTAGAGATAGACCCAGAGGCAAAGGTAAATTATCAATCACTTATGGCCTTTGAAGAACTTTATAGTAAAATAATGGATGTTAGGGAAATAATTTTAAAAACCGAAACACCACATGTATCGACTCAAAGTGGGCCTAGATATGAGGTAAAATTACCACCCATACAAATTCCTTTGTTTGATGGGAATCCAGAAAATTGGTCACGATTTTTTTAATCCTTTAAGGCAAACGTCCATCTAAATACAGGGTTGTCAGACGCCCAAAGAGTGCAATATTTAACAGGCAACTTGACGGGAAAGGCAGCGAACATATTTTCGGGAATTGTACCGTCAGCGGAAACCTATAACGTGGTCTGGGACAGTCTTGTTAAAAAATATCAGGATAAACGTGCGCTAGGAACATATTACATAAATAATATCCTTGATTTAAAGAAGGCCGATCACACGGCTGCCTGTCTTGATGGCTTTATTGAGAAGTATGCCGCTTCCATTGCAGCATTAAAACAATTAGGTATTACAGATGTGGGAGATTTTCTTTTATTTAATTGCGCTTTGCGTAAATTGAATTCGTCTACAGTTATGGCCTTCGAGTTTTCGCTGAAAGACATCGAAATACCTTCTTGTCAGAATCTTATCAGTTTTGTTCAACAACAGGTCAAAATTTTGGAAAGATCGCACGTAAATGAATCGAAGTCGGTTTCCGAAGCTTGCCATTCGAATACACGCGTGAGGAATAATACGACAAAATCTGTAAGTGGACGTGCGTTCCTCGCAAGTGGTAGAGTGTCTACTGGGGACACTCTCTCTTGCGTTTTGTGTAAACGAAACGACCATAATAAATTACATAAATGTGTGAAATTTAAGAGCTATTCTCTTAAGGAAAGGTATGAATTTATTAAATCAAAACGGGGTTGCGTTCGTTGTTTGAGTGTTGCCCACTGGTCTCATTGTACTGAGACAGGAACTTGTCAAATTTGTAATAAGGGACATCATACCCTTCTGCATTTTGACGACAATGAGAATAAGGCCAGACGAGTAGTCAAGAATGCTGAGCAGGGACATCGGCTGTCGCACTCAGGTGATGATATGCAAGGGTCGGGTGTGCCCTCGGTTTCTTTAAGTGCAAATGCTCGGGTGAATGCGAGCACGGTGCTGTTGGCTACGGCACAGGTTTTTGCCTGGTCAAATTGCAAGAAAAATAAGATGATAGTTAGATGTCTTGTTGATAATGGTTCTCAAAACCATTTGATAACATTAGAATGTTGTAGAAATATGAATTTACATATTGTTCCTCTAAATAATTCAGTAATTAGAGGAATCGGTCTTTCTGCACGACCGATACATGGATGTGTCAATTTTGAAATACAATCGAGGTACAATCCTCAAAATACTTACAAGATTAACGCGTTAGTGGTGGATCAGATCACGGATCAGTTACCTTCTAGGTACATTGATAACAGTGATATGACTTATTTAAAGGACATTTCAATGGCTGATTTATCCTGGAATGTCCCTGGAGTTGTGGACATTGTGTTGGGTGCACAATTATTCCCTTTCATTTATTTGGGAAAAATGATAGAGTCAAAGTCGAAAGCGCCACCTGCAGTATTGACGTCCTTTGGCTATGTATTGATGGGAGATTGTCCAAAGAGTGTTTCAGCTGCAGACAGTTGTCACGAATCTTTTTCTGCATTGGCTGTAAAAGATGCGGATTTATTATTACACAAGTTCTGGGAGTTGGAAGAAATCCCAGTGAAAAAGTTCTTAAGTCCAGATGAGACAGCGTGCGAAAACTCCTTTGTATCTTCTGTGACTAAAGACGAGGCAGGTCGTTACTCTGTTGCTCTACCCTTTTGTGCTGATCCTGAAAATTTGGGCAACTCACGAAATACTGCATTTCGGCGTTTCTTGTTATTAGAAAGAAAGTTTAAGCAGTTACCGAGTCTGCAGGAGAATTATAATTCGGTAATAAATGACTACATTCAAAAGGGATATCTCTCTGAAGTGGCAGAGTCAGATATTGGTGAACATGGATATTATATTCCTCACCACGCTGTAGTGCGTCAAGACAAACCTATGCCTCGCATTGTTTTAGATGCTAGTGCGAAAACGCATACTGGGTTGTCACTCAATGACGTACTACATTCTGGGCCAAATTTACAGGCTGATTTGTTTCTCCTTTTATTAGATTTTAGGCTGTTTCCTGTCGCGATGACAGCAGATGTACAGCAGATGTATTTGCAGGTTGGTGTATTTGTTGACCACCGTAGATATTTGAGAATATTATTTCGTTTTTCTGAAAAGGAGAAAGTTCGAACCTTTCAATTTAATAGGGTTCCATTTGGATTAAAGTGTAGTCCTTTCTTGGCCATGCGATCGGTGCGTCAGTTGGCATCGGACATGGCTGAACATTTTCCGGAAGCCGCCAAAGTAGCTGGAGCCAGGTTTTATATGGATGACCTGGTTCAGTCTGTGGCAGATGAGGCTTCGGCTGTTTCTCTGGCAAAAGATCTCGTAGCTTTGTTCAAGTATGGTGGCATGGATCTGGTAAAATGGTCAAGCAATTCATCTTATCTATTAGATAGTCTTCCTAACTCACATAGAGGTTCCATAAAATTTGATGATGATAAAGGCGTAACTTTAAAAGTATTAGGGTTGTCTTGGGATCCAGTTAAGGATAATTTCTTCTTTACTTCGAATGACTCTCAACAAAAATGCACGAAGCGATCTATTTTGTCAGTTGTAGCTCGTTTGTTCGATGTTTTGGGCTTAGTCGCACCAGTTATACTGGCTGCAAAGCTTCTCATCAAAGAGCTATGGCGTGCCAATATCGGTTGGGATGACTCTCCGCCTGATGCTATAATTCGACGTTTTTCGAGTATAACACAAGAACTTCCGTTGCTCGCTACTTTAAAAATTCCTAGGCACATCGGCGTGACTAGCTCAACCAAAGTATTATTAGTAGGTTTTTGTGATGCTAGTCTGAATGGTTACGGTTGTGTTATATATGCACATACAACTGACATGGATGGAAATATTTCTGTCAGGTTGTTGTGCTCAAAATCTAAGGTATCTCCCACCAAGATTACGACATTAGCACGTTTAGAGTTGTGCGCTGCTGTTTTATTGTCAAAGATGTTAAAACTTGTGATCGAGATGTATCGTGATCGGATTCATATAACTGATGTATATGCTTTTTCTGATTCAACGATTGCGCTGGCTTGGATTTGCTCTTCTCCACATCGTTGGTCAATTTTTGTAGGAAATAGAGTCGCTCAGTGTCAGGAGAATTTACCCCCTCAGAACTTTTATCACATCTCAGGGGACGAGAACCCAAGTGACTGTGTTTCACGTGGTATGTTACCATCTCAATTAATTTCTCATAGTTTATGGTGGAATGGTCCACTGTGGCTTCAACGCCCTTCGGATGAATGGCCGATTCAAAGATTCTCTTCGTCCGATGCGTTAGAAATTCCTGAACAGGCAACTGTACTGACAGCCATTGTAGTACATGCCGACTCTATGATTTTATATGATTTAGCACAACGAACTTCTTCGTGGAATAAATTAGTTCGAATTACAGTTTACATCCTTCGCTTTATAAATAAATTTAAATCACTGTTGCATTTTATTGAATGCATGTCTCAGGCTGAGGTTAAGTTAATACAGACAATACAAACTGTTCATTTCTCGGACGACATTAAGTTGATAAAAGATAACAAGTTACCATCGAAAAAACTGCGTAATTTATCGGTTTTTCTGGATCAGGAAGGTACGTTACGAGTTGGAGGTCGGCTTTCACGGTCTGATTTACCCTTTGAAGCTAGACATCCAGCTTTACTTCCGAAACATGACTCAGTGGTGAACTTAATAATTAAACATTTTCACGAATCCAACTGTCATACCGGTCCAGGACTTTTGATGTCTATTATACGACAAAGGTTTTGGATATTGGATGCCAGAACCGTTATACGAGCACAAACTCGTAAATGCAATATTTGCTTCCGAGTGAACCCGTCGCACCCTACGCCAAAGATGGCGGACTTGCCTGCCTGTCGCATAACAGAAGCTAAAGCATTTGTGCATACGGGGGTAGATTATGCTGGGCCTTTAAAAATACTTCTTACGCGACGACGTGGACAACATGCTCAAAAGGCATATATCTGCCTGTTTGTTTGTCTAGTGACCAAGGCGGTGCATATTGAGCTCGCAACTGATCTGTCAAGTGCCTGTTTTATAGCTGCATTTAAGCGTTTTATCTCTCGTCGTGGGCCAGTTTCCTTTATGTATTCGGACAACGGCACAAATTTTGTTGGGGCTCGTGCCCAATTAGATGAGATATATAATCTTTTACAAAATTCACAGTATAATGTCCGAATGAAGCGAGAACTTGAGGCGTATAAAATAGAGTGGAAAATGATTCCCCCTCGAGCTCCTCACTTCGGAGCTTCATGGGAATCAAATATTAAGAGTTTGAAAACTCATCTGTATCGAGTGATAGGGAATCAGTTGCTCACATATGAGGAGATGCAAACGGTGTTGACTCAAATCGAGAGTATCATGAATTCTAGACCACTAAGTGTCATCAGTTCTGATCCTCACCCTGACGTTATAACTCCTGCGCATTTCTTGATGTCCACTCCCTTAAAACATCTGCCTGCTTCTGAGCTACCTGACACACCAGTTAATCTTACTCAGCGTAAAAATCTCCTGGATCAAATCGTGTCATCTTACTGGAAGCGATGGAGGGTAGAATACCTGCACACTTTGCAGGTCAGACAAAAATGGCAAACCGATGTTAATGCAATTCAGGTAGGGACTGTTGTACTGATTGGGCAAGAGGACGCTCCTCCTTTGTCCTGGCCTCTGGGAATCATCACCAAGGTTTTCCCTGGGGATGATGGCGTGATTCGAGTAGCCACAGTAAAGACTGAGCAAGGTTTTTACAAACGTCCGGTCGTCAAACTCTACCCATTGCCGACACAATAGATTACTATTTAATTTCGTCTACTGAGTTAGTAGATCTCTACCATTGTACATATTTACCATGTTTAGAATTAATCTTATGCTTTACTACTAAGCTTATCTGTTAGAACATGTTAAATCTAGCTTATTATATTGGCTTAAGTATTTTTGTGTCTAACCTGCTTACTTGTAGGCATACTTATTATATTAATTATATTAAGCTTCTCTAGTTTAAGATTTTCAAACATTGATTGTAATTATACCTATATATCATTTCTCGAATACTGTTTGTAAAAATCGACATGGTTTCTTTGAATATCTGGTTTGTGTTGCAAAGCTTTTAACTTTAAGTCTTTGCAAAGGGGGGTGTATGGTGACGCACAATTGAGCGTCATCTGTTTTATTTTTAATTAATTAGTCTAAGAAGCGAATTTCATGTTGGTCTTTCACAATCTGAAAAAAGTGCGGATAAAAATCGCAAGATGTCGGTATCAACTTTTTTGACATCTGAGCAACGTGATATTAGCAAGAATTGATGGACTTCCATTTCCGTCGTGTTCGCAAGTAGACACGTTTTTATATGTCTCTCGACCGATTTGAAATTTACCGTTAAAATCTGTGAGTGAGTGGAATTGTTTTACATATAACTTGCAAGTGTGGCAGTTTGTGAACAGAGCTCCCCCACAGGATCCTGAGAACGAGCATCATCTTGGACCAGAAGCACGATTGAGGTGAGTGCGGTCCTTTGATTTTCGCTTCTTTGGTACGGGAAAGTCGTCCAAAATTGAAAGCCACCTATTGAAGGTTGGCTTTTGTTTGAGAAAGAAAATACCATAGGCATTAGATCTGTGTATTTTATATCTCGCATTGGAGAATACGTTACAGTTTCTCTATTTGTTGTTTTTTTGTATTTTATATACATCCCCCCTGAGGGGCAAAATTTACACCTTGCCCCTCCACATACTGTAAAAAATTTATTCACTTTGCCAATGTCGCCCCTGTTTCAGGGAAGGTCAGCAAGAGTTGCAGTGTTTGTTTTCACATGCAGTGTTTATTTGCACATGCAGCATGTTTAAGCGCAAACTTATACGTGTTTGCTCATGAGAATGTATTTAATACAAATCACAAAGGTAATATATATTTGCAATTTAGATTATAGATTATAGATAGATGAGGGGTCTACCTTAAGCTAACCTCTTCAGTTGAATTGGAGGTTTCCTAGCTACCGAGGGGGCTGGTAATATATAAAATAAACACCGAAACGGGAAATTATTTCTGACCCCCTCCGTGGGGATTTAACCCTTGCTTTCGGCATGGAATGCAAGCATTTTTAAACAGGACTTTTAACGACGTTGATCGTCACCACAAAGCGCCAAGTCTCAAGCAAGACCCAATTTGTGTAAGGCTGGTTGAACTTTTTGTTACCGGTCTTTGGTAAATGAAATGAATTTTCAACCCAACCAAGAGAATTTTTGGAAAAGTGTATATTTTTTGTGCTCCGCTGAGATTCGAACCCACGACTATCCATTTAGCAAAGTTCGAAGCGTTACCACTAAGCTACGGACCAAATTGCTAGAAGCAACTCCTTCGGGGAGAACGTGGCAAGTGGCTATACTACATGTGTAGCTTAGTTCCGTTTTTTAAGTTGCGTGTAACTCAAACCAGGTAAAAGACTTCGAAATATTTCAAACATTCAAAGACCATCGATTTATTTAATACCGGTCATTAAGGTTCGCCTATTTCAGAAACCCTTCATGCCTTGACGTGTTAATTGGACCTTGGATTTATAGGGCTAATCAAAATAATATTTTACTCAAAAGGATATAATTTCGGGTCCAGTCTATGTAAAATTAAGGATAATTTGAGCACAGGTGTTATTTCTCTATGAATAACAATGAATCTATTTTTCATTGTATTTTGTTGATACATTAATCATTGATCACATTCCTTGACTTAAAGGTTGGTATGAGGCTGTCTCTGTTTCAGGGAAAGTTGGCAATTCCCAAGGCCATGAGAGGTGGCCGAAAAGGATCGTTTGTTGATTTAAAAAATGTAATTTGTTGTGTATGTTCCTTGACTTATAGGTTGGTATTCAGTTAAACACCCATACTGTAGAAAATGGTTCACTTTGCCAATGTCACCCCAGTTTCAGGGAAGGTCATCAAGAGTTGCAGGTTTTATGTTCATTTTAGATTTGGGTTTTTATATTGTAAGTCCACATGTGGCATGTTTAAGCGTGAACTTACAGGTGTCTTCTTGTAAAAATGGGTATAATATGAATCCTTAATGTTACACATCTTTGCAACTTAGATTAGATTAGTGACGACCCAGGATGTCCAAGCGGGGAACGGGGAGACCCCAACTGAGTTGGCTGGACGACATCTAGAGAACTGCAGGTAGAGGATGGCTGAACACAGCATCCGATAGACAGGACGCTGCCTTTGTTCTTGTTTGCCGTATAGACCATTCAGCTAATTTTACATGAGCAATGTTTGCATGTGTACTGGATCAATGTGTCTGATGAAAACAGGAAATTGATTTAAAAAATATTTAAAACTGCTCTCACATTATCGAGTTTTACGTTTTTTCTTAGCTCAGATTGTGTAGAATTTGATTCTTAAGACAACTGCATTAAAAAGTCACGTTTGACAGAATTGGTCTATACGTCAAACAAGAACTGGGGGAGCGAGGAATGGAGAGGAGTGGAGGAGGCCTAAGTCCAGGTGTAGACTGAGAAAGGCTGAGGAAGAAAAGGAAGAAAGAAGACCTTTAACGTGGCGATATTATAAAGTATGGAAATATGTTCCTGGCAACAGTTGTCATGATGGATGATCTATAATTCGGGGTAACCCCTCGTCTCTAGTAAATCACGCAGGGTCCCTCAATCAAATATTAACCCGAAACGTTTAGGGACGCCAATAAATAACACTCAGAGGTAATCCAAATCTAAACTGCCGACTAGCGCGCACTTAATATTGGTTTTAGTTTTAGCTCAGTACCCTGAGTACGAGTTGCAGAACTTGAGTAAAGTAAAGTTTACGGAAAGTATTAAAGAGTGGTTTTCCCCAAAATCTGCTATTTTTGTTTGTTTGAACTTGATTTTTTCAGACCATAAAGTGTAAGAAACAAAAATTCCGCAAATTTTACTTTACTCAAGTTTTGCAACTCGTACTAAGGGCACCCACTCTGAAAAATGATGCACTTTGCAAATGTCACCACTGCTTCAGGGGAGGTTGGCAAGAGTTGCAGGGTCTGTGTTCATTTGAAGTTTGGATTTTGATTTGGAAGCGCGTACTGACACATCGCACGCTTAATAATAAAGAGAAATAACTCGAAAATTACGAAAATCGAGATTTTGTAATAAAACGCAAGAACAATGCGAGAAGAATAGGTAGAATGCGACAGCCGTTCAATTTGGACAAATATGACCGAGATAAAACATCGGCCGCCTTTTTCATCCCATACAAGTTGTACTGGCTGTCTGAACTTCAAACGTGATTTCCCAACATTCATGTTTTTTTGAGTTAATGCTCTTTATTATTAAACGTGCGACATGTATGTTTGTGGTAATGGTTTAAATATTAATTTTAAATGTTAATATAACTTTGCACATTAGATTATAGATTATTTTACTTCAAATTTTCAAAAATATGTATAGGATCTCATTCTTTGGCTTCCTAAAATAAACTGTTGTAGTTTTTTGCTAAAAATCTAAGCTTAAAAATGCAAATAGCCTTGTCTGGTGCGGTATTCATTTGCATTCCCAATAACACCCTTACTGGATGTGATGACCTATAATTTCAATGCTATTCGATGCAACCATAATCCACAAATATTTGACGAGCCTTTCGCATAAAATTTGCACGCACGGGAACCTTGTCTTCCAGTTTTAAGGGTGCACTAAGTATTTAATAAGGACCCTTGACTTATAATTTAAAAAAAATATCTTCAAGCTGCAGACAATACTGAGATGTTTTTGTTTATGTAGAATTTAAATGCTTACAGTTTTTTTAATGTTCGCAAATTATTGACTTAGATCCTTACCTTTTGTTTAGATAGCTAACTGTTTTTTCGATAGTCTACAAAGGTATTTAATTTTATTTTCTGTTTTATTTAGAGAGAAAATTTACAAAACTTACAGCACATATCAGGAGAACATGAAATTAACAAAAATAATTAAATTAAAAAATGAGACGTTTAGTTAATTAATTTAAATAACATATGAGTAGAGTTACAGTCGTTAGACAATTCGTATAGTATTGTTGTGTTTTAAGGTTCCGATAGTCTTTAAATTAAAAAAAAAACTGATCTTATTTTTTTGGACATTTATTTTACACTTAAATTATTTGACAATTTGTATTTATTTTTCAAACTTTTACAATTCTTAAGCAACTCACATTTATTTCTTAGTTCAACACTTCACAGTTGTTCTTCAATGTCTTTCTTACAAAGGTAAATATCTATCTACTCTCTTGCAGGCGATTTGCGCCTTATATACCCATAAAAACAGAAGTCTCTAGAGACCAATTTGCTAGGACGCTCTCGACCGCTCATACAACTTCGAGAGTACATAGTGATTATGATTTCTAGATTTCTTTAGCCTATAATAATTATTGCTACCTACTGCACGGCTATACTCGGCTATACTACACCTACCTACCTACCTAACATTTATAGCACTTGTTATTTACATAACAGTACTAAAAATACAAATTTTACGATCCGTGTTGTAGAGAAGAATGTATTTGTCACCGTTTTGTCGAAGTCGAATCAGGCATTATCAGAAGACGAGTCTTTTCTTGAGCATGTACTTCATTGTCAGAAATAATTGTATTAACTTATAACTAGTGAAATTTCCAGTGAAGAATCAGGAGAGCATGAAATGTAACGATAATTTCAAGTTCCATACATTTTGTATGGAACTCATAATACTGTATCAGGACCACAGGAGGTTGCTGTAGGCAAAGGCAACGATATATGTTTTCTTTATTTTTGTAAGAACCACAGACATTTCTAGTTAAGTATCAGGAGAGCATGAAATGATGTAGAACAATTTACTCACTGCAAATGATAAATGCAAGTAATAGTCCGTGCATTTTGTATGGAACTCTGGGCATAAGTATCAGGAGCGCAGGAGGTGGCTGCAGGTAAAGAGACCATTAGCTCTCTGTAATGTTGTGTTGTGTTTCGGTAATGACCACAGATTTGTAAAGGGCCGAAGCATCTGCATCACGCATCTTGTCATACCAAAACCAAGGTTCTCAAACCAACAGACATTCTTATTTTTCGTGTCCAAAAATTCTTAGAAAAGACTATTCAGTTATTTGGTTATCACTTAAGGCTCGTAATTGCATGTCGTGGGCTCTGTTTGCGGTGAATTACAAAAAAAAAACTAAAATATTAAAACTATGCTGTAAACTTAGTCCATCCAGCCTTACTGTAACTGTTTCTTGCTTGAGTAATTGGCGCTTTCTATAGCGAAAACCAAGTCCTCAAAAGGTTTTTGAGGTAGGTGTTATAACACAAAACAGCACCCACAAAATTAATCATCTAAGTATATGTTTACTTTTGAAGGTTTGGATAAAATTCAGTTGAAAAGAAACGATAAAACAAGACTTTGTAATTGCTTGTACTTGATGATGTGAAGTTCATTTATGAAACCGGTAGTACGTATATAAATTAACCAACTTTTAAAAATATACAATTTTATTGTATTAAACCCTATTCCTTGACTTATAGGTTGGTATGAGGCTGACCACCCATACTGTAAAAAATGGTTCACTTTGTCAATGTCACCCCTGTTTTAGGGAATGTCGGCAAGAGTTGCAGGGCTTATGTTCATTTGAGGTTTGGATTTTATTTGTAAGTACACAATCAGCATTTGTAAGCGCGAACTACACGTGTTTGTTTGTGGGCATACATCTGAGAGCTTTGAATGAATATATCCTTGCAACTTAGATTATAGATTATAGATTGACTATAACCACATTTGAAGTTGTTTTGTGGTTCTAATAAATATTTTATAACAATTACATTATTTTCGAGAAACATGATTTTTTTGGTAAAATACTTTGAGGACCTTTGCTCTCACATTAACAACTCCGTAACCGCTTTCAAGAAGCGATCCCCATTCAATGCACGCATTACTCGAAAAATAATAAAATAAAATAACGCAAGCAAAAAAAGGACGGCGCGCTATTAAGTTTTTAAGGATGTAAAGCGATATTAATGTCCCAGGATAGCAGAAGGGGGAAGAAGGTAGAGCAGTATACAAGTTATGTCTTAAACTCTACCCAACCGTTCCACCAAATTGTATAAATAGTGTAGTGTTTTTTGGTTCAGATAGACTTTAAACAAAAAAAAAACTGCTCTTCTTTTTCGATATTTATTGACACTTAATTTATTTGACAATTTTATATTTATTTTTAACCCTTTTAGCAACTTAAATTTATTTCACAGTTCAGCACCTCACACTTGTTCTTCGATCAAAGGCGAATATCTATCTGCCCTCCTGCACCCGAGACCCCATATACCCCAGAGACAGAAGTCTCTTGGGACCAATTTGCCAGCACACTCTCGAACGCGCTACCAGCTTCGAGAGTACAAAGGGATTATTTCATTTCTAGATTTCTTAAGCCTATAATAATTATTGCTACCTACGATGTACACCTATATTAATCTACTATTTACATACCAATAGTGTAACGGTCTCTAGAGACGCTGTCTTCTTCCTTCCTTCCTCAGCCTTTCTCAGTCCACTCCTGGAGTAGGCTTCCTCTAATATTCTCCATGTTTGTCAATCGGCTGCTGTGTTCAGCTATCCCTTGCCTGCAGTTCCCTTGATGTCATCCAGCCACCTCAGTTGGGCTCTCACTACTCCCCGCTTGGAAATCCTGGGCTGCCACTGAACGACCCTTTTCGGCCACCTGTCATGGCCTTGCCTTGAAACGTGACCTGCCCAGCGCCACTTTAAGTAAGCTACTCGCTGTATGACATCAGTGACACCAGTGCGTCTACAAATCTCCTGGTTTGGAACCCTGTCTCTGAGACTGATTCCCAGCATCCTCCTTTGAATGGCTCTTTGGCACGTCCTCAGTCTGTTAGTGCTATACTGAGTGAGCCATTTTGTTTCCAAGACAAAGGTGGATACTGGAAGCACGCATGACTCATAGGCGCTGTTTTAGAATCTCTATCATTTTTGGTGAACACTTTCGTTGTGATTTCATGCAAAGACCTATACTTGAGGTAGGTACTGAATAACGCTAACCCCCAGGAGGTGAATAGAAAATGTTTAAATATACCTCTTATGATGTTATGTGCTCCGGATAATATAAGGCCAAACGAATTGCATGCGATCCGATACAAAATGCGTTTTAAATTTGATAATTGTTTTGAAATCATTGTATTTTTTACTAATAGCTAATAGGGCATTCAATTCGACATAACACTTTTCTTAACAAAATATTTGGAGGAAAAATCTTCGAGAGGTGTCCAAAGAGCTTCATACTTCCAGGATTGGAAGCGGCTCATGGATGTCTCCTCCTATCCACAGCTCAAGAGGATGGCAGCCAGCAGAGACAGATGGCTAGCACAACAAGGAACAGACAATTATTGTATATTTTTTCTGATTTAACCTGGTTCAATTTAATGCTGGATGCATGTAATATAAATCTTAAATGTTATATATCTTTGCAACTTAGGTTATAGATTGTACATCGACCGCAACCTCGAAAACACTCACACCTCTGCGGCACTCCATCAAGTGCCATAGACCACTATAATAATGCATAATCCAAAATTCAAGTTCCAAAGATATATTAACATCTAAAATTCATGACATGTGTAAGTTCACGCTTACAAATGCTGCATGTGTACTTACAAATTGAAATCCAAACCTCAAATGAACATAAACCCTGCAACTTTTGTCGACCTTCCCTGAAACAGGGGTGACATTGGCAAAGTGAAACATTTTATACAGTATGTGTCAACCTCATACCAACCTATAAGTCAAGGAATAGATTTTCTGAAATCTCCTTTCTGAGTCTCCCGCATAGGATTTTTTACAAAAAAATAGAGGCTGGTGAAAAAAGGTTGTGTTGAACAATAATCGATTCTCGATAAAAATGATATCGGTTTGTATCTTTATAAAAAAAAAGGCTGCTGTGGTTTTGGACTGCCGTAAGTCTCGGTTTAGTGATCCGAGTTTTGTGTTTTTTTTTTGTTCAACGAAAATTGAAAATCATTGAAGCAAATCAATATATAAATTCTGTGTGAGAGATTGGGTTGGATGATTTCAGGGCTGAACCGCATTTTATTTTTATTTAAATATATTTTTTTTTTCAATTCCTTTTCAATTTTATTTTTATGGTTTGTGTAAGCGCTGTGAAAATGCATTGTTCATTTTAAAAATAACATTATGGTTAGGTAACAATTTTTCTTCATTTGAAACACTATTTTATTTTCACTAAATTGATTCCGAATCACCACATGCGACCCAGGAATAACGCAGGCTGAAGAAGTTACACTACATGTGAAGCTTAGTTAGGTTGCGTTACTATTATTCTAAAGATAAACGTACATATTACAAATGTTTTCGGTATATCGGGTTTAAGGAACTTGAAAAGAAAAGAAAGTTATGTTTCTAAATTAATTTAATAAGGTATTACACATATACAGGACATATTGTTCACATTTACAAAAAAAATAACTACACAGATTAAATATGTCAAACAGCCATAACTCGAACCTAAGCCCAACATGTCGTTCTCATCATTTTGTTATTTAAACAAACCAGTTGAATACGTCGGTGTTTAAAATACGACTTATTAAAACTTGGAATGGAAAAAGAATACTGAACTTTATAATGCAGACTATACTCCTCATAAAAACCTATGTATGGAGTATCTTGATGTATGGCTGCAAGACATGGTGCCTATCCAAAAGAGATAAAGGACACTAGAGGCTTTCGAGATGTGGTCATATAGAAGACTACTAGGAATTTCCTGGAGAGACCACACTACAAATGAGGAGGTTCTCCTAAGAATCGAAGGAGGAAGGCATCTGCTCAGGACCTTGTCCGAAAGGTGTGCAAGATGGATCGGCCATGTAATACGACAATAAGGTCTCTTGCATGCCATAATGGAGGGGATGACCGAGGGGACCAACTCTAGGGGACGCCCACGCCAAGAATACCCGGAGGACCTGTTGGTGGACGTGCGCTGCTCATCATATGCAGACCTTTAAAGAGCCGCACAAGACAGGAAAGAATGGAGGAGAAGAGTAAAATAAATTGCTGCAAGCCAACCCCAGGATTGAAACTAGAGAAGAAGAAGAAAATGCACATTAGCAATAATTTAAATTTGCTTTGTGAATGCCTACCTCCAATATTTAACAGATCCATAAAAAAAATCTCTTCTATCCCTTCAAAACAATTACAAAAAAGTTTATACTTTTATTTTTATTTACGAGTAGGTATTAACATGTTCTTACTTTACTTCTCTAAAAGTCTTTCCAGCTGTCAAATTGAAAACACAAAATGAAATTTGTTGTTGGTAACCCTGCGTTAACCCTGTAATGTCGACAGCAATCATACATATAATAGTGGTACGTTTACCGTCAGCGCTATTACACGAGGTATGAACGGGAGCCATTAGGTTCCCATTTAACCCCACGTCTGCCACCGCACCAGTCACAGATAATGACGCAATATGGTGATGATACTGTTACTGTTACTGTATCCTGCCGCCGTTCCACTAGGGGTGGCCGGTACCTCCGCAGATGCGCCTCCACTTTTTTCTGTCCTTACAAACCACTTTCATTTCCTCAATATTCATCACCTTTTTCATACATACTCTTCTCTTATTTTCACTCTGCAGGTTCCATTCTTTCGCAATCTCACCTATTTGGTCTAACCATTCTTTCCTCGGCCTTCCCCTTCCGCGCTTTCCTCTGACATTTCCTTTGTACACTTTCTTCGTTAGTCGTTCATCATCCATTCTTTCGAGATGTCCGAACCATCTCATCGTACTTGGTGATGATGACGATGAATAATCTTCTTCTTCTAAAATGGCGCCGCAGCTCAATTCGAGCCTTGGCTCGGACTTACACAGACAGGTTCATAGTCTAGTGGTAACACTTCTGATTCGTAAATGGAAGGCTGTGGGTTCAAATCCCGGCGGAGCACAAAAAATATACCATGCACATTTTCAAATATGCTCTTCGCTCACAATCACACCTTAAGAACGCTCTGCTAGCTTGGTCATCGCTGTAGAAAGCGCCAATTCTAAAGCAAGTCCATGTTGCTGTAAAACTGGATGGACCGTTAGTGACCGGTCTTTGGTAAAGGTATATAAAATTTTCAACCCTAAATATTTGAAAATGTAAAGGATATATTTTTTTGCTCTGCCGGGATTCGAACCCACAACCTTTCATTTACGAGTCCGAAGTCTTTTTTTTTAAATTAAAATTTGTTTTCTGTTAGTTTTTGATGTCCATACATATTATAATTTGTTGATTTAAAAAATGTAATTTGTTGTGTATGTTCCTTGACTTATAGGTTGGTATGCAGCTGACCTCCCATGCAGTAGAAAATGGTTCACTTTGCCAATGTCACCCCTGTTTCAGGGAACGTCGGCAGGAGTTGCAGGGTGTATGTTCATTTGAGATTCGGGTTTTTATATTGTAGGACTACATGCGGCATGTTTAAGCGCGAACTTTAACATGTCTGTTTTGTGAAAATGCATATAATGTGAATCTCTAATGTTACTTATATTTAGCAACTTAGATTAGATTAGATAAGAAGCGTTACCACTTGACTATGGAACGGTTAAAAACTGATATTTGTCAGATCTCAAGGTTCAAGCTGAGTCCAATTAAGAGTCGCTTAACTAATGTTGAAAGCCCCTGCTTTAAGGGGCTATAACGCATGCTTCTGATAATATTGTTATCATGTACTATAAACTAGACGAAGGGTTGATCCTTAGCGACAATTTAAAGGTCCTCTCGTGACCGCAACCACAGCTTCCTCTTTAGGGGTCCAGGATGTAATGAGGGCTGACGGGAGTTTGGTTATTGCCTGTGACTTCTAAACCCATCAACACATTCATGGTAGGCATGTGAAATCAAACGTAAAAGCATTGAAAGAGTGAGTGAAAGAAAAAACAACGTCCTTACTCTTTCTTACAATTTGAAAAACGGAAACTAATACCTTTATTTAAGTCTTGAAACCCGTTTTTTCATATTATCTCGGAATCTATACACATAACCTTAACTAAATTGCATTGTTTTCTAGACATTGTATCATTCTATAATTATGAAGAAAAAATATATTTCCAAAATATGAAACAACAAAAGTAAACGAAAAAAAACTAGTTTTTTTTAAATATTTTTTGTGGCGTCATTTTTAAATTTTATAAACAAAAATGACTTAATTATTTAGTTACAAGTCATTACACGCGAGATTTTTTTTTAATAAATGTCACTCCTTTACTAAGGCCATAAAGTATAAGAAACATATTTTTGGAAAAAATCGGCCTCTTAACATACGCAACTATAAAACTAAGCTACAAATATAGTGTAACGTCGTGCCGCGTTGTAGCGAGTTGAACCTTTTTATTTTTACAGGTAAGGCGGCCGGCCTTACGCCAACCACTTCAGTTGAAGTGGGGGTTTCCCAGCTCCCGAGACAGCTGGTACTCATTTCTTGTGAAGGCTGAGTAAATCTTGCCGGTATTTAATTTTGCGGTTTGAAATAAACACCGAAACGGGAAATCATTTCTGACACCCTCGGTGGGATTCGAACCCGAGCTCACGGCATGGAATGCAAGCACTCTACCAACTGAGCTATCGAACGGACTAAACATAAATTGTTTAAAATAAATAAACGCAAATTTTATTAAAATCTAATCTAATCTAAGTTGCAAAGATATGCTACATTGGAGATTCACATTACATGCATTCTCACAACCAGACACGTACAAGTTCGCGCTTTCACATGCCTCATGCGAACCTACAACATAAAAACCAAATCTCAAATGGATATACACCCTGCAACTCTTGCCGTCCTTCCCTGAGACAGGGGTGACATTGGCAAAGTGAACCATTTTTACAGCATGGGTGGTCAGCCATTATTAAAATGAACCCGTAAATAATAACAATATGATGATGATGCTTTTGTCGTATATATGTGCTAAGTTGCAATTTTTTATTTTTAATATATCCATGTTTTCTTAGATATCAAAGCTTCATAAATTAGCATGTCAATAGAGTCACTGCTTCAGAGTATCTGATGTATGTAGATTATGACTCTATGTCTCCGCAATATCCTCCTACTGCTTCTTCTTCAGCTGCGGTGGAATTTCTTCGCGGGAACCAACCCAGGAAATCTCTGCCAGCGAGCAGAGTCGTGTTCCATTAAAACTTGGTCGCTGGGATGTGTGGACGCAAAGCCGAGGGAAGTGAGAGGGGAATGCCTTGGATGGAAGCAAAATCAACAACGTTTGGAGTGTCAATTTTTTAATAAATCTTGAAAAACCCCTAAGATCGAAGAGTTGCTTTCCGAGATCTGTAGTTTATCGGAGCTGGAGCTTCTGGAAGTTTTATCCATCTCTGTGATGGGTGTCTTGTTCAGTGGGATGAAAGAAGGAAGATTTCTGAACGTTTTCTTGGAGTTTAATTGTACATCATAATAATTATCTATAATCTAAGCTGCAAAGATATATTACATTTAAGATTTAAATTCAATGTATTCCAAAAAGTAGACACGGTTAAGGTCTCGCTTGTACATGCCCCATATGAAATTACAACATAAAAATTAAATCTCAAATGAACATAAGCCCTGCAACTCTGGCCGACCTTCCCTGAAACAGGAAAGGTCGGCAAGACATTGGCAAAGTGAACCATTTTTTAGAGTATGGGTGGTCAGCCTCATAGCAACCTATAAAATTTAAGGAATACACACAATCGATCACAGTTAAGTATACAAAACAAAAATCACTAAACAATAAAAATAAAAAACCTACAAAACATATTCTATACAAAATGAGAATTGAAAATTTGAAAGCCTTAGCCTTAACCACGAGCATTACAGATCAACCGCCATTTTTTTCGGGCCTTGCATACTTCTTGCATTTCATCCAGAGTCATACCTTTTTCATACAAGCTCTAACATCACATCACATCATCAAGAGGCCCTGCGACCTGGAATCAACTGCCACCAGAAATCCGGAGGTCTAGGACGATTGAGGAGCTAAAGAGGAGGATGAAGACACACTTTTTCGCCCAGTAAACTACTATACTCTTGGAGTGACATTGAGTCAAAAAAGGCGCTGATATAGAAATCATCATCATCACCATCAATCATGCTAAAACACACTGCTTTGAGTTTTGAATGTATGTACTGAAATAAATAGACAGTGGACGTCAGATGGGTACAACGTTGAAATACAAGCTTTTGTCCAAATTATTAAAGTTCCTTAAATTATAGGTTGGTATGCGGCTGACCACCCATACTGTAAAAAATGGTTCACTTTGCCAATGTCACCCCTGTTTCAGGGAATGTCGGCAAGAGTTGCAGGGCTTATGTTCATTTGAGGTTTGGATTTTATTTGTAAGTACACAATCAGCATTTGTAAGCGCGAACTACACGCGATGAGTTCTTGCGATCGTGCGAGTTCGTGCGATGAGTTCTTGAGTTGGGATTAAGAAAAAACGACAATAAATCCAAATAATAAACGCAGTTGATACTTTAAGTGTATTGTGCTTACGTTGACGTAAGGATGCCTTTGTTTGAGCTGCTGAAAGTTTTGAGCAGGACCCGCATGCAAATTTCGCAATTTTCTACCACATCAATTGTGCGACACCAAGGGCGCACGCAAAATACTAACTTACACAGCGACTTGCGAATACTCCTGTGTGTTTATTTTGTTTTATTGTACGTTAAAACGTGTTAAACATAAACCTTCAGCATTTGGATGATATATGCCTGAAATAATTAACTCTAGAGTCATCTTTTATAGCTTTAACGTTTTCACTTGAATTTTTTCTTAAATTTGTTTTATGGTAAAATAGCTGATTAAAACTTGTTTAAATTCGACAGTTTGAACTTTGCGATTCTTGCTCTCTTTTTCTAAAAAAATGATGACACTGGAAAGAAATGTACCATTATTTTAAGTCAGGGGTCAGTCTTTTTCAAGTCGGTTTTCAAAAAGCGCCTACACTAAAATTGGATTCGTCAAAGGGGTATCTATAATCTATAATCTAAGTTGCAAGGATATATTCATTCAAAGCTCTCAGATGTATGCCCACAAACAAACACGTGTAGTTCGCGCTTACAAATGCTGATTGTGTACTTAACAAATAAAATCCAAACCTCAAATGAACATAAGCCCTGCAACTCTGGCCGACATTCCCTGAAACATGGGTGACATTGGCAAAGTGAACCATTTTTAACAGTATGGGTGGTCAGCCTCATACCAACCTATAGTACAAGGTAGAGGGGTACAAACGCACTCAATCTCAAAACAGTGACCTTAACAGTTAAGAAACCAAAAATCCGACATCTATCGTGTGTTATTACTATTAAACGAACCTCTTGGTTCAGTGATTTGAGAAAAATGGAAAATTGGACATTGTTACTAGAAAACAAAGTTAATGGATGGATAATTCAAAAGAAAATTACAAAAGTTTAGTTTTTATTATCGGAATACGTAAGACGAGATTGCGAGATAAAAATACATTTTATGTTACCACGTCCATCTAAATCTAAGTTGCAAAGATTTGTATCATTTGAGATTCATATTAAATGCATTCGCATAAGCAGACACGCATAATTTCACGCTCACACATCCCGCATGTGAACCTTCAATATAAAAACCCAAACTCAAATGAACCTTCCCTGAAACAGGGGTGACATTGGCAAAGTGAACCATTTTTTTTACATTTTTTCCATCGTCAATAGAATTTAATAGAAGTTTTATCTTCTGTGTATAAGAAGTTTGAGCCATAAATAAAGATGCGTGTGTTGCTCTAGTACAATAACATTTGAACAACAATTATAATCGTACTTCTCAAAACTTTGACATCAGCTTAAATTTAATGGTATAAAAAGTTTCGCCCATCAGGCGCTAGATGTCAAATTTTATAAACAATATGTGGCGGTAAAGTAAAAATTCATAACAGTAGGTATGATTTGAAAAATGAAAGTCAGATACATCTGAGAGGAACAAAATGATCTAAGCTGAATAAAACAAAACCTTCAAAGAAAAGAGACTCATTCATGACTTTAAAGAATTTTTAGACACTTTTGATGAGTTTTTTATTTATTGTTTTGAAAGATATATTGGAAAATAATTGTTTTCGTGCCACCATTGTCTTCGTTTAGTTGGGAAATTGTTCCTGTCTCTTCTCTTTAGAGGATCCATCTTTCCTTCCACACTTTCTCACCGCAGACTTCGGGAATCTTCGGCAGTCTTTGGAATAACGAACTATCATAATATTATTGAGGGTATAATACATAATTTATATTCTAAGTTGCCAGGATTCTTATAACATGCATGTCGATATGTCAACACGTACAACTTCGCACTTACACATGCTGCATGTTCACTTATAAAATAAAGACCCAAATTTCAAATGAGCATACATCCTGCAACTCTTGGCAACCTTCCCTGAAACAGGTGTGACATTGGAAAAGTGAACCATTTTCTACAATATGGGTAATCAGTCTTATACCAACTTATAAGTCAAGGAACCGTTGGTCATAATAGTTATTAGCTATTACACATGTTTTACATCATTACACTCGTATCTTTCTGTCGACCCTCATCTTCCCTGAAGTACTCGTATCTTTTCTATTCAATTATTCCATCTAGTTCACCGAAACGTCATAAAGTTAACTAGAAAGTATGGAAGCGCATCAATAAAATTGCAGATAAATTGAATCCGTTTGAGGAGAAGCACATTGCAGGTAATGTAGAAGCAATCATTTTATATCTCACTAGCTGACCCGGTAGACGTTGCACTGTCTAATCTGCAATGAATTTGATAGTGATCAATATGTAAACCCGGTCCGTAGTCTAGTGGGTAACGCTTCGAGCTCGTAAATGGAATGTCGTGAGCTTGGATCGCGGCGGAGCACCTAATATACAAAGCGAATGTAAAATAAGGAAATGTATGAAAAAGGTGATGGATAGGAAAAATGGAAGCAAATCCGCAGAGGTGCTGGTAGGTATATAATATGTAGTTCTACTATAGAGTGACAGCAAAAAAAATACTATTGATGTTTTGAAATAAGTACAAATAATATTTACCAAAGACCGGTCACTAAAGGTCCATTCAGCTTTACAGCAACTAGGTCTTGCTTGAGAATTGACTATTTCTATAGCGACAACCAAGCTCGCGGGCTTTTGAGGTGTGATTCACACAAAAACAACGCACACCAAATAAATCATATATATATGTATATTTAAAGAATTAAACAATTTATCGTTGGAATAAAATTTATTCCGATCGACATTAAACTTCACACAATCCATCTCAATAATAATCACTTGTTTTGTTTACGTATGTATGTCAAAATATGATAAAAGAATTTCATTATAATAAAGACGTATTAGATATTTTATAGATCCCAAATTTACATACAAAGCAACGTTTAAGTTTTCACTAATTTGAAAGTCTTTCATGGTAGTTTATCAACTTAGTTGTATCCACTAACTTTTCTAGATTACAAACATCATTTGGGGATAAAAAAAAACAGCCAAAACGGTTCAGTCACTCTCAATTGATGCTGTTACCAATGAACGACAAATCATTTTTATATTAAAGATAAGTGGTGTGCATCTTCAGTACATTCCAAGTATACAACTAAATATTTAAGATCCTCAAAACAACGTTTATCAATCATGTATGGAAACTTGAAGACTACATCTAGGAAGCGTTTAAATTTTAATACATTTATAGTAAAACGCTTTATTTTGTTGAGGTATGGAACGTGCCACGTTTAGGGTTTTGTGATTGATCCCACCGATGGAATTGAAATAAGGATCTCATATCAGGGATGCTTTGTAAAAAATGGAATATTAGTTTGTATGCCGGGATTTATTTACTAATAGGGTTGAAAAGTCATTATTAAATGTTAAAAAGGGGTACTATTTCAAATAAAGTACACCAATTGATACTTGATTTGTATTTTATAACCTGAAAGACGTTCTATCATACATTTTTTCTTATTTTTGTCCCGCTTACATTAAACATCATGTTTTTTTTTGGTTTAGTCACTAAAACTCTCATTTTTTTTGTAAAAAGTCATCAGCCTAATTCTTTATTTGAAGGTTGGCATGAGGCTGAACAGCCGTTCTGTAAAAAATGGTACACTTTGTTAATGTGAGCCATATATTCTGGAATTCGTCCAGTCGATAGCTCAGTTGGTTAAGTGCTTGCATTCCATGCCTAGAGCCTCGAATCTCACCGAGAGTATCAAAAATGATTTCCCCTTTCGTTTTTTATTTAAAACCCAAAAAAAGAATACCAGCATAGCTTACTCAGCCCTCACAATAAATGAGTACTCGCCCCCTCGGGAGCTGGGAAACCCCCACTTTAACTGCAGTGGTTGGTTGAAGGCCACCCCCCTTACATGCGATCCCTTCGGAGAAAACGCGGCAAGAGGTTGCACTAAATGTGAAGCTCAGTAGCGTTTCTTATCTAATATGGATGACGTCATACTCGTATCTTGACTACAGCCGAGATTTTTTTTTATTGTGTCAAGTTCATTTTTTCCTCTTTTTTGTATCCCGATCCGTTTGTTTTATTTCTTACACAAATTATGAAAATGCTTCACTTTGCCAATGTCACCCCTGTTTCAGGAAAGGTCGGCAAGAGTTGCAGGGTGTATGTCCTTGTGAGATTTGGGTTTTTATATTGTAGGAACACATCGCAGCGTTTGTTGTATTTCTTACAAAACTTATGAAAATGGTTCACTTTGCCAATGTCACCCCTGTTTCAGGAAAGGTCGGCAAGAGTTGCAGGGTGTATGTCCTTGTGAGATTCGGGTATTTATATTGTAGGACCACATGCGGCATGTTTAAGCGCGAACTTGTGCATGTCTGTTTGTAAAATTGCATATTGCATTGCAATTGCATTGCAATCTTTAAAATGTTACATAGGTATATTTTGCAACTTACATTAGATTAGATTAGACTTCTTCAATTCAAAAGAAATAAAATTAGAGCTCTTTTGCCTTAGTTTTAAAAGTTATACATTTTGTTCAAGCTTTATAATAAAGATAAAAAATTAATAAACATGCTTGATTATTTTCATAACTGTAGCTTTTTTGCTAAGACCATATAGTGTAAGAAACAAAAACGGCCGATTAAGGGTATAAAAGAGCCTTAATGTTCAAAATAAACATAATATTGTTATGGTATGCTGACCTTTAAAGCATCATAACTGAATCCCGACCATAAAGATTTGATAAACGGCTTCAATTTGTGGCTCAATACTTGCGCTGGCGGGATGCTCTGGGTTCGATTCCTCGTTCCGCCGAGCGCTCGCACCCCGCTGCAGATATTTGTGGCAAAAGTAATACAAGATGGCGTCCCCAGATTAGCCCGCGTTACAATTTAATATGGGAGTATTAAAAAGCGATTTATACCTGGGCGGCGCAGGGCTGGCGCAAGCTGTGATAGTATTTTTTTATAATCGTAAAAATATTTAACTTGAAATAAATTTCCTTTGTACAAAATCTAAAAATTGTATTCGGTAACCGGGTGAGTGGAATTTATTAATTTACTTCCTTTAGTTAATGTTTGGTATGAAGCTGACCACCCATGCTGCACAAACTTTTTTCACACCAAAACCACTCATATTTCAAAGAGACGGTAGCAAAATTTGTAGGGTTTATGCTCATTTGAGATTCGGATTTTTATCTGTATACATACAAAATATTCTGTTATGATGAATTTACCCATGCTTGCTTATGTGCGTGCATTAAATTTGAGCTTTTACTGTTCATTTATCTTTTCAACTTTAATTTTAAGTTAAAGATATTTATTTTTTAAAAGTCACATATATTTTTAAGGTTTTCTGACAATATTAAGTACCATTTTTTTTAGACTTTTTAAAGTTTGTGTATTCACACAGTGAAAATTCATTTTTATAAATAATTATAAAAAATTATAAAAAACACAGAGTTTTATTTTCACAAATTGAGTATTTATTTCAACCTCAAGTACTTTCGACTTATTTACGTCATTATCAAGAGGATACTAAATTACAAAAATTGACAAGACAAACACCATAGAGAAATAAAATAAAAATAATGATTTAGGTACGACAAATAGGTACAATAAGGAAATGACACATAATATAATTACAATATTATATAATGATATAACAAATTGACAAAACAACAAACCATAGAGAAATCTAAATAAAAATAATAATTTATGAGAAATAGGTACAATAATGAGATGACACATATTATAATTACAATATTAAAAAATTGACAAAACAAAAACCGTAGAGAAATCACTTTTTTTTAATTAACAGGCCTAATAAAACTTTGCATTGTAGCTTTTCGAGTCATTTTCAAATTTCTGGCTCTATGTTTTGGTCGTATTTGTAATAATCTTCCCGTTTTTACCAGATCTTTTCACTCAAAAACACCCCCAGCGTAATATAGCTACACAGCCAGAGTATCTAGATTATCTTTGATATGTAATTATAATCTTAGTTTCAAAGATATATTGACATTTAAGGCTCATATTTCATGCATACCCCCAATCAGGCACCTGTAAGTTCGCGCTTTCACGTGCTGCATGTGTACATATGATGTAAGACTTACTTATTGACTGGTTTACTCAAATAAGACACCATCACCATACCAAAATACCCGAATATTTACATATTTTTTGGAAAAATTATCGCAGGGACGTCTTGTCATTTTTTAATTTTAAATGCACAACCCTGTTTTCGTGGGTATCGTGCGCTTTCCACTTTACAATATTCGTGTAGTTTTACAACAGATAAGGGCGCTCGCTGCGCATGCGCACTCCACAAGAGAAATAAACGAGAAGAACGAAGAAGAAGAAACATCATCATCATCATCATCGGCATCATCATTGGCACTACAAACCGGGATGGGTCTTGGCTTCCTTGATCACCCGCTTCCAGAGTGCTGCCGTTACTCTATAACTCTGCCGCAATTTTGCTAGGGGTGGACAGATCCTCTACATAATTGCTTCCATTTCTTACTATCCTTGCACACATCGCTTGACCGGCCCTTATTTTGATGTTTGACTCTTTAGGTTGGCATGAGGTTGACCACCCATGCTGTAAAACAATGGTTCGCTTTGCCAATGTCACCGCTGTTTGATGGAAATTCGGAAAAAGTTTCAAAGCTGATGTTCATAAAAAGTTTGTTTTTTAATTTGTTAGTACAAATGCAGCATTTGTTAGCGAGAACTTATACGTGCTGCTTATGGGAATGCGTGTAATGTACATTTTAAGTGTTAATATATCTTTTCATCTTAGATTATAGATAGCTTGATAAAGATCCTACGGACTATTTTTTGAAATGTTTCAGCGGAAACTTTGTAGAACTAAACCAAAGAAACAAACCAAAATAAGTGAGTTGACCGGTTTCGGCCTCTAGGCCATCTTCAGACTCTTAATTTGTAGGTTGTGGGTTCGATTCCCGGCGATTTTTTCTTTCTTTCAAATAATGCCCTGCGCTACCAAAGTCCGTCACTTAATGTTAATCTAGCCATACAGCAACTAGGTCTTACCTGTGTATTTGGCGCTTTCTTTAGCGATAAACAAGCTTTCAGAGTGCTCTTGAGGTGTGATTCACACAAAATCAGCGCTCACCAAATAAATCACCACAAATTAAAGTCCGGTCACACAATAAATTATAGTTCGGTCGATAGCTCAGTTGGTAGAGTGCTTGCATTCCATGCCGTGAGCTCGGGTTCGAATCCCACCGAGGGTGTCAGAAATGATTTCCCGTTTCAGTGTTTATTTCAAACCCCAAAATAAAATACCGGCAAGGTTTACACAGCCTTCACAAGAAATGAGTACCAGGACTCTCGGGAGCTGGAAAACCCCCACTTCAACTGAAGTGGTTTTCGTAAGGCCGGCCCCCTTACCTGTAAAAATAAATAGGTTCAACTCGCCACATGCAACCCCTTCGGGAATAACGCGGCAAGAAGTTACACTATATGTGTAGCTTAGTTGCGTTTATTAAAAGCGCTCGAGGAAATAAGTAAACTCGTGAAGCAGAACCTTGCTTTGTTTATTATTTAATTGAATTCCTTGACTTATAGGTTGGTATGAGGCTGACCACCCATACTGTAAAAAATGGTTCACTTTGCCAATGTCACCCCTGTTTCAGGGAATGTCGGCAGGAGTTGCAGGACTTATGTTCATTTGAGTTTGGATTTTATTTGTAAGTACACAATCAGCATTTGTAAGCGCGAACTACACGTGTTTGTTTGTGGGCATACATCTGAGAGCTTTAAATGAATATATCCTTGCAACTTAGATTATAGATTATAGAATCGTCTCAATGTCAATACATAAACCCTTAAACCTGTAAATTATTATAATATTATTTTTACGTAGCTCAAATTAATTTTGAATGTGTAATTTTAAAGGCAAAAGAAAACATATTAATTGTGAAATATATTTGCCTCTACCCTATGCACGCGCCTGTACGTCGATATTTATTACGCTCGTTGTCCATACACACTAAAACCACATGATGCATTTTAATTCGCATGCTGCCGTAATTTCATTAGTGGTAATGAACCTACTACCTCCGCATTGCAAACCGCTCTCTCATACCACTACTCTACCGAGTCAAACTGTCGACCAAGTGTAAAAAATACTCTATCATTGCGATTACTAAAAATCTGTGAAAACTAAATCGCTCACTACAGGTGTTATTTTAGTGTTGATACATTCTTGGGTAACTGTTACGTTTTTTATTATCTTTGAAGCCAATAACTTAAATGACAGAGGTTAACAATCCGTAGAGACAAAGGTAAAGGTAAAAAAAATCGTAAATCGCAACTAAGCTGTACGTATAGAGTATTGCAACTTCTTACCTTGTTGGCTCTGAAAGAGTTGCATGTCTATTGTCTAATCTAACCAATTTAATCTAATCTAATCTAAGTTGCCGAGATATGTATGATGATGATGATGATGACTTGGTATAGCGCCGTTTCGTGAAGATTGTCACTCCAAGGGCGCTTTTTGTGTTATCGCGGCGAAGAAGTGTGTCTTGAGGGTTTTTTTGAGGTTTTCCCTGCATTTCGATTCTCGAACTTCCGGTGGCAGTGGTAACATTGGGGATTCACATTACATGCAGAAACGTGCAAGTTCGCGCTTGCGCACACAACAAATTACACTTTAGAAATAAACAAATAATAATATGTATAAACATTGAAATCAAATATACAAATAGAAAATATTAATCAAAATTAAAACAATGCAATACATATTTTATTAAATACAATTTTTACGGTGTTGTTTCGCGAAAAGCTGGAAATGATTTTAGTTCCGGGTTTGGCCGCAGCCCGGAATGGCGGCGCTATCAGTGGCGTGCCTGTGGAGAGAAACCGAGGGGGGGTAAAATATTCATGAGGCTTCAGCGGAAAAATTGTGATACTTGAGGTGCGCTACTGGATTCACTGGTTCACTGTCCACTTTATGAAATATAATATATTTTGTAAATTTTGAAATGATTGAAGAGAAATCTTTATTATAGTACAAGAAATCATTTTTTTGCACTTAGGTATTTTAATATTATAATATGATCTAAGTTGCAAGGATATATTTTTGGTAAGATTCGTATTTGATGCGGGATCACAAGCGGACACATGCCAGTTCGAGCTTACACAAAACCATACTTATAATATTAGAATGATTGGTTTCGATAATATAAGATTCCTTGACTTATGGGTTGGTATGAGGCTGACCGCCCACACTGTAAAAAATGGTTCACTTTGCCAATGTCACCCGGGTTTCAGGGAAGCTCGGCAGGAGTTGCTGGGCTTATGTTCATTTGAGATTGGGGCTTATATATTGAAGATATGCGGCATGTGTTAGCGCGAACTTATACGTGTCTGCTTGTGAAAATGCACATAATGTGAATCTTTAATGTAACATATATTGCAACTTAGATTAGATTAGATAAGAGATTTATTTGGTGGGGCTATATTTGTGTGAATCACATCCCAAGAGCCCTCTGCGAGCTTGGTCATCGCTGTAGAAAGCGCTATTTTCAAGCAAGATCCAGTTGATGTAAGGCTGCACGGACTCATGGTGATCGGACTTTAAAATGTTTTTCGTGCTCCACCGGGATTCGAACTTAGTATATTTTAATCACGAATCCAAAGTTTTAACCACTTAACTAGACTACGGACCCATCTAAGCACATGATGCCCTGTATCTTACTGTGTAGTTATTATAATTGTAAATAGCTGCTCCATGGATGATCTCTTTGCGGGAAACCAAAGAGCTGTAGACATTGCTCGTTACTGGGCCAATACGGTGTGAAGCTGACACGAAGAAGAAGAAGATAATTGTAAATAAAGAGAATTAAGATGTTGTAAAATAAACATTTGAAATCTAAAATCCTTTTGAACACACAAGTGCACAGTTATTTCAATATCACTGGCAGCTAATGTATTATACAGGGCAGTATATATTTTTCATTATTTTACTTTGTAGTAAAAATCCAGCGGTTCCATCATAGAACGACTCAGTGACAAAACGACACATCGCTCCCCCAGTTCTTGTGTGCCGTATAGACCAATTATGTCAAACGTGACTTTTTAATGCAGTTGTCTTAAGAATCAAATTCTATACAATCTGAGCTAAGAAAAAACGTAAAACTCGTTAATGTGAGAGTCGTTTTTAATATATTTTAAATCAATTTCCTGTTTTCATCAGAGACATTGGTCCAGTACACATGCAAACATTGTTCATGTAAAATTAGCTGAATGGTCTATACGGCAAACAAAAACTAAGGCAGCGACATGTCATAATAACACATGACATAATAACACATGACAGAACAACATATGACGACGACACATGACAGAGCATCACAATGACAGTAAATCACATGACAGAACATCACAATGAAATTACATCACATGAGAAAACATCACAATGACAAAACACCACAAGACAAAACCGTTTCATGGACCGTTTATTCACGATGTTTTGTCATAGTGATGTATTTTCTGTGCTACGTCATAGTGGTGTTTTGTCGCGTGATGTCTTGTAATTGTGATTTTCTATCATGTGTCGTTTTGTCATGTACCGCTCTGTAATGCAATTAACGCAACTAAGCTACACATAACGTGTAAATTTTTGCCGCGTTATCCCCGAAGGGGTCGCATGTGGCTAATTGAACCTATTTATTTTTACAGGTGTTTTAAGGGGCCAGCCTTTCGCCAACCACTTTAGTTAAAGTGGGGGTTTTCCAGCTCACGAGAGGGCTGGTACTCATTTCTTGTGAAGGAGTAAACCTTGCCGGTATTTTATTTTGGGGTTTGAAATAAACACCGAAACGGGAAATCATTTCTGACACCCTCGGTGGGATTCGAACCCGAGCTCACGGCATGGAATGCAAGCACTCTACCAACTGAGCCATCGACCGGACTTTTGCATCGTTCTGTATCGTTTTGTCATGTGTCGCTATGTCATGATTCATTTTGTCACTGTGTGGTTTTGTCACGTGTCGTTTAGTCACTGTGCCGTTCTAGTCCCGTCACAAAATCCAGCGCAGCCACTGAATGAGGGAGATCGCAGAATGGCCACAATGTTTCTGCTTTTTGCTTATAATATTATCTCGATACATAAATTCCGAATATTTTTTACAACTCTTTTTAAATCTAGTTTCACTGGACGCCAAGTAAAAAAACTTTTCGTTTAAACTCAGCCATTCCGTTTTACCAAAAAAAAAAAACAACTACATAATTGTAACGTTCACTAGACGTGCCACTGTTTCTTTACTTTGAAAATGATAATTATGGATAATACCCCGTTCTATCTCCGTATTCAGTGCCATTAGTACGAGCTGCAAAACTTGAGTAAAGTAAACTTTACGGAAAGTATTAAAGAGTGATTTTTCCCAAAATCTGCCGTTTTTGTTTCTTACACTTTGTGGCCTTAGCAAAAGAGTTACATTGATGAAGAAATTCAAGTTCAAACAAACAAAAACGGCAGATTTTGGGGAAAACCACGCTTCAATACTTTCCGTTAACTTAACTTTACTCAAGTTTTGCAACTCGTACTAAGGGTACAGATATCTTACTAAGACTTTCCTTTAGCCACACTAGCGCTATGATTGGCAGAATTAATTTAATTTTAAACAAAATACTAAGAAAAGTGTTAGTAAGATTACGATAGTGAATACGGTGGTTAGTTTACTTACGCAACGCATGCAACTAAGCTACACATGTAGTGTAAATCCTTGCCGTGTCATCCCTGGAAGAGTCGCGTGTGGCGAGTTGAACCTATTTATTTTTATAAGGGCCTTACGCAAACCGCTTCCATTGAAGTAGAGGCTTCCCAGCTCCTGAGGGCGTGGTTCTCATTTCTTATGAAGGCTGAGTAAGCCTTGCCGATATTTTATTCGAGCACGAGCTTTCCGCATGAAATTTAAGTACTTACCTATAATTTTGTTGTTTTTTTTCTTAATTTCATTTTAGTTATTTGTACTAAACTTAACGCTTGACTCAGGAAAGTATTGCTCCTACATCGATAGATCTTACCGTAGGTATCTATTTCAAAATAGGACAGAATAAAAAATGGCGGCGTATGAATAGCTCATGCATTTTACATGGAACAATGATCAGCTATTCACAGACCACCATGTTTTATTCTCTCCTATTTTCAAATAGGTACGGTAAGATCTACAGACGGCCTTGAAGACTTCCACCCCAGGGCTGGAAGTCTCATCACCCCGGAAATTCTTACCTACCGAATATCGGTAATATTGTATGAAGACTAATCAGTTGTTCTTAGTGGACGAACAGGTAGATCTAGAATCACTGCTGGGTCGGATCACGACCATTGGGAAGGCCTTCCCCCACAAAAAATATAGCATTGCATGAGCGTTCTGTGATACGCTTCCCCGGATGGAAGTGTACAAACGGAACGGGTATGAGGATGGGCTTGCGCAACTAATCAGCTGTTCACTTGCAGCCATCTTGGATTGACAGATCTTCATGCAAATACTACCGATATTTAGTAGGTAAGAATTACCGTGGTGAGCTCCTTGACTGACAGGTTTATATGAGGCTGACCCCCGAGCTGTAAAAATCGGTTCACTTTTGCCAATACTACATCGGTTTCAGGGAAAAGCGGCAGCAGTTGCAAGGTTTATGTTCATGTGAGGTTTTGTTTATTTGTATGCACGCATGCAGGATGTGTAGGCTTTTATTTAAGGCTCATATTAAATGCATATTTAATATGAGCCTTAAATGTTAACATATCTTTGCAGCTTAGATTATAGATAGATTATATATGAGACTCCAGCCCTGGTCCTGAATACGGAGTTTAGTGTCCATACATTTTTTTTGTAAACGCGATATTTGAGTTTTGGCGTAATATATTTTGTACTCGGGTGTGAGACCCCACTCTCCTATCTACCGACTCACACGCTGAATTGTGGGTCAGAGAAATAAATTACTTAATTTTGTTATGTAAA
This sequence comes from Agapetus fuscipes, assembly GCA_951799405.1. Lineage (NCBI taxonomy): Eukaryota > Metazoa > Arthropoda > Insecta > Trichoptera > Glossosomatidae > Agapetus > Agapetus fuscipes. The sequence continues at coordinate 2,603,769 of OX637356.1, forward strand.
TTTTTAAATAATAAATTTGAATTTTTTGTGAAAAAAAAACTCAATTAAAAAAATGTACATTTTATACTTGCATATTTTATTACTTAATTTGCAGAGAAGAAGAAAAATCGGTGCAGGCGAATTTAGGTTATATGTATTTACGGTCGATACATATTTGTAAAATTATTATTAAAAAATAACTTATTATTATTTATTATTAATTAAATAAGACAAATATTTGTACGAACCGTTAGTGGAGAATCTCAGTACTCTCGACGTTTTGTTGGTGACGTAACTGGTTCATCCTCAGTCGTTGTAAACAAAGGATGTCTCCTAAAGACGCTGGCTACGTCACCAACGAAACGTCGAAAGTACTGAGGTCTCCAATAACGGTTCTTACAAATATTTGTCTATTAATTTGTTTTATTAAAAAAATTACAACAACAAAAATACGCAAAGTGCGATATCCAAAATGTTTACTCAGCCTTCAAGAAATGAAAACTTTGCCCTCAATATTTGTGAATTCCTGAACAACTTAAAATTAACATTAAATAAATTGATCAACTCTTCCAATAGTAGACGAACCATTATACGAGAGCTTACTTTATTCTCAACGTTTCGTTGGTATCGTAGCGTCATTAGGAGACACATTGGTTGCGCGGCGATCAAGGATGAACTGAATATTTTGAAAAAAAACAACCGCAACAAGATATCATGCCAAACATTCTTGGCGGGAAACTAACCGTAGCTCTCTGCATTGAATGCAAGCATCCTACCAACTAAGCTAACGACCTGTACCCTGAGTACGAGTTGCAAAACTTGAGTAAAGTACACTTTACAGAAAGTATTAAAGAGTGGTTTTCCCCAAAATCTGCCGTTTTTGTTTGTTTGAACTTGATTTTCTTCATCACTGTAACTCTTTTGCTAAGACCATAAAGTGTAAGAAACAAAAACGGCAGATATTGGGGAAAATCACTGTTTAATACTTGCCGTAAACTTTACTTTATTCAAGTTTTGCAACTCGTACTTAGGGCACTGACCTTATACAATTGCTCAGAGTTCTTCAATGAAAACAGCATTCCTTTTAAAATTATTGTCAAGCTTGTATGAAATCCAACATTAAGCGATACTTAGGATTATAAAGAATCTTTCCGACTGTTACTGTCGCCATTTTGTGAGAAGATGTGTACCTCAAGTATAAATAATTGCGTACGCTCCCCTCGATCGTCTAAATACGAGAAAAAAATGACTGAAAACGAAATAACATACTAGATGTGCTGTCCCATTTTACATATATTTTTTTATTTACAAAATCAAAGGGATCTTACGTTTTATACTATAATAATATATTTTAACCTAAGTTGCAAAGATATTGAAACGATTTACGGGTTTAATTTAACAAAGACTTCAGTTGATTTATTTCACAAAAAATATTCGTAGATTCCGCTCACATTTGGTTCGATTGACGAGTGTTTTTTTACTGTTCAGCTCAACAGTTCTGATACAAGTCTTCGCTACAGACAGCTTTAGCCCTTTATGCAGAATGACATAAGGATGGTTTTGTGAAACATCGACAACTGCAACATTCGTGTGAGCATTTGCCAGAATATTCTATTTTAGAAGATTCGAGTGAATACTCACACCATCGAACGACGAACAAATACAAGTATAATTATTTTAAACACCTACATCTAAACACATACACACAATCACACATTCGTTAAAAAAATATTAACTCATATGAAATGTATGCCCACAAACACACACGTGTAAGTACGTGCTTATAAATGCTGCATATGCATAACAAATCAAAATCTAAACCTCAAATCAACATACACCCTGTAACTTTTGCCAACCTTCCCTGAAACAGGGGTCTAAATCTAAACCTAAATCTAAGTTGCAAAGATATGACGTATCGTTTGAGGTTTATATTATTAAATGCATTCTCACAAGCAGACACGCATAATTTCGCGCTCACACATGCCACATGTCGACCTACAATATAAAAACCCAATCTCAAATGAACATAAGCCCTGCAGCCATTGCCGACCTTCCCTGAAACATGGGTGACATTGGCAAAGTGAACATTCATTTGCAGTATGGGTGGCCAGCCTCATACCAACTTACCCCGAGTATAAAGCATTACATAAAATCCGCTCGGTCGAGTACCGCTATCGAAATCGAAAAAAATGTATGCAAGGTACGACAGCACTTCTTTTGAGTGATTTAATTTTCATACATTTTTTTTCTTTTTACGCGATGAGGAGGAGTTTATGCACTATTTTATACTCGAGGTTCTGGTCACTTTGTACTAAAACTTTTCATAGGTGCCGGTTAAGGGTTTCGAACCAGACACATTTAGTTTGATGGGCTGCGCCATTAGCCACTACTCTATGGCTTGAATGTTACAATCGCAGTGTGCACTCATGTGAGAATCGTGGTATGAAGTGGTTGTCAACCGAATACGCAACTTCGCTGTGTATATAGTGTAACTTGCTGCCGGTTTGCCCACTAAAGGGTCGCATTATGGTGAGTGAAACCTAATATTTTTGTACTAAAATTTTGTTTTTCAGTTGAAGTGTTTTTGTATTGCCATTGTGACATTGTGAAGATTCATTTTAAATTGTGAATGCTTTAGAAAATGGTTCACTTTGCCAATGTCACTCCTGTTTCAAGGAAGGTCAGCATGAGTTTCGGGTGTATGCTCATTTGGGATTTAGGTTTTTATGTTGTAGGTTCACATGCGGCATGTGTGAGCGCGAAATTTAGCGTGTCTGCTCGTGGGAATGCATTTATATGAACCTCAAATGATACATATCTTTGCAACTTAGATTTAGATTTAAATTTAGACCCCTGTTTCAGGAAAGGTTGGCAAAAGTTACAGGGTGTATGTTGATTTGAGGTTTGCATTTTGATTTGTAATGCACATGCAGCATTTGTAAGCGCGTACTTACACGTGTGTGTTTGTGGGCATAAATTTCATATATAGCGCGAATTTATACGTGTCTGTTAATGAGAATACATATTATGATGTGAATTCCCAATGTTATATATATTTGCAACAACAACAAAAAAGTACATCAAAATTAACATACACTCTGCAACTCTTGCCGACCTTCCCTGAAACAGTTTGCGTAAACCAACAGTGTCAGAAAAAAAATCGCTTCAGTGCTTATATCATACCCAAAAAAAAATCTACCGGCAAGGTTTATTCAGCCTTTACATGAGACCGCTCTGCAACGTAAGTAGTTGGCATGAGATCGGCCTCTAACCTGTTAAAATAAAATAAGGTTCCACGTGCCACAAACGCGCGAACCCTTCAAGGACAACGCGGTATAATAATATAAATAATAAGTTGCAAGTTGCATTGTATTTACAGCTTAGTTGCGTTCATAGAAACCCCAATGGTAATGGTTGTCTACCACTGCAGTGTTGTCCAGTTGTCCTGTGCGCAGGGGGTTAACGACGCTATAATTCTGTACCCCGAGTATAAAACATTAAAGGAAACTCTCCTCTATTGCTTAAATAGGAAATGTATGAAATATCCGACAGCATTCCTAGTTAGAGTATTACTTTTCATACATTTTGTGGATTTACGCGATTGAGGGGAGCTAACGCAACGTTTTAAACACACTCATTTAACCCTTTCACTGCCGTCAGATAAACATTGCTATGAAAGCTGTACTTAACAAATAAAGCCAGTACTTATACCTTGTAATGCAAGAAACGTCTGGATATTTCTATAGATATTTTGTTATGTTTAAATAGGATTTTCAATGGAGTCTGCGCATTTAAAATAACTCTAGTGTGTGACGTCAATGACGATACCTACCTAAACCTATAGTAAGTAAAGTAGCTATAGACTACTTATAGTAAAAATAAATTCCCGAAATGAATGATTGTGTACTTTTTAAACCAGCTGACCCGACGGACGTTGTCTATATCAATACTCTAAGTTGAAAAGATAATTATAGTAATGGCATTTAAGGTTCATATTTAATGCATGTCCCAGGCACACAGATGTAAGTTGGCGCTCACACATGCTGCATATATAATTACAAAATAATCTTCAATTATGCCGCATTTCCCAGACACAGGAATGACATTGGCAAAGTGAACCACTTTTTATAGTGTGGAGGGTCAGACTCTTACCAAACTCGAGAAACAGAAAAGCCAAGCAGCAAAAAAAGTAGAAATGAGGCCTTAGCTTACACAAAAACAATTAAAATTAAATTTACTTTGGACGAAAAATAAATAATACTGAAATTATTAAAAATTGAAACATTCATGTATTAGTCGCCAACACTGCAAATCAACCGCCAAAATTGCGAATTTTAATTATGTGAGAAGTCAAAATTACTTATCAATTTCCCATACAAAAACAAATGTTTTGCCATAATTTACCAACTTTTTTTGAATCCAGAAACATTAGTTACAAATATAAAAATGGTTTGTGCATGCGGCTACCAACAAAATACACTTCATTTTTATTACAAATTTTATATTTCAAAAAAAAAGTCTCCGAACAAAAAAAAGTATTGGTTTGTTTAGATTGAAAAAAATAATGAAAATACAAAACTAATTCACTAAACGTTGATAATCTCAGATATCCGACAATATATTTTTTCTCCGTTTCGTCTTATTTTCTTTATGCGCCAATATAAAGCGAAACGACGCCATTTTTGGTTGATTGAATTCACTTTGGTATTGATAATAGGCGCCCTGGTCGCGTAACGGCCTCGTAAACCCCCTTAATCCCACCCTGCCTGAAATATCGACAAAAATAACGAAAAAATGTATGAAAGTATCGCAGAAAGCTTTGAAGGAGCTTTTTCTTTATATTTTTGAGAGATTTCGTTACAATTTCGCTAAAATATCACTGAAAAAATACAAAATTTATAAAACTACATATTTGAGAATAGACTAAATTGTTTTTAAAGAAATAGATTTGTGACGAGGAATGTAATTCACAAACCTATTCTAACTACCCAGACACAAGTGTTAATTAATATCATCTATTAATAATTCGTTATTGTATATTACCTAATGACATTATTCCTTGACTGATAGGTTGGTATGAGGTTGACCACCCATAATGTAAAAAAGGATTCATTTGCCAATGCCACCCCTGTTTCAGAGAAGGTCGGCAAGAGTTGTAGGGCTTATGTTCATTTGAGATTGAGCTTTTTATATTGTAGGTCCACATGCGGCATGTGTGAGCGCGAAATTATGCGTGTCTGCTAGTGGGAATGCATTTAATATGAATCTCAAATGATACATATCTTTGCAGCTTAGATTTAGATTAGATTGTATACGAGTATTGCCTAATGACATCTGTTGAACCAGCATAAAAATTATGGTCAATGGATCCAGGTGGAGATCGAACCAGCATTATTCTATTCCAAATACACTAGAAAGATTAGCCACTAATTGACTTCCTCGGCCATAACACCGATAAAACCTGATTGTGAAGGTACCTAAATTTAGAACGAACCGTTCATATTCAACGGGTGAAATTTAGGTGAAATGAAAGAAGTATGTAAGGACCGGAAAAAATGGCAATAGATCTGTAATTTTGGCGGCCAAGGCTAAGATTTTAATGCTGTAAAAAAATGTTCACTTTGCCAATGTCACACCATTTTTAGGGAAGGTCGGCAAGAGTTACAATGCTCATGTTCATTTGAGATTTATGTTTTTATATTGTAGGTCCACATTTGTCTTATGAATCAAATTCTTCACAATCTGAGCTAAGGAAAACCGTAAAACTCGATAATGTAAGAGTTCTTTTAAATATTTATTAAATAAATTTCTTGTTTTCGTAAGACACATCGGTCCAGTACACATGCAAACATTGCTCATGTAAAATTTTCTCAATGGCGTATACGATAAACAAGAACTAAGGCAGCGAAATGCAACAATAAAAATGAATTATAGATTAACATTATAGATAAACGTTTTTCCAGACACCTTTACCACTTAAATAAATAGGTTTTTATACAAAAAAAAATACTTAGCCTTCGGGCATAGCATCACAGTAAATGTGCAACTTAGATTGTTAGATAAAATTGGATACAAAATGTATTTAATGATGATAATTTTTTTTTATAAAAAAAATACCTTCAAGCTATCGAGTTTCGTTTTATAATTTTAATGTAGTAACATCAAATTTCATTTCATTTTTTCACTTTTCTGAATTCCAATTAAAAACCATTCATGCTCCGGTCAGTCGTTAAACGACGCTTATAGAAGGTACTAGATTGGCTCCTTAATAGCATGTTCTGATGCAGACAGTGTACAGTAGTTAAGGACAGCTGGGCAGTAACAACAGGTTAGTTGCGTCAAGTATAAGGCGTTCAAAAACAAGCCAATTAGAAGATGAATCATAAAACTTCTTGGATAGAAACATTGAGCTAGTTAATCGTATACTACTTTTTGTTTTAGATCAATGATTTAACGTTGAACAAGAATTGTCATCTTGGGAAGTAAAGCACCAGCTATCTCTTCATCTTTTTAGTGGTCTTCTTTGCAGGCAATGTCCTACAGGTATACTGTGAGCAGTCACATGGGGGATTCTTCAACTGTCCGTCCGCCTTTTCCTTCCTCATCTCACGATGTAACGCATTCTCAATGTCACACTTCTTGCCTAAATTATCTCCAAAGGGGTCGTACATGTGGTGCTTTGGGACCTCTTTATTTTTACTGGTAAGGAGGCCGGCTTCACGCCAACCACTTAAGTTGCAGTGGAGGTTTTCCAGTTCCCGAGGAGGCTAGTTCTCATTTCTTGTGAAGGCTGAGTAAACCATGTCGGTATTTATTTAGAGTTTGAAATAAACTCTGAAATGGGAAATCATTTTTGACACTTTCTGTGGCGATCAAACTCTTGCTCTTGGCATGGAATGCAAACAATACATTCTTTTTACGAGCTTAGTCGTCGCTACAAAGCGCTAATTGCCAAGCAAGACTCAGTTGCTGTAAAGCTGGACGAACCTTTGGTCACCGGTCTTTGGTAAAGTTTAGTTGTAAGACAATGGGATCATAGCGCGTCTGTCTATTCTGGGACTTTACTAAGTACTATCCTATTGCTTGTTGCCCTTGTTAGAACGGCCTTTAAGCGACATCCTCAAGGCGCGTCCATTACTAAGTAATTGGGTTTCAATTAAAATATTATTTCTAGATTAAAGTAAGACTTGCGTGCCACTGTGAACGATGCTTTAGGGCTCAGTTTATCTAATGTAGATGAAATTGAAGTATTATCCAAAGACGCTATAAAAAATCGAAAAAAAAGAAAAAAGATACAATAAGAGACGCGTTCTTTGAAAAACCTTGACACCTACACCAAAAAGTCCAGACGCAATACTTGAGTATGTGTATGTGAAGTATATAGACACGTTATGTTAAACTCTAGACTCTTCCTCAGCGCTGGTATATAAGGTGAATTTCGCTTAGAAAAATGCGATTTGTAAGTAGGAAACAAATATTCTTTTCCGTCTAAAAGAAATAACAATGTACCTAATAAGCAAATACAAACAATTACAAAACATAAATCTACATTAAATGATTAATTTTAATTTTGGTCAATAACTTGTGACGATCGAGCTTGCGGAGGGCTCTTGACGTGTGATTCACACAAAAAGAGCGCTCACCAATAAATCATTATTCTTATGACTGATAGGTTGGTATGAGACTGACCTCCCGTGCTGCAAAAATCGGTTCACTTTTGCCAATGCCACCCCGTTTTCAGGGAAAAGCGGCAGGAGTTGCAAGGTTTATGTTCATGTGAGGTTTTGTTTATTTGTATGCACGCATGCAAAATGTGTAGGCGCGAACCTACATGTATCTGTCTGTGGGCATGCGTTTAATATGAGCCTTAAATGTTAACATATCTTTGCAGCTTAGATTATAAATAGATAGATTATAGAATGTTAACAAGATTTTAACAGCTGTTTTGTCTATGGAATTCCGAAGATTCAACTCCTGAGAATAAAATTAGGCTGCAATTTAAAAACGATTAGAGGAACTGAAATTTTGAAAGATTCGAAATCGTTTGAAGAAGACAATTTAACCATTAAGTCAATTATGATATATTTATAACTAAATCAAAACTATTTGTAATTGAAGAACAACGAATCGTTTTTGATCTTGTTGTCTTATAGATATCTCACATTACCTCCATTTTATTTTTTGTTACTCTTATCTCACATTATTTTGAGATCATCATTATTTCTTTTATACTTTAAAATATGAGACTCATGTGACTAGGTATGAGGCTTGCCACCCACACTTGCTGTAAAATTGATTCACTTTTCCGATGGCACTCCCGTTTCAAGAAAATATGGTCACATTGATCGTATTGGTTAAACTGAGAAAAAGATAACAACGTAAATAAAAATCAGATTTTTGTACACAAATGAACAGAGCAACTAGACATCTTCATCTTAACCATACACTTAAAGAATAAACTGTCGTTTACAGTGCGTGGTATTTAGGGCCTTTTTAATTTCGAAAATCTATCTCATTGTATTAAAATCAATGAGAACATTAGAAACTCCTACGTTCAGAAGTAAATAGAGATAGGATGAAAAAAAAAGAAAAAAAAACAGCGATGAAAAAAAAACAAGATTAGTCCTGTGCCCCTAGTATAAATCATTGCGTAAAACTCACCCCGATTGTGTAAAACTCACCCCGATGGCGTAAACCTCACCCCGATTGCGTAAAACTCATCCCGATTGCGTAAAACTCACTCTTATCGCGTAAAACTCACCCCGATTGCGTACAGCTCCCCCCGATCGCAAAACTCACACCAAGTGCGTAAAACTCACCCCAATAGCGTAAAACTCACCCCGATTGCGTAAAACTCATCCCGATTGCGTAAAACTCATCCCAATAGCGTAAAACTCACCCCAGTTCCGGAAAACTCACCCGATTGCGTAAAACTCACCTCGATCGCGTAAAACTCACCACGATTGCATAAATCGAAAAAGTATTTAAGCTAAATTCCCCTCTAGGAGTGCTTTCGTATATTCTATACATTTTTGATTCACGCAATCGAGGTAAGCTTAACGCAATATTTTCTTCTTGGGTATACTGTACTCATTAGAGCTCAAAGTTTAATTTTGGATTAGAGAGAATATATATATTTTTTGAAAAAGCCAAATAGGGGCCAGCGTCCCCGTAATGCGATTTTGTAAATTATTAAAAGGCGACCATTGTGCCGTGAAGGCTTCGCTTATCTTAATTCTGGATAAAAAGACTGAAAGCCTACCTGGCTTAGGAGGCACGCGCGAAAACGCACCTCAAAACGCGAATTCTAAATTGCTCGTAATTCAAAACAATTTTTTATTGTATTTTGTATAATCAATTCAATAGAAAAAACAAAGATTGAATTAATCCGGTCGATAGCTCAGTTGGTAAAGTACATGCATTCCATGCCAAGAGCCCGGGTTCAAATCTCACTGAGGGTGTCAGAAATGTTTTCTCGTTTCGGTGTTTATTTCAAACCCCAAAATAAAATACCGACAAGGTTTACACAGCCTTCACAAGAAATGAGTACCAGCCCCCTCAGGAGCTGGGAAACTCCCACTTCAACTGAAGGGATTGGCGGAAGGTCGGCCCCCTTACCCGAAAATTAAATAGGTTCCACTAGCCCCATGTGAAATCCTTCGGGGCTAACGCGGCAAGAAGATACAGTATAATATGTGTAGCTTAGTTGTGTTTCGTTGATTCATAAAGCACCTTCAGGATCATAATTGTTACCTATCATTGCCTTAAATGTCAATGTATCTTTGAAATTTAAGTGTATAGATTTTAGATTTCCGACTCAACACATCCATCAAATTACTCGTAAATCAAAATGTTCAATTCTTGAGGTGTGGTTGTACTGAGAGCTTTTGAAAGTTCACCGGGAGCTTCCGAGGCAGGAAGCGAAACAAATTAAATTATAAAGCCTTGGATGTTTTAACGCGCAGTTGGCTGATTACAATTCGTTAAGTTATTAGTATTTAGTTGCGAGGACAAGCCGAGACTTTGAAAAGCTTTTCGGGCCTCGAACACACAACCTCCAGCCTCAAAAGCAGGATCCATCAACGTACCGCCATTCAAGACGCGCCTATTGAATGATAATGAACTTGAAGATTAAGAAGGATTAAGAGTAAATTAAGTTAGATTTGTTTCAAACCATACGCTCAAAATAAATAAAATAACAATCATAAAGGTACAAGGACTTTTTTTCATTTTATTTGTTGTCATTTGTTGCCGGTCGATAGCTTAATTGGTAGAGTGCTTACATTTCACGCCGAGATCTCGGTTTCGAATCCCACCGAGGGTGTCAGGAATGATTTTCCTTCTCCCAAAATAAAATACCGGGTTTTCTCAGCCTTCACAAGAAATGAGTACCAGCCCCCCGGGAGCTGGGAAATCCTCACTTTAATTGAAGTGTCGATGTTATGGCCGAGGGGGCCAAGTGGGCTGATCTTTCTAGCGTGTTTGGAATAGAATAATGTTGGTTCGATCCCTGCCTGGGTCATTTGACCATAACTTTGACCCTGGTTCAACGGTTGTTATTGGGTAATTTTAATGAATAATTCATTAAAATACACAAAAAGAATTATTAATCGATGATATTGATACCTGTTTCTGGCCAGGCAGAATAGGTTCGTGAATTGCATTCCTCTTCACAAATATTATTTAAAAAAAAAAAAGGGTTGGCGGGGTGGGTTGGCTCTCCTAAACAAAACTAGGTTTCACTCGCCACATGTAGCTAGAAGTTACACGATATGTGTAGCTTTGTAGCATTTAGTACCGTAAAAAAGCGTTGATTTTAATATCTCGAGCGCTTTCGACGTGTAAGCACACCATTATCAAGAGAAGAACGAAAAATAACTTTTTTTTTGACAACTACCTGCGTCATAATACCCCTTACCTCAACAATTTTAAACACAGACTTGCTCTACGCCGAGATGAAAAATTTACGCAAAGGAAAGTGGTGCTTTCTTTTGTCTTGCATAAAGTTGATTATCGTTTGAAATTGTAGCCCGCGGCGTCTTCACTCCATACAAGAGTCGAGTATATATGTATGTATGTGCTTTAGTTAGACCGCAAGACTTTCCTTTGTGTTCTTCCATACATCTTGCTCCTTTTATACTTGCCTGATACTTTCATAGTAAGAAAATTAGTTTTTTTATTGTTTAACTTAGAAAAAAGTAGTCACTTTTTAAATTATCTATCGCGTGTATGTGGCGAGTGGAACCTATTTATTTTTACAGGTAAGGGGGCTGGCCTCAAGCCGACCCCTTCTCCTATAATATGAATCTCCAATGTTACATATCCTGCCAACTTTCATTTTATTATATTTTTTAGTGTTGATTATATTACTGTTTATTATATTATTTAAAATAAAATATTTTATTATATTAGATTATCTAATCTAATTTTGTCTAAGTTGCAAAGATATGTAATATTGTGGATTCACATTACATGCATTCTCACACGCAGACGCGTACAAGCTCGTACTGGCACATGCCGCATGTGACCCTACAACATAAAAACCAAATTTCAAATCGACATTCACCCTGCAACCTCTGCTGACCTTCCCTGAAACAGGGGTGACATTGGCAAAGTGTAACATTTTTTACAGCATGGTAGGTCAGCCGTATAACCAACCTATAAGTCAAGGTTGCCTTATTAGGCGAAAACGTATGAGCAAAAAAATAAAATAAAATGTGAATTAAAACTCTATTGTATCCAATTGATTTTTTAAAATAATACAATGGACTTTCACTGCGTGAATAGATGTACACTTAAAAATATATAAGTCAAGGAATTAGATAGATAGATAGATTACATAATATACCTACAAACTCATAAAAATTTCGATTAAAATTTCCGAAAGTCCTAAACAAAGTCGATCACATTATTTTTGTTTACCGGATTACTGTGGAAGATTTTCGCTTATCCATAAATATCTTTACGATAAGACAGGGGTGGCTCCATGAGCGATATCTCGTTACAAAATATCGTTTAATATTAGGGGGGGGAGGGCGGAGAGAAAAATGGGGTGGCAGCCCTTAACAAGACGAAAATAATGCGTCGAATTTTCAATTAATTTTATTTCAATAAATATTTTAAATATTGAATTTAAAAATTCGAGTTTTTTCAAAGTAATAAAAACAAGCAGACTGATGGTAGAGGATGGTAGAGGCAGAGGACAGAAGTCTAAATCTAAATCAAATTGAAGATAAAATATTGGACTCTGACTATGATATAAAATCTAAGCTGCAAAGATATTTTTACGTTCTTTGCTGGATTTACAAAAAAAAAATGACGTATTTTTTTTTTAAGGATTTATTTTTCACATTTTTTTTACAATGTACAATTTATTTCACACTTGAGAATCACTGGTGTTTGTGTTATCTCGCAAAGGGCTTTATTGCAACTCCTCTCTGTTCTAACATTTTGACCTCTTATATACTAGAGCGGAGAGATCACTCTCCCAAGTTCTGGACTATTCCATCACCAGAATATTTACGCGCACTTGATAGCCAGGACCTACTAGATGATTCAATACTACGTGCATTGGTGCGTGTAGTCATTTTGATATACCTATGTGTGTACGAGCGCCTGTACTCGTTCGTAACAATATATTGACATTTGACAGTGCGTGTACATTCACGCTTACACATGCTGCATGCACACTTACAAAAAAAAGCAAACCTCACATGAACATAACCCTTGCAACTCTTGCCGCTAGGGGTGGTATTGACAAAATTGAACAAAGTTTGTACAGCATTTGGGTAAGCCCTATACCAATCTATTTGTCAAGCCTATTTTGGCCTGCAAACGCACTGGTTTCACATACAAATTCGAGTCATGTTTTTAAAGCATGGGAGTTAGCCTCATACTGACGTATTTGTCAATCAATATTCGAATAATATTCCTTGACTTATAGGTTGGTATGAGGCTGACCACTTATACTGTAAAAAATGGTTCACTTTGCCAATGTCACCCCTGTTTCAGGGAATGTCGGCAATAGTTGCAGGGCTTATGTTCATTTGAGGTATGGATTTTATTTGTAAGTACGAATTCAGCATTTGTAAGCGCAAACTATATCCTTGCAACTTAGATTATAGATAGATTATAGATTATCACCTTTTCTGAAGCAGACAATTGAAACTTTCGATTTGTAACTGTAACTGTAATACTGTCGCCATTCCGCTAGGGATGGCTAGAGCCTCTGCAGATCTGCCTTTATTTCTTTCTATCCTTACATACCTCTTTCAATTCCTTCATATCCATCACCTTTTTCATGCATTTTCTTCTTTTACGCTCGCTTTGTATACCCCATTCTTTCACAATCTCCTCAATCTGATCACTCCATACTTTTCTCGGCCATCCCTTACCTCTTTTTCCTTTCACACTTCCTCTGTATATATACTTTGTCAGTCTATCGGCATTCATTCTTTCCACATACCTCAAACCAATCTGCAGTCGAAATTTTATAACCTAACAAGAATCTTAATTGAATCCAGGTAAAAATTCTAGATAATGATTTTTTCCAATCTAATCTAATCTAAGTTGCAAAGATATGCTATATTTGAGATTCGTATTAAATGCATCCCCACAAGCAGATGGACTTTTTGAAAGATATGTATTTATAAAATCATTAATAGTATTTTCGACTCACCTTATCTTTTACAATGTATCAAATTAAATGTTCCAACGCGAAGATTTAGAATAAATGAATTGCTCTCTCTCAACTTTCACACTTCAAATTTAGGATACTATTCTCCTATTAACAGAATGTGTCGTCTTTTAAATTCTTCCTCTCATCTAGATTTATGCGGCATGAGCCTATCTGAATTCCGTAGAGCTTTGTTTTGCTGAGGAAAGTATGAGTATTTATTTGACTATGCTATTATGTAATATTAATTCTTGTATTATATTATTTTCTTTGTCATTTTCTGTAATTACTTTTTCATATAATTATGTAATTGGACTATTATGTCCGTTAATAAAATAAAAATAAAAATAAAATAATAAAAAAAGATAGTGTTTTTTGGCGTATCCAGCACCAGGACAACTCATTTCCGTGAAAAACTCGAAATCAATTTTTCACACCAAATCAATACTTTCTTTATAGCCTTCAGCTTTCGCAAGAAAGTAAAAAAGTCGGCGCACATCCTCCCCCCTCCCTTCTCCTCGTCTCCTGCCGTCTCGCTTGTTTCAGCCTTCCCGCCAAAACGGAACCGTTTTAAAAATAATTTGGCCGCGGGCGATAATGACGAGGTACCTCCTCGCATAATACAAGATGGCGCCCACAAATAATATTTTAATTTCCGTTCTTTCGGGGAGCAGGGACAAGCTCCGGGTACAGAAAGGTTACGACAAAAATTTATATTTTCAGTGGTATTTAAAAAATAAAAAAAACTCATCGTCGTTGACTTATAGGTTGGTATGCGACTGACCAACTATACTGTAGATAATATATTGTTTACTTTGCCAATGTCCCCCCTGATTCAGGGAAGGCATCATCGGTTATAATTTAAAAAAAAACAGCACTGTCTTAGAATTTACTTTTTTATGTTGTGAAAAGTTACACATGCTGCATGTGCAAGTGCGTACTTACAAGTGTCTTCTTGCAGGCATAAACTATATATCGACGGTTAAAAGGCAGTAGGGCGTAAGCGACATTTTGGTTAAAAATGTGTTATGAATGCTATCCTCTCTAATTCTCGAGAAGCCATGGCGCCCTTGAGATGGTCCTGGACCATTAAATGGCGCCACAGGAAAGAAATCATCCATCATCATCATCATCATCCTACTTGAAATTTTCCGCTCTTTCTAATGCGTTAACTCACATAGCTCTACGATGGTTTTTTATGCCCAAGCAAACAACTGCGTTTTTGAAATATGGTTTTGGTGTAATCGACAAGATTTTGGACTTTTTGTCCTAATGGCGCTTGTGACATAAAAAAAATCTTAAAACATCGTAAAACCACATTCATAGGAATGCCAATAAATGCCTTTATTTTTTTTTAATTTTAGAGCTGTTTTGATTTTAACGATATGATGAAAAATAAAAAAGTTATGCTATTTTTCTGCAATCTCAAACTTTAAGCTGCTCTCCTGAACAATTTAGTGTATGTCGCTTATGCCCTACTGCCTTTTAACCGTCAATATGAATTCTAAATGTTAATAATAAATTGGCAACTATGATTACAGTAAATAAATAAAATAAAGTATCATTGAACTGTAATAATAATAATCTATTATCTATAATCTAAGTTGCAAGGATATATTCATTTAGAGCTCTCAAATGCATGCCCATAAACAAACACGTGACCTGATGATG
This sequence comes from Agapetus fuscipes, assembly GCA_951799405.1. Taxonomy (NCBI): domain Eukaryota; kingdom Metazoa; phylum Arthropoda; class Insecta; order Trichoptera; family Glossosomatidae; genus Agapetus; species Agapetus fuscipes. The sequence goes on from OX637356.1 coordinate 2,619,094, forward strand.
ACTGAATAGTCGAAAACGTTAGTAGTATAATTTAAAATTTAAATTTTTAATTATATTATATTTGTGAAATTAAAAACAGTGTTTCAAAGTTAAAAGTGTTGTTTATTTGAATAACAAACCAAAAACACGTGTAGTTCGCACTTACAAATGCTGAATGTGTACTTACAAATAAAATCCAAACCTCAAATGAACATAAGCCCTACAACTTTTGCCGACTTTCCCTGACACAGGGGTGATATTGGCAAAGTGAACCATTTTTTACACTATGGGTGGTCAGCCTCATACCAACCATAAGTCAAGGAATATTTTAATTTTTTTTGACGATAATTTGAATATCAAGAAAATTGTTTTTACTCCACTCTAAGTTTAGTATTTGATTTGCCGGCACCTGCAAAAAACTCATAAAACTACTCGGGCAAAAAAAAACCCGCGCCAATTTCTTGCTATCCAAGTTTCCCTGGCGAATATTTGGTTTCCGATTGGTGGAGCATTCAGAACTGAGATGGAATTATCATAAGTGCAGAGAGGTCTTGCGTAGACTCCCAACCAGTGGGGCATTTCCACTTCTTTTTCTTCTACTTGCGCCTCTTCATTGAGAATTAGCGGGTAACATAGCAATATTTCACCTTAAACTTGCAAAAGTTTGTGTATTTACACAGTGAAAAAATATTTTTATGAGGATTTTTTTAAAGAAATCCTGTGCGGCGGTAGACTAGATTCTAGAGACTCTATGGGTTTATGACACTTGTTGTAGTGCAGCAAAGGTTTACGAGCTTGGTCGTCGCTACAAAGCGCCTATACTCAAGCAAGATCCAGTTGCTGTAAAGCTTGATGGACCTTTAGTGGCCGGTCTTTGGTAAAGGTTTTATGATGTGGTTCAATCCAACGAAGAGCATATTTTGCAGTATAAATGGGATATTTTTGTGCACCGCCGGGATCCGAATTTACAACCTTCCATTTACGAGTCCAAAGTGTTGCCACTGGACTACGGACCGGTCCATTACTTGCATAAAACTTAAAAATTATAAATTTATTTAAAAAATACAGATTTATATTTTCACGGTGAGTAGAAAGTTCTCGAGTCGAAGTAAATACTCAATTTGTGTAAATAAAACAGTGTATTTTTTGTATTTTATAAATTCATCATATTTTACCCATGTTCCCCGCAGCACAAAAGAAGGATTTACTTATACTGAATCACTGTCTCACAGGCGCGTGCATAGGGTATAGGCAAATACATTTTTGAATAAATATTTTCTCCCATTTCTTTACAATTACTCATTTGATATTGACTGAAGTGTTAACGATGGCACCAATTGAACATAAATTTTAAATTTTAAATATCATTATCAAGCTTAAATGCATTATTCACCATATATTGCCTACCTATTAGGCGCATGTGCCTGTATGGGATGCACGCCACTGCAGTGTCTCAGATTCTTCAAACAAAGTATCGTTTGGCTTGAAACCCCACACGTCAACTGAATGGGTTGGCGTAACGCCGCGCCGGCCTCCTTTCTTGTAAAAATCAACAGGTTCCACACGTCCAATGTGACGTTACATAACGAGACACGTTAATATAAACAGAAACCCACGTCCTAGAACAGAAAGGGGCGAGCGGCGGTGAAAGCTTGAGAAACTCCTCGTATTAAAAGACTGTTGGGCGGTAGGAAGAGTTGGGAATAGTACATCAATATTGAACAGTATTCGCTGCATTGAGGTTACGAAAGTGTGGTGGAGTATGTAGGGTGCTAATTCAGAAACTCGGGGCTCGAACTCCTTCCCGCTAAAAGACAAACAGCTAAACGCAGGACAACAGCTAGCAAAATTTTTGATGGAATTTTTAAAGAAAAAAATTACGTTGGATCTAATCTAATCTAATCTAAGTTGCAAAGATATATATCATTTAAGATTTGTATGAAATGCATTCCCACAAGCAGACATGTATAATTTTGCGCTAACACATGCCGCATGTGGACCTAAAATATAAAAACCCAATCTCAAATGAACATAAGCCCTGCAACTCTTGCCGTCCTTTCCTGAAACAGGGGTAACATTGGCAAAGTGAACCATTTTTTTTCAGTATGGGTGGTCAGCCGCATACCAACCTATAAGTCAAGGAACAAACATCACAAATTACATTTTTTTTTTAAATCAATAAACAATAATATAAACATGGACATTAAAACAACTAAATCATAAAACCAATTTTACTTTAATAAACCCTAGAATTTTTAAAGTAAAAAATTACGTTTAATCTAATATAATCTAATCTAAGTTGCAAAGATATGTTACATTGGAGATTCACATTATATGCATTCTAACAAGCGGACACGTACACGCGCTTGCACATGCCGCATGTGAACCTTCAACATAAAAACCAAATCTTAAATGGGCGTACACCCTGCAACTCTTGCCGTCCTTCCCTGAAACAGGGGTGACATTGATCAAATATTTATATAAGGTAGGTAAAAAGAATACCTTAATTTTAGGGAATTTGAATTAGTCAACTTCAACATTATTCTGGTTTTTGGCAGTGTTGTTACCTTACCAATGGAGGTAGCTTTTTTGAGAGTATTTAAACTTCAATCAATAGTTTTTTTTGTGATTTTTTCCTCATAAATATTCGCTCAAAGACATTTCTGTGAACGTGTAACTTCTAGATCAAAAATAAACTTCTTGTTATTTTTTTTTTGTCTAAATTTATTGTACCCTATTGAAAAAAAAAAATCTGGCTTTCAGCAAGGGATTCAATTTTGATAGAGCCCCTTGCATCGGTTTTAGCTGTCACTTAGCGATTTTCACGAGGAAGGGGGATAGACGCATTAAAAGTCGACAAGTGAAGAAGCGAGATAGATGCATAAAAAACAAAATCTTTCCGCTAAGGGTGCTATACAAATTGGATCCCAATTTCTAGTACATTCACCGTTCACTTTGCAAATGTCACCGTTGTTTTAGGGAAGGACGGCAAGAGTTGCAGGTTGTATGTCCATTCAAGATTTGACTTTTTATGTTGTAGGTTCACATGACGCATGTACAAGCGCAAACTTTTACGTATCTGCTTGTGAGAATGCATATAATGTGAATCTCCAATGTAACATATCTTTGCAACTTAGATTAGATTATATACGACTAGTTCTCAATCAATTTTGTTACTGGTCTGTCTTTAGTATGACGTCATGAAAACTACCGCCAAGTATTTGTGGACTTTGTGGTCAACTTGGAACTCTGGGAAGAAAAACTGACGGTAGAGTTCAGATGGAGTTTTATGGAAAATTTCAATACCTACCCCTCTCTATACAGGTAATCTTAATTACTTCTGGAGTAAATTTTAAATGTTAATCAGTGATTTAAATGCTCTCTGTACGTGTCTGCTTGTGGAAATGCGTTCAATAACATAGTTTTGTTTACACTTATTTGAGTTAACAAGGCCTAAGCGCTATCGGACTTTATCCGTCCATCATCAGAGGCTAACTGAGGTTAAAAACAAAAGGGTTAAAATTCAGGGTAGGAAAGAGAAAGTGGGTGGGATTTTTCGTGCAGGTAGGTACTGTTAGTAGGGGACTAGAGAAGGACTAGGTGAAAATAAATCTATGTATATTTGTTATGGTTTGTGTATTAACACTGTGAAAATTTATGTTTTTGGTTTTGTTATTCAAATAAACAACACTTTTAACTTTTGAACACTGTTTTTAATTTCACAAATATACCTAATATACTTAAAAAATTAAATTTTAAATTATACTACTAACGTTTTCGACTATTCAGTCATCATCAAGTAGGAAAATATTGTCAAAAAACGTTAGTAGGATAATTTAAAATTTAATTTTTTAAATATATTATATTTGTGAAATTAAAAACAGTGTTTAAAAGTTAAAAATGTTGTTTATTTGAATAACAAAACCAAAAACTATGTAAGTATGTTTTAAAAAAGGTTTTTCAACTTAAATTAAAATGCATTTTCACTCTGTGAATGCACTAACTCCAGAAAACGAAACTTAAATGTTAACATATCTTGTTAAAACATAGTTTACACTTAGATTCCTGCGAAAACACTCAAACAAAAGTATCTTGGTCAAACCAAGGGATTAGCTTTCGATAAAAACGTGACAGTAATTTTAACTTCCAAAAAAAAAAATCATATTCACAAACGATTCGATTTGCAAATTCTAAAGAAAAATAAATTGCAATATAAATTTACATAATAACATCTATTTAGCGACTTCCAATTCATTCATCCCCAAAAAAAAACTTGCAATTTTTTTTTTCGTCGGAAGGGGATGTAAGAATCATCCCCTGCGCGCATTCTTTCCTTCTGATTGACATTTGAATGCAGAAGTGAGACCCTAAATATCTCCTTGCATTGTATAGGGGTGCGAGAAACGACCCGAGGTGTAAAAACTACCCTAGGTAGACTGTTTGACGGCGATATGCCTGCCCGGTGACAAATTTCAATACAAGGTGGTAAGAATATACGGTAACAAAATTTGTAGCATGTCTCCATAAAAAAAATGTAAAAAAGAAAAACATCATAAGACAAAATATCACTTGACAATACATCAAATTAAAAAAACATCATAGGACAAAATATCACTTGATAATACATACAATTAAAACACATCATAGTACAAAATATCACTTGATAATACATACAATTAAAACACATCATAAGACAAAATATCACTTGACAATACATCAAATGAAAAAACATCAAAGGGCAAAATATCACTTGACAATATCGTACATCAAACTAAAAAAGATCATAAGACAAAATATCACTTGACAATACATCAAATGAAAAAAACATCATAGGACAAAATATCACTTGACAATAAATCAAATTAAAAAAGATCATAGGACAAAATACCACTTGACAATACATCAAATGAAAAAACATCATAGGGCAAAATATCACTTGACAATATCGTACATCAAACTAAAAAAGATCATAAGACAAAATATCACTTGACAATACATCAAATGAAAAAAACATCATAGGACAAAATATCACTTGACAATAAATCAAATTAAAAAAGATCATAGGACAAAATACCACTTGACAATACATCAAATGAAAAAACATCATAGAACAAAATATCAGATGACATAACCTCACAATGACCAAAAATGACATAAAATATCATAACTGGACCAAATTCACATGATGTTACATCTCAATTACACAAAATCACATTATTAATGATATGCACTGTTTAAGATATACCTACCACGTTTTGTCATTGTGATTTTTTTTCATGTAATATTTTTTTCTGTGATGTTTTTTTGTGATTTTTTTTTCGTGTGATGTTCCATTCTGTGATGTTCTGTCCTATTACCGGGCTACCATTTCACGCACCCTAATCCGTCTATTGTACCAGGGCCACAGAAGGAATGAGAATAGAGAGGATGCGAGTGTGAATGGGAACAAACATTCCAAACAACTGCACCTTAAATTTGGCATAATGGGAACCGAACCCAAAAGTAAAAAACGTGACGTCAGCGTATTGTCAAAAAAATGTATAGGAACTGAAACGCTCGCGACTTTTATGTTTGTCTGTGATGTTTTGATTCACGATCATCTTGGTAACTTAAAAATGACGATATGATCGAGCAGACAAGGTGGTGTCAACCGAATTGGCGTTTTTATCAAATTAGCAACGGTTTGAGTCCCACATCATTGCCGATAACTTTGACCCTAGTTCAATAAATGTCACTGGTTAATTATTAGTACATTATAATAAAAATTGAATAGGAGTTTTATGCTTACACGGCCGGCTGATGATGCTGGAGAGATGTATTCCGGGATCTGTTGCCGTGGTCTGTGGGAGCTGGGGCTTCCGGACGTTTCGCCCATGTCTACGAACTGTCTACTTTATTGAATGTTGGTGGATCGCGAATGTTGAGAAGCCGTATATTAGGACTCAAGGAAGTCAAAAGATATTGTTGAAGATCTCATGTCAATTCGATTTTTAATTTTACCTTGTCATAAAATTATGTAATTGGACTATCATGTCCGTCAATAAATAAATAAAAATGCTTTAACAGGAGCATGAAATACCTACTAAGGCCCGGTATTTTCAAAGTAAGCACAAGTGACTTTAAACCGTTGTTTATATTGGTACCTCATATCTGTATTATATACATTGCATTATATACCTCATATATGTATGCTTTAAACTGATAAAAAAAAATCGCGAAGAGGAATGCAATTTACTAACTTATTTTTGTCTGGCCAGAGACAGGTATGAAAATTACCAATTCATTATTATTCATCAATTTTTATTACGCTGGAGAGACGTTGGAGCTGGAGCTTCCTTCTTGTTGGCTTCTTCAGAAGAAGCACTATTTTAATTTCCATTCATTTTTTGGTAAAACGTTACAGTTGAGTGAAGACGTCAAGTTTCATACTTGGTTTGCTGACCGGAGGGGGCGTATCCCAGAGCTGATAGAATTCCCATTGTGATCCGCGATTCTTTTCTGTTCTCCTGATTCATTCATACCTTCAGGGGGTGTTTGGGATCGCTTTTAAAACGGGTACATCCTTGAATTTCTGTTGCCTTGATATCTAGTACACTTTTTCTAAAAATAAACTTCCTTCTACGAGGATCTCAAAGGCGTTAGAAAAGGAGAAATTGTCAGGAAGCTTGATGAACATTGCGCAAGACTATCTTAGAATTAAGACAGAAGATGATTATATAGCTTTACCATAACCATAATTATTGGCATGACTATCCGGGGGCATATTTAATAAATGAATGATTTGTTTGTGCCCTTTGTATTGTTATATTTTATTTCGCGGGCTCTGTTTAATCAAAACTACATTTATTGTCTCACTTTCGGTTTCGACAGAGCTTTTACATCTTGAACAGTACGACGGTTGATTTACATCTGCGTTTTCAAGGGATCATGGTCCAATTTTATACAGATTGTTAAGATCATTCTCGAAACAGAATCATTACATATCACCTTGCTGGATTTCACCTGAATATTCGATTCAACACTTAATTAATCTCTAACTAATACAAATCATTATTAGGTACCTAGCTAAGTTTCTTCTCATTCTTCGAGACTTACCTAAGCATTTACTTATTTCTAGAGATTTCATAGACTTATTATTAAACTAACACAGGCAAACCAAACACAACTACTAATATCTTATAGACAATCTATCCTTTATCTTGTATACATAATGTCTCACCAAATGACGTTTAATATTAATTCTTATTCTTTCATAATTGCCATAAAACTAATTTAATGTTAACAGAATTTTTACTGAATATTTTACCTACCAAACTGAATTTTATACCTTTTGACCAATTTTATTTTATTTATTTTATTTTATTATTAAAATGGACTTATAATTAATTAATTAGTTATTACCTAATAGATCTTCTCTTACTTGTTTAATTTATTTAATTATTTCATTAATTTAAAATCTTACTGTATGTATTTTACCTACCTGACATCATTTGTGCCTATTGACAAAATTTCATAAAATAAAATTAATTTCTGTAATCAAATCATACCTGATGATGACCTTCTAGGTCGAAAACGTTCGTAATTTTGTTTTAAAGATTTTAATCTTTTAAATAAAGTCTATAGTGAAAATAAACAGTGTTTTGCTTGAAAAATTTCATCCAAAAATTATAAATTGAAAAAAAAAAAATGTATATATCTATTTCAACCTTTGTTAGTGAAAAAACTTAAAGAGAAAAATTATGCTTCGAGTGTCACCACATTGTTAACAGGCAAAAGTGCAGATTTTCTTTCTGCATTTTTGGCATTACTTAAATGTTATCTCTGTGCAAAAATCGTGGGCGCGCGTTGCGATTGTTATGATCCGTGAATTTGTCAATTTTGAAAGAAAAATGGCTTGTTATGTTATTTTTTTAAATAACATTTAAAATAAAGAAAGTGTATACAGTGCATGTTTCGTGAGCCGAACAGAGCCGAACGGTCACGGAAGCAGCCGGACTGCGCCGTGCGATATGATCGGGCTGTCGATTATCGCTCGCGAGTTCTGGGCAAGACGTCGGCGACCAAGCATCAAGCGGTGCAAGGGCATTTCAATGGAGGTCCCTCCCCTTCTACTTGGAGCATCCGCCATCCAACGCACCCGCCTTATGGACCGGAGCCTGGTGCAGAGGAGCCTTGACCCTGGGGCTCCACGTGTTGAGGCATCCGCCTCATGGGCTGCGGCTCTCAGGGGGCAAAGCTCCGAGCCGTGAACATCACCTCCCGAGCTTATTGTAAGCTCGCCTCGGAACTCCAGACAACAGAAAAGTTATGTGAAGCGACGTGTAGGCTTTCTGAAACAGGTCTGGCCATTTATTGTTTCCCATTTCCGGTCCCTTGTCAAGTGATAAAATAAACCTATTATTGTTTCCTTTAAATTATGTTTCAATATACAACCCTTCCCAAAGTATAAAGTGAGCAACACAAAGAAAGAACCCCACGCCCTAAGAGTGATGAAGAGCAAGCTAGCCGGAGTGAGTATCCTGTAGGTACATCCTGGAGATACCTTTCCATCATAACATAACAGGCATTATTATCATAAGATGGAGAAAGCAAAAAAAAAAAATCCAGATTATTAAGTATTCTGTGGTGTTTGACAGCTCTGTGGTTGACACGTTTGTCTCATAGTATGCTTCTACGTCATAAGCTCGTTTCGTCTCCACCAATACAATAGCTCAACGCTGAATATAAGGCATAACTCTCCTCAAATGCGTTAATCGGAAAACGGTATGAAAACTAAATCACTCTCTGGGAGTGCCGTTGTATATTCAATACATTTTTGATTGACGCAATTGAGGTGAGATTAACGCATTGTCTTATACTCGAGGTATCAGGAGATTACGACGAGAAAGGAGGTGTCTGAGAACTGAATTATGATTTGTATGGACGGGCTTCCCTAATTTTGTTATTGTTGATTAATTCCTGGCATATTCTAGAAGGTAAATACTAACACGGACTGCTCCAGGGAGATAAAGGAAAGTCATCAGCATCATTATTAGAATGACAAACTCTAGTCGATAGTTCAATTGGTTGAGTGTTTGTATTCCATGCCGAGAGCTTGGGTTCAAATCCCGCCGAGGGTGGCAGAAATGATTGCCCAATTCGATGTTTATTTCAAGCCCAAAATAAAATACTGGCAAGATTCACGTGGTTGAGTACCAGCCCCCTCAGAAGCTAGGAAATCCCAACTTCAACTGAAGTGGTTGGCGTCAGGCTGCCTCCCTTACCTGCAAAAATAAAATGTGTGTATCTTAGTAGCGTAGCGTTTATCAACATTTTATGTTCAAATTAATATTTCCATGATTTACATATCTATTTTTCTGTAATTACACTTCAAGAGCCCTCCATAGAAAACGACGATTCTCAAGCAAGACCCTATTGCTTTAAAGCTGGATGGACCTTTAGTGACCAGTCTTTGGAAGCGGTAAATGAAATTTTAAGCTCAGTATTTTAAAGTTTTTTTTGTGCTCCACTAGGAATCGCACCCTCATCCCACTGATTTAAAGTACGTGGTGTTAACCATTAGCTTACGGACCGATTAAATAATAATAATAATAATCATTTTAATGCGTTTCCTTTTCAAATTATAATCTTTTAATTGAACAGACAAATCCCATACTTAGGGATAATATTTTAAATTCAATTAAACATTTCCTATTATCGATTTCCGACCGACTTGACATCCTTGCAATTTATGAGTTTGCGTTCCTTTGTCAGAAAAAATCTGATTTGCCCGTACAGCGAAGACCATTCAGATGGAAAAAATATAATAACAAAATAATATTATTAAAAGTTTACAAGGAACCCGGCAAACAAGCAACTTCCGTCCTTTTGTTGTCAATCATCTACCGCTTCGAGACGGCAGAATGGTAACATCTTTCATCCTTTTAAAATTTTATGTCCTGATTTTTTTTCACTATTTATATATTTTTGAAATGCAATTCACCAATCGATTTTGCCTGACCAGAAACAAATATTCACGTCTAAATCTAAGTTGCAAAGATATGTATCATTTGAGATTCATATGAAATGCATTCCCACAAGCAAACACGCATAATTCCTCGCTAACACATGTCGCATGTGGACCTACTATATAAAAACCCAATCTGAAATGCACATAAGCCCTGCAACTCTTGCCGACCTTCCCTGAAACAGGGGTGACATGGGCAAAGTGAGCCATCTTTTTACAGTATGGGTGGTCAGCCTCATCGCTACTATTAAGCTTCACATACAGTGTTATTTCTTGCCACGTTTTCTCCGAAGGGGTCGAATGTGGGGAGTGGAAACTATTTACTTTTACAGGTAAAGGGACAGGCCTTACGCCAAACACTTCAGTTGATGTCGGGGTTTCCCAACTTCCGAGGGGGCTTGTATTCATTTCTTGTGAAGGCTGAGTAAATATTGGCGGATTGTTTTTTTGGGTTTAAAATTAACGCCAAAACGGGAATTCATTTCTGACACCCTCACTGGGATTAGAATCGGAGCTCTTCTAAGTGATCTATCGACCGAAATTTTTTATTTTATTTTAATGAATTTTCAATTAATAATTACCAAAAAATAATTTGTTTTTATACACTTAAATGTTATTTCTTATTTGTATTGACTTATAGGTTGGTATGAGGCTGACCACCCATTCTGTTAAAACGCATGAGTCTATAATCTATAATCTAAGTTGCAAGGATATATTCATTTAAATGCCCACAAACCAACACGTGTACTTACAAAATAAAAACTCACACCTTAAATAAACATACAATATACAATTTCTGCCGTCCTTTCCTGAAACAGGCGTGACATTGGGAAAGCGAATCATTTTTTACCGTAGGTATGGATGGTCAGCATAATACAAACCTACAACGCAAGGAATTCATTCAGACAAATCATTTTCTTTGTTCCAGTGTTTTGGCACTAAAATATCTAAAAAAAAAATCTAGCTTTGTATGTCCGCACAATACAATATTCTCGATTGTAATTCCTGGAAAACCTCTTGTAACTGACTTTGTTTAGTGTGTTTTGTATTTTATTTACAATTCCCTTCACAGACGGCGTGGCGACAGATCTTTACGACCTCTCCAAGTATACAACATTCCGTTTTAACTCAACCACAGCGTATTATTACGGACGTACAACAGATACATCCGTACGGACTGGTACGGACTTATAACTAGTGCGTACAGTAAGTAGAGATAAAAAAAATAAAAACAATGGTCAGAAAATGCTTGATTTTTTGTTTCCGAGCTTTGACCTTGGTCTATAGTTTTTGATTCTTTTCTTTTTTACTTTTTCTTCTTCTTGATACTTCTTGAAGACTTCAGCTGACGAGAAGTATCAAGACGAAGAAAAAGAAAAAAAAGAAAATAAGCAAAAAGTATGGACCACGGTCAAAGCCCAAAAACACAAATCAAGCATCTGAATTTGGCCGTGAAAGCCTAAAAAGTAAAAACTATAAAGAATAGAGCACAGAATGAATGGTTAAAAAAATGAAATCTTGAAGAGGTTATTAAAAAAAAAAGTTACAACATAATATAATGAAATGGTGTTGTGTTCTTGATAATGATGTGATAACTTCGAAAGCGCTCGAGGTAATAAAATCAAATCGTGAAGAAAACTTTTTGTTTTATTTGTACATTATAATTAATGAAATGGTTTACCCCGGTTGCATGAAAAGGCGGCAGGAGCTGCAAAGCTTGTGTTATTATATTAGAATTGGAATAAGTGAAGGAGACTCTTCTGAGGTTCTGGCCACCGCAAATGCAATTCCTAAGCGTAACAGTATACTGAAAATAAAACAGCTCCTCCAGTGAACGTTTTACTTTCTATACATTTTGTAATTTAAAACACTATGATTGACTTTACACGTAAAATTTTACCCTCGGAGTGAAGAACCACATACAATAATAGCTTCTACCTACCTAAAAATAGCAATTGTTGTGAGATATGTTTGTAGACATTTTGTATAGAATATCATTGTATGCATTATTTGACGCGGTTTGCAAGGAATGCTTTTCACAAAAATTGTATAAAAAATACCATTTTAGCATCAAAATTCAACGGAAATATATTTTTTATAACATGAACGCCTTAGTCTAGTGGTTAACCAAAGATACTCAAAATAGAAAAGGTCGTTAGTTTGTTTCACGGAATCATTCAAGTTATATTATATTCTTTTTCGCTGGGTTGAAAGAACCATCAGGCGCTTAAATTCCTTGCATTGGAAAACGCGTCAAGAAGTTACACTGTATGCGTAGCTTAGTAGCTTTTTTTGTTTGTTTAAAAGTGCGGGTGACTCCCTAGATATCAGAGACTCTAGGGGTCTATGACACATTTAGTAATGCCGCAGAGGTGTTTACGAGCTTGGTCGTTGCTACAAAGCGCCAATACTCAAGCAAGACCCAGTAAGAGCCCGTTCCCACTTGTCGGGTGTCGGATCCATATATTAGTCGGAGGTTCCAGTGGCAGAACATTTCCAACAAAATCGTTTTCCGATTAGTGTGAATAGCTCCATACATAATGTTCTGCCCCTGGAACCTCCGATCAATATACGGATCCGACACCCGACAAGTGGGAACGGGCTCTTACTGTGAGGCTGGATGGACCTTTTAGCGACCGATCTTTGGTAAAGATTGATGAATTTTCCAACCCAGCGAAGAGCAAATTTGAAAATATAAATGGTATTTTTTGTGCTCCGCCGGGATTCGAACCCACAACCTTCCATTTACGAGTCCGAAGTGATACCACTGGACTACGGACCGGTCAAATTGATTTATCTTGATTCCATACGACATATATTTATGCTTCCAAGTATCAGGGCAGCAGAAGCGGTGACGGGTTGTTCCGCGCAGACTTATGGGCCCGTCAGAGGAATTAGGCGCATGCATGTGAGGAGATACACATTTAGTATGGGAGCCGTCAGACCGCACAGCTGACGATACGTTAATTGCCTGCGACCGCGACACGCTCATGCCAGCCTGTACTTTACACGGAAAATCTTCAATTGTCAACTGCGAGGAAATGTTACTGTGACGCAGGCAACTTTTGCGCTGTGTCCCTCAGCTTGTTGTTACTAAGAAAAATTCTTGCCGATAGCTCAGTTAGTAGAATGCTCGTCGATAAGGCCCATTTACATTTGTCACTTTTGATGATCATCTTGGAGGAATCATCGAAAGTGACAAGTGTAAATTGCCTTTCATTGTGATTTCATCCAAAGTGTACACTTAAGATGAAGGATGAAATATTTCGACCCCCGTCCTACTTTTGATGAAAGAGTCGTTCCTCGAAGCGATGATTCATCGAGAGTGAGGGCCCAATGACAAATGTAAACACTTTGTTTATTACGTTTGTTCACTTCACAAACACCAGTTGATTGTTTTGGGTTTTGGTAGTTTTATTTGATTTAAATATTGTGCATACCTATCATCGTGGTAATGTCATTCAAGTGGCAAGATAAACACATGGAACTATTTCTAGAAACTTACCAGCGGTATGAGTGCTTGTGGAATAATAAATGCAGTGATTACAGCAAAACTAACCTACGGGAAAAAGCGTACTCCTCAATGCTGGCCGATTTAAATTTGCCTGGATTAACTGTACTCGACATCAAGGCAAAAATAAAAACTATTAGAACACGTTATGGGGCAGAACTTTGCAAGATAAAAAATTCAGAAAGAAGTGGAGCTAGTGCTGATGACGTTTATGAGCCCAGACTATTCTGGTTTAAACTTGCAGACGTGTTTCTACGCAACATATGCACTCCAAAAGCCAGTTCATCAAACTTGAAGGTGAGTTCTCTCAAATACATATACTTACGTAATTATTTCTTTTTCTCAAAATGATGTATGATTAATTTTTGCTAATAAAAATTCACAAACCAAATGACAAATCAATTTCAAAGCCAAAAATAAGATGTTTATTTTTTTTTTTTAAATTTGTTGATTACTAAATCATTTTCAATTGCCATGGTACAATGTGTGTTGTGACAAAACATTCAGCATAATAATTGCGTACTTCTCCTGCTGCCCTGCTGTAGTTATTTGAAGCACCGTGGGTTATTTCCTCAAGACCACTGTGTGGATGTTGGGTAGCGGTACCTGGTTCAACCCTTCCTTCTTCCCAGTTTTCAATATCCAGCATATCTCTCGGGATGTATGGGTGTGTGGGAGTTGAAGTCTTTCGCAGCCAGTTGTGAAGAGCGCATGTAGTTTTCACCACTTGTTCCGTTGTTTGTATTGAGAGTGGAATAGGTTTCTCAAAGATTCTAAATTTCGACACAAGTATGCCGAATGTGTTTTCCACAACGCGACGGGCCCTTGAAAGTCTGTAATTGAATATTTTTTGTTTTTCCGTTAGCTGACCACATCTAGAATATGGTTTTAAAATATTGGTTCTCAACGGGAAGGCATCGTCAGCGACGAAAATTCCTTGTTCCGGTATATTCAGTGAATTATTTTGCAAGGCCTCATTAAAAGTTGATTTCGCAAATACTGCAGCGTCATTTACTCTTCCATTGGTTCCCACATCGATGTATATGAAATTGTAATTGGCATCAACAATTGCGAATAGTATCGTACTGAAATCTTTCTTGTATTTAAAATACTGTGAACCAGTTTTTGGAGGGCACCTGATGGTGACGTGCTTACCGTCCATAGCCCCACACACATTTGGGAAATTCCACAAAGTTTCGTAGTCTCGCATCACATTTTCCCAGCTTTCAACTGTGTTAGGCACCTGTAACAAGCAATAATTATTAGACAGTGTACATTATTCTATTTTTAGAGCTTTGTATTTGTGTCAACTTTCAATTGCTTTCGGGAATGATTGATTTCATGTAATTTCATGTTCTTTGTTTCAGGAGTTAGAATCGACGATAAAGGGCATTTCTGGAAAAGCAACCGATGATAGCCAACATTTGGGACAACGTGAACAGGAAACTGAGCAAACAGCACACATTCAGGACACTGAGGCAACATCTCCAAATATGATTGCAACCTCTTCGGCGGAAATTAGGAATACTCCAAAAAACACAAAGGGGCGTAAACGTTCCCTCAGTACTACCGTTTCAGGGGTTCAGGATGCAATAAAACAATTGAAGACACTATCGGAAGAAAATAAGCAGGATCTGAACGAATTCGACGTGTTTTGTGACAGCCTTGCTATACAGTTGAAAAAAATGCCCTTAGATAGGGCTCTTATCTGTCAAGGACAGCTACAGAAAGTGATGACACAAGAACGACTCTTCCAACTCACATCACACCCCCAGTCTCACTCATCCATGTCGTCCAGGTCACCTGCTGATTATCAACAGTCGATAGCAACTTCAGGCCCGTACTCTGCGATGTCATCAACGCAAAGCAGCACACATTCACGGCAGTCACAAAACCATTACTACCAATCTACCGAAAAAGATGACGATTATGAAAACAGTGATGTTTTGTCCGATGCCATTTCTTCAGCGGGAATAATAGTTGATGATTTAATGGCTTTATAATAAATTATCTTACGTTATTTTATAGAAATAAAAAACATTTTCAAAATTACTTGAAACTTTGTATACTGTAAACTTTTTATTCTACCGGCAGACAGCTTTTGCTATTGCTGGTATTAAATACTTTTTCTCCTACTGTTTTAAAGTTCAATTAATGTTTTTTTTTTTGTTTTTTTTAAGTAATATTCTTCTTTTTCTTTTTTTGTACCCCATCTATTTCATGTAAATAAAGTATGTGTTTCATTCATTCATTCAACTTTTTATTCTGTTAACCTATGAATTAATTAAACTACAAGATATTAAATTTCTACTTACCATTATAAAATCTGCCAAACAGTTGTATATAGCCCTGCATACCTCAGGCAAAAACCGTGAAAATGTGCTTCTTGGAATTCTGTACAGTGCACTTAAGGTACCTATATTATCTCCAGTCGCTAGATATCGTAGCGTCATTTGCAGTTTTATTTTAGGGCTTAAAGCTTCTCGGAACCAAGTATCTTTTTTTCTTATCAACGGAGTTACTTTGTCTAGAAGATATGCGAATTGCTCCTCGTTCATTCTTAAATGATTTCTATACACCTCAGGATTTTCCTCTGCCCATTCTCTTAACAGGGTTGACGAAGCTCCCAGATTTGTCCTCCTTGAAACCTATGGCTTCACCCACCAACGTCTTTGAACACGTTTACGTGATATAATAGCATTCAATTCATGCAGCAGTCCACGTGAAATTAAGGCAATGCCTCTGCGTATAATTTTTTGATTTCTTCTTGAACGAGACATCACTTTTCACAGACACGAACACTGTGCACGAGAGGTGAAACCAGCAAACTGTAGAAAATATGTAAACGAGGATGATCACCCTGGATGATTTCACTCTGAGTGATTCACTTTGGATGTACCTCAAAAGTGATATAATGTAAACCCTGCTATAGCTCAGTTGTTTGAATGATTCTCGATAGTTCAGTTAAATGATTGTCGATAACTCTGTTGGTAGAATGCTTGTCGATAGCTCAGTTGAAGAATGCTTATCGAAAACGCAGTTGGTAGAATGCTTGCCGATAACTCAGTTGGTAGAATCTTGTCGATAATTCAGCTCTTTGAATGCTTGTCGTAAGCCCTGTGAATGTTTGTCGATAGCTCTGTTGGTAGAATGCTAGCCCAGTTGTTAAAATGGTTATCGATAATTTTCTAAATAAAATACTTGTTGGTATCTAGAATGCTTATAGATAGCTCAGTTGTTCCTGTAAACGTCTATGGTCCTGAAAGAACACAGAAAAGGGTTTGTAAACTTACGGTATTTAGACATTATAATCTGTAATCTAAGCTGCAAATATATATTTACATTTAAAGCTCATATAAAGTGCATGCCCACAAACAAACACGTGTAGTTCGCGCTTACAAACGCTGGATGTATACTTACAAATAAAATCCAAACCTCAAATGAAGTGAACCATTTTTTACAGTATGGGTGGTCAGCCTCATACCAACTTATGAGTCAAGGAATCGATAATGTGATAAATAAAATGCTTGTCGATAACTCAGTCGGTATAACGCTTGTGGATAGCTCAGTTGTTCCTGTAAACATTTATGGTACTGGACAAACTCAGCAAGGGGTTTATAGACTTTTATTTAGACACACACAACTAAAAAAGAACAAAAAACCTTCTCTAGTATTTGAAAAGATAACTTACGAAGATCCAAAGTCTAAAGAGCACAATGGCAAAGATTTTTGCATTCATTCATTGTTTGTGGAATAAAAGTATTCTGACAGTATACGCTCATGCAACCACCCCCATTTCTTGGTTCTCTCTTGGCTGGTCTTTCCCCTATTTCCGAATGACCAGTAAATACAAAACAACAAAAGATGTAGGTATTATTTTGTACGAGTTTTGGGTGAGAACAATCATGCACTGTGCGGTACACTTAAGAAAAGAGATCCTCAAAGTTTATTTTTATTTTGTCGATTGTTTTTTTTGTTATTTTTCTTGACGCTCATAATAAAAACAAAAATATACATAAAGTGAATAGTGTCGGTCTTATGGCCGAAAGGTCAAATTGCTATTTGGACTAGAGAATTTTAAACAAAATAACGCCGGTTCAATTCTCGCCTGGCTCCCTGATCATAACTTTGATCCTGGTTCAAGATGTGTACTTTCACGAAGTCTAATCTAATCTAATCTAATCTAAGCTGCAAAGATATATATCATTTAAGTTTTATATTAAATGCATTCCCACAAGCAGATATGTATAATTTCGCGCTAACACATGCCGCATGTGGACCTACAATATAAAAACCCAATCTCAAATGAACATAAGCCTTGCAACTCTTGCCGTCCTTCCCTGAAACAGAGGTGACATTGGCAAAGTGAACCAATTTTTACATTATGGGTGGTCAGCCGCATAACAACCTATAAGTCAAGGAACATACATGACAAATTACATTTTTTAAAAACAATAAATCACAATATATACATGGACATAAAAACTAAATCATAAAACCAATTTTACTTTAACAAACCTCAGCCGCCAACATCACAGATCAACCGCCATTTCTTTCTATCCTTACATACTTCTTTCATTTCCTCCAGAGTCATAACCTTCTTCATACAAGCTCTTCTTTTATTATGACTCTGGATATTCCATTCATTCGCAATTTCGGATATTTGGTCCATCCATACCTTTCTCGGTCTTCCTCTACCACGACATCCATCTATTCTACCAACATATACTTTCTTAACTGAGGAAATTAAGTAACTGAGGAAAATCTACATCTTAATCTAAATCTAAGTTGCAAAGATATGTATCATTTAAGATTCATATTAAATGCATTCCCACAAGCAGACACCCATAATTTCTTGCTCACATATGCCGCATGTGGACCTACAATATAAAAACCCAATCTCAAATGAACATAGGCCCTGCAACTCTTGACGACCTTCCCTGAAACAGGGGTGACATTGGAAAAGTGAACCATTTTTTACAGTATGGGTGGTCAGCCGCATACCAACCTATCAGTCAAGGAATACATAATACATATACGAGATAATGCCATTGGGTAATTATTAATTAATAAATAATCAAAATAAAAATGATGAATTATTCATTGATGATTTATACCTATTTCTGGCCAGACAAAATAGGTTCGGTAATTGCATATCTCTTCACAAATCGGTTAAAATAAAAGTCATAATGTTCTCGCTTTCAATTTAAAAAATAATTATATCTCCAGTAAAAATATCTCATCAAGGACGTATATAAATGAATTGAACTCGTTTTTTCTTTTCAATATTCTGTCAGGGGCATTGATCACAAGACTACTGTTGGCCACAACTCAAACGCAACGCAACTTAGCTATATATATAGAGTAATACTTACGTAATTATCTCCTAAGCAGTCGCAATAGGAGAGTGGGAACTTTTTATTTTCACAGGAAGGAGGCTGGCCTTCCGCCAACCACTTATATACTTAAATAAATTAGCTCAGATTGTGTAGAATGTTATTTTTAAGGCAATTTCATTGAAAGGTCATCTTCGAATCAAAAAGTGAGTAAGCCAAACAAACACTGGGAGGACGAATAGAATCTAATCTAAGTTGCAAAGATTTGTTACATTGGAGATTCACATTACATGCATTCTCACAACCAGACACGTACAAATTCGCGCTTGCACATGCCTCATGTGAAGAAGGTAGAATAGAGGAAAATATGTTTTAGAGCCACTGCACAGTTGCCCACCCATAGTAAAAACAAGCTTTTGTTATAGCTTATAATACATACTCTACAAGAAAGTTGGTTTGCAATTCTTACACAATGAAACGAGTAGGTTCGCCGGAAGTTGGAGAACCACTTCTCTGTTCTCTTTCGTGGGTTTTCATCTAGAAGCGATCTGTCTGCGATTTCATTAATTCTTCTTACGACTTGCTCGTCCCAAGTATACAGCATTGTGCTTAAACGTAACCACAGCGTTTACAAATACTGCAGAAGAGGAAGACCGAGAAAAGTATGGATGGATCAAATTTTGGAAATAGCGAATGAATGGGATATCCAGAGTCATAATAAAAGGAGGGCTTGTGTGAAAAAGGTTATGACTCTGGATGAAATGAAAGAAGTATGCAAGGACAGGAAGAAGTGGCGGCTAATCTGCGATATTGATTTGTTTTGTTGGTTTATTAATTTGCTACATTTTTGTATAGGAAATTATTGACTTTTTTTGTATAGATTTCTTTTTAATGAAATGTTATTTAATATTTGTATTCTTTGACTCATAGGTTGGTACCTATGTGGCTGACCACACAAACTGTAAAAAATGGTTCACTTTGCCAAGGTCACCTCTGTGTCAGGGAAGGTCGGCAAAAGTTGTAGGGCTTGTAGGGCAGGAGTTGCAAGGTTTATAATATTCATGTGAGTTTTTTTTTATATTTGTATGCACATATGCAGAATGTGTAAGTGAGAGCCTACATGTGGTTGTTCGTGATAAAAGTTTATTAATATAAGTCAAGAAATATAGGAATAAGTCCATGTGAGGTTTTCTTTATTTGTATGCACACATGCAGAATGTGTAGGCGCGAACCTACATGTGCCTGTCTGTAGGCATGCATTTCATATGAGCCTTAAATGCTTACATATCCTTGCAGCTTAGATTATAGATTATAGATTATAGAAGAATGGAATGATATAAGGCTGTAAATGGTACAGCTCCTTCATATTTGGCTGACATGTTTACACCCGTTGAGAGGGATTTGAGGCGCCAAACGCTCAGATCTGCAGGGGATGGCGTGGTGGACTTGGTTCAGCCACACCGTCAGACACGCACTAATTTTGGGGACCGTGCTTTCCGGTTTGCGGGACCAATGGAGTGGAACAGACTGCCACCTAATGTGAGGAAGGCAAAGACTGTTGGTGTCTTTAAAGGAGCACTAAAGACACATCTTTACAAGAAATCTTATCCGTGATTTGAGAGGGCCCTTGAGGTGTGACACACACAAAAACGGCGCTCTTTAATTATGTGTACATTAAAATAAATTATCCTTATATATATATATATATATATATATCTGTACGTTTTTTGAGAATTCATTTTGAATTTTTCCCGCGACACCGGGTCTTGTGCTTTTAGTGTGACGTCAGTAAAACAGTCACGTGGGCGATATGACGTCATAAAACACGACGCTGGATTTTACGTGAGGGAGCGCGGATTTCAGTGCAAAATTTAAATTCAAACCTCGCAGTGCAATCAGTGTAAATGTTAAATAAAACTACTCAAAGACGAAACGTCGGCAGCAAAAAGCAAGACACAACTCGTCCCCTTAGTGCTTGCTTGTCTTATGCCCATCAGAGGTAATTTCACGTGAGCAATGTTTGCATGTGTACTGGACCAATGTGTCTTTAAAAAACGGGAAATTTATTTTAAAAATATTTAAAACAACTCTCACATTATCGTGTTTAATGTTTTTTTCTTAGCTCAGATTGTGTAGAATGTGATTCTTAAGATAATATCATTGAAATGTCATCTTTGAATCAAATGGTGGATACGCCAAACAAGCACTGGGGGGGGGGGGGGGGGCGAACTGAAAGACAAGAGAGCTCAGTGCTTCTATTATAAATAAAATGTTGCTATTATATTTTAAAATGTGCTCTTCGCTGGGTTCAAAAATTCATATACCTTTACCAAAGACCGGTCACCAAAGGTCATCCAGCCTTACAGTAACTGGATCTTGCTTGAGTATTGGTGTTTTCTATAGTGCCGACAAAGCTCGCAGAGGGCTCTTGAGGTGTGATACACACAATAACAGTGCTCACCAAATTAATCATACTAATATTATTATTATTATTTCGTATACTCACCTCGATGGTGGAAATCGAAAATATTTACGAAAACTAAATAATTCTCTAGGTGTGCCGTTGTATGTAGCATACATTTTCGATTTACGCAATCGAGGTGAGGTTTACGCAATATTTTATAATCGGGGTAAAGAAAACAAAAACCGAAACGGGGTGGCATTGGCAAATAGAACCAAATTCTTACAGCATCAGCCTCATACCAAAATATCACTCAATCCTGAAATGAGCATACCCTACACCATGCAGCTCAGTACGGGTGGTCAGCCTCACACTTACCAAAGAGTCAAAAACTCAAACATTGACTCCAATTCTATTTTCGTTCTTTGCATCGAGTCTCTGCAAGAGGTTGCTGCATTGTTATGTCGATTGTATTGGCACGTTGTCACATTGGTTCAAATCCCCGCTTCGTTACTATTCCACTCGTACATGTCTCGCTTATAGCCGCGCTTTTGTCCCTTTGTCGCACATTTGGCCGATGTGCGCGCTTTTGTCCTTAGGATGCGCATTTGTCCTATCGCCGCGCTTTCGTCTTATAGGCGCGCATTTGTCCGATTTGCGCGCTTTTGTCCCTTGAGCGCGCTTATGTCCATTGGTCGCGTTTTTGTCCTATTTCTGCGCATTTGTCCCTTGAGTGCGCTTCTGTCCCTTCGTCGCGCATTTGCCCGATGTGAGCGCTCAAGTCTTTCAGGAACAAAGAACCGCAAATAAATTCTAACTGACAGCTGATTCCGAAGCCGCCTAGAATCCATACAAGCTTATGTTTCATTTTAGTCTTTATATATTATTTTAAAGACATTGATGCATAGAGTCGGATGCTTTCAATTTTTTTTAACCAAAACCTTTCAAATTTAATTTTTTTTTTTTTTTTAATTTAAAAAAAAAAATAGATTTGTGAAGAGGAATGCAATTCACCAACCTATTCTGCCTGGCCAGAAACAGGTATTAATATCGTCATTTAATAATTCAGTATTGTTTATTATTAATGAATTATTAAATAATAATTACCCAATAACATCTGTTGAACCAGGGTCAAAGTTAAACTCAAGTGACCCAAGCGGGGATCGAACCAACGTTGTTCCATTCGAAACACGCTAGAAAGATCAGCCCTCTTGGCCCCCGCGGCTATAACCCCGACAAATAAGAAATGTGGAACAGAAGACAAAATATACAATAAGAAAAGGAAAGACAAGAGATATATCTTCTTCGTTTTTTTTTTAATATATCGCAGACAATAAGAACTAGTAAAATAATTTCTAAAGAATCGAAATTAAATTAAGAAAATATCACTCACCCTTCATATTACTCGCAAAACAAGTAAATAAAAAAATAATATACCAGTAGCTTTTCTTATTATAAAACGTTTCCTGTACCTGATGATGGTCTGACAACCATAACATTTGTAATCTGTAATTCTTACAGTATACCTACTGACCATAAGACAGTCTTTTATAACAAAATAATTAAAAACTGTTTTATGATCAGTTTTTATGGAAAAGATACGAATCAATGCACGTAGAGGGTTCATACTGAATGCACTTCCACAAGTAAGAGCGTGTAAGTTCTAATTAACACTAGCTTCGTGTATTAATAAAAGAAAAACAAATTTCAAATTAATATAATACCTGCAACTCTGACCACCTTTCCCTAAAAACATGAGACAAATGTGACCCAATTTTGAAAGCACATACGGCAGGTCATTCTCATATACAATCATAATTTACAACGATCAAATCCTTCTTTTATGTCAATGTGAAATTCAAAAATAAAATTTCAATAGTTAACAGATTTGAGCTTTCACTACAAGGGGGCTTCGTTTTCTTTCAATGCTAGAGATAGCGCGGCAAATTCAAAGTAACCGCATATTATTGATATTTGTTCCAATGCTAAAATCTCAGTTCAAACTCAACCACAGAGTTTCACAGTAAATGCATGGAAGCTCACACGCTCCCTAGAGGTGCTGTTTTAATAAATCCTATGTTTAAGTTACGGAGTAAACTACTCAGAGTATAAAACAATTTACATAAACACTCCGGTGACAAGGCAGAACGGCACAGTGACAAAACAACACGTGTCATATCGAAACATCATAGAACGCCACATGACGAAACAACACATGACAAAACGACGCATGACAGAATAACATAATATGACAGAATGATACAATAACAGCACATCATATGACAAATTAACACCGAAAATGCATCACTATGACAAAACAACACAAGGATAAAATATCACATACCTAAAACAGAACTGGCATGTGATCTTTTATCATGTGATGTTTTGTCTTGTAATGTTCTGTCATGAGTCATTATGTCATGTGTCGTTTTGTCACTGTGTCGTTATAACATGGAACCAAACTCTCCTCAAACGCTTTAATTGAAAATATATGGAAGATACGGCAGCACCCCTAGTGAGTGATTTAGTTTTCACACATTTTTATGATTTACGCGGTCGAGAGGAATTAACGCGATGTTTATACTCGCCGTACAGATTTCGGAATAACATCTAGAACCGCGGAGTGTTTACGACTTCTGCTGCGTTTACTTTTATTTTTCAATTTCATGGCTTGTACCGATTTATGTCACCACATACAACGCGAAATTCATTCAATTTATTTATCTCGCGTGCATTGTTTTACTGCCAAAACGAGCACGCAAAATTTACACCTTCACACTGTTCCCTCGCATTCCACGCCAAAGGTGTAGAGTTCAATCTCCGACAAGGATGGTAGAAATAATTTTAGTGTTTAACCAATTCATTAAAATTTGAATTTCATTCATTTCTATTTAAACATGTTACCTCTTTATGTTATTTTATTTTATTTTATTTTTTGTATTCCTGTTTTTTGCTAAGTAAATGACTAAATGGTGTATATATTGTTTTTTCTACGATTTTTATCAATTAAGTGATTAATTTTAAGTTAAGATAAGTTGGAATCCTCCCCAAAACACAGCTATGCTTACTTTGGGGAGTATTTATTGTAATTAGATTTTTTAATTATTTTTTTTCTTGTAAAATTTGGTACATATTGATAAACACAATAAAAACCTTATGAATTATTAATATGAATGTAATCAGCGCTTAAAATGAGAAACGAGGAGTTGGGAAACCCTAAGAGTTGTTTTAAATATTTTTTTCATACACATCCAGTTTTCATTAGAAACATCGGTCCAGTACCTACACATGCAAATATTCTTCTTCTTCTTCCTCTTGTTGTAGATCTAGGATCTGTTTATTGTGGAACTCCCCAGAGTTTATATACAGAGGAAGTGTGAAAGGAAAAAGAGGTAAAGGATGACCGAGAAAAGTATGGAGTGATCAGAATGAGGAGATTGTGAAATAATGGGATATACAAAGCGAGCGTAAAAGAAGAAAATGCATGAAAAAGGTGATGGATATGAGTGAATTGAAAGAGGTATGTAAAGATAGGAAGAAATGGAGGTAGCTTTGCAGAGGCTCTGGCCACCCCTAGCGGAATAGTGATAGAGTTACAGTTACAGTATAGTCCCTCCCGTGATGCAGAAGACATGGTCTCTCCAAAACCGTCTTGTTTTTCTGCTCCATCACACGAAGTCTTCAATCCAATAAACAAATATAATACAAAATTTGTATAGCGCCTTTTATGACAGTGTCACTACAAAGGTGCTTGCCCATATGATTGGACGAAGAGGTGAGTCTTGAGACTTCTTTTAAATGGTCTCTCCATATCCAGTTCCCTCAGCGAGCCGGTAATAGCATTCCAAGTCATTGGAGCGGCTGCCTTCTCCATAAACAGTGCGGGGCCTTCTTGCAGGGATATCCAGGCAGCTGCTTCTTGATGCAGCTGACCTCAGTGTTTATCCGCGCGAGGTTGTAGTTGCTGGAGACACCAGCTCCATCAGGTACCCCGGAGCACTCCCACGCAGTGCTTTAAAGGTGAGCAAGCCGACTTTAAAGGTGATCCTCTCAGGGATTTTTAGCCAATGCAGAGCTATTATTACATAGGTATTACCACCATATTACGAATGTGAAATTACGAATGATGGGCATGTGAAATTACTTCTTTTTGTCAACGACGTTACCATGTTGAAAGCACCGGTTCCCATAGATCACCGAAGTTAAGCAACATTGGGCGCGGATAGTACTTGGATGGGTGACCACTGACCGCTCAGGTACACCGCGTGTCGTTGGCATCTTGGACCGGTCCGTAGTCCAGTGGCAACACTTCAGACAAAAATATACCATTTATATTTCGAATGTGCTCTTCGCTGACTTGAAAAATTCATAAACCTTAAACTGGTCACTGAAAGGTCCATCCAACCTTACAACAACTGGGTCTTGCTTGAGAATTGGCGCTTTCTACAGCGACGACCAAGCTCGCAGAGGGCTCTTGAGGTGGGATACACACAAAAACAGCGCTCACCAAATAAATCATCCTAATATTATTATAAGACAAACAAGCGCTAAAGGGGGCGATCTGTTACTTCAGGAAGTTATCGCTTCTGTTAAAGCGAAAAGTTTTATTCAAATTTGAGTTTTACTACCGCGCGCACAATGCTGTTGACTTATTGCATGCGAGTTCGGAAACTGGGAAACCCCCGCTTTCTTTACGATGCGGCCTGGCGTAGTGACGGCAGACACGACACAGCCAAGTCTGAATAACAGTTGAAACTTTACAAATGTCATTTCAAAACTTGTTAACTACGCAACATCACGGCACTCTATTTGTTTAATCTTCTTTTTCTTCTTTTTAAGTTGTTTGGATACTTCTACTTTTTTCAAACAACGAAATTCATTTAAATACATATTTGATGTTTTTTTATTTGTTTATTTATACGAGTAATTCCTTGACTTATAGGTTGGTATGAGGCTAACCTCCTATACTGTAAAATATGGCTCAATTTACCAATGTCACTCTTGTTTCAGAGAAGCGCGACGAGATTTGCAGTGCTTATTTTCATTTGACACTTGGTTTTTTATATTGCAACTCCACATGCGGTGCGTATAAGCGCGAATTTATACGTATCTGTTTATGACAAATCTTCTTCTTCTTCCTTATCTTTTCTTAGTCCACTCCTGGACGTAGGCTTCTCCCAACCCTCTCCATTCCTGTCTATCGGCTGCTGTGTTCAGCCATCGTCTGCCTGCAGTTCTATTGATGTCATCCAGCCACCTCAGTTGGGATCTCCTTACTGCCCGCTTGGACATCCTGGGTCGCCACTGGACGATCCTTTTTGGCCACCTGTCATGGTTCTTGCCTTGCGACGTAACCAGCCCAGCGCCACTCGCTGTATGACATCAGTGACACCAGTACGTCTACGGATCTCCTGGTTTAGAACCCTGTCTCTGAGGTTGATTCCCAGTATCCTCCTTTCAATGGTTCTTTGTCATGTCCTCAGTCTGTTGGTGCTATAAGAGTCAGTTCTTTTGTTTCTAAGCCATAGGTGGATATTGGAAGCACGCACGACTCAAATACCTTGCGTTTTAGGGTAACAAACATTTTCGCATGTAATATGTGAGCCTAAAATGTCAATGTATCTTTGAAACTAAGATTATATGTAAAAATGGTTCACTTTACCAATATCACCCCTGTCTCAGGGAAGGACGGCAAGAGTTGCAGGGTGTATGTCCATTTGAGATTTGGTTTTTATGTTGTAGGTTCACATGAAGCATGTGCAAGCGCGAACTTGTACGTGTTTGGTTGTGAGAATGCATGCAATGTGAATCTCCAATGTAACATATATTTGCAACTTAGATAAGATTAGATTATAGATTTAAGTATCAGGATATCATATAGTACAATGTATGGATTAGCAAGATGCAGTTCCGCAGTGGCGGCGCATCAGCTAGCACGTTTAGCTCCGATATCTCTCAGTCAATACAAACAGCTGTTGGGGATGCGCGCGTGACCCAGTTAGCTCACATTAGGGAAACATTCACTTATCGCGAACTGAAATTGCATTGAAGCATTAGAAATTGTTAAAAAAAAGGCTTGTAAGATAATATGCGAAACCCAGCCTATTCATGTACCCGTTCCGTTTATACACTTCCATCCGGGGAAGCGTATCACAGAACGCTCATGCAATGCTAACTTTTTTGGAAAAGAAGGCCTTCCCAATCCCAGCAGTCTACAATATGTAATCTAAGCTGCAAAGATATGGTAACACTTAAGGCTCATATTTAATGCATGCCCACAGACAGGCACATGTAGGTTCGCGCCTACACATTCTACATGTGTGAATACAAATAAAAAAACCACACATGAACATAAACCTTGCAACTCCTGCCGCCTTTCCCTGAAACCGGGGTGATATTGGCAAAAGTGAACCCATTTTTACAGTACCTACGTGGGGTCAGCCTCATACCAACAGTCAAGAGCAGTGATTCCAGATTGTTCTAGACTGTTCGTCCACTAAGCTTTGAAAACAATCGGTGTTATTCACACACAGTAAATTCTTAGTATGTGCCGTGTGTGAAACACAGGCAATCCATGGCTCAAACATCACCTTACGCAAATTTTCTTATTTCAAAAAAACGATTAGCCATGGATCAGCTATGGATCAAATGTGTTGTGAATAACCCTGAGAGTGCATTCAATCAGATAGTATTCCTTCACCAATCGGTACTTAGTCTTGTAGTTAACGCTACAAAATCGTTCCTGAACGGAAAGTTGTATGTTCAATTCTTGGTGCAACATATATATTTATTAATTATGCTCCATTATTTTTTGTCTTACAGGTTGCTGTGACGCTGACCACCCATAAAGAAAAAATAAGGAAATGCAACGCTTAATAGAGATTTCATTTCACGTGTAGGATGTGTAAGACCGAATTCACAAATGTCTGTTAATGAGGATACATTTCATACGACTCTTAAATGCTAATTTATCGTTCCAACTTTGATTTCGGATACGAGTACGAGTATATTGATAGTTCCCTTTCTCTTACAACAGAATAACTTCTTTCTTCAGTTTGAGTTTTTTTTTTTAAGGAACCCTGTGCGGGAGGCTCCCCAATTCTTAAAAGTCTTGGGGGTCTATGTCACCCTGGAAGGGTGCCGCAGAGGTGTTGCTTGAAATTATGTTTAATTATGTTGAATTATGAAACGTGTTACAACTCGTGTTATATTTCCTAATCTTCGTAGGTATTCGGAATAGCTCTCACGTTATCAGACAGAACAAAGGTGCTATTAGAGATGCGCACATTCTCATACTTTACCCCGAGTATAAAGCATTTACATACACTCACCTCGATCGCGTAAATCAAAAACGCATCAAAAATTACAATGGCACTTCTAGTGAGTGATTTAGTTTTTAACATATCGACGGTTAAAAGAAAGTATAAGCGACAAAACGCTGCCTTAGTTCTTGTTTGCCGTATAGACCATTCAGATAATTTCACATGAGCAATGTTTGCATGTGTCTCCACCAATGACCAATGTCTCTTATGAAAACAGGAAATTGATTGAAAAGATATTTAAAACAACTCTCACATTATCGAATTTTACGTTTTTTCTTAGCTCAGATTATTTGACAGAATTGGTCCATACGGCAAACAAGAACTGCGGGGGAACCAAAAGCTAAATTGTTCAGGATAACATTTTAAAGTTTGAGATTGCAGAAAAATGGCGTAACTTTTGTTTATTTTTTATCAAATCGTTAAAATCAAAACAGCTATAAAATAAAATAAAAGAAAGGCATTTATTGGCATTCCTATTAATGAAGTTTTACGATTTTTTTTATGCCACAAGCGCCTTTAGGACAAAAAAGGCTAAAAGCTTGTTGGTTACACCAAAACCATACTTCGAAAACGCAGTTATTTGCTTGGGCATAAACAACTACAAAAACTCATCGTAGAGCTATGGGAGTTAGCGCATTAGAAAGAACGGAAAATTTTAAGTAGGATGGCATTCATATCTCATTTTTTACCAAAACGTCGCTTATCTTCCTTTAAACCGTTGATATGTTTGATTTACTAATCGAGGAGGTTTACACAAATGGTAGGTTCTTAGTTTACTCAGGGTACTTAAGTCACATACATTATCTACAGGGATTCATATATCCTAGCATTAGAAATAGGCTCTTATAGGATTTTAGTTTTGCTAATAGACGAAGATATTAATTATACGTAATGACTAAAACTTTACTTAAATCTGCTAATTAAGAGGGTGTTTTAATGATGATTGAAATCGTAGACCCTAAGATGTGACCCTAATTTTAGGGTAGTAAAATGAAGGCGTTCAGACAAATTAAGTGATGAAATTAAGAAGATTTCAGTGGGCTGGACATGTAGTACGTGCAGAGGACTCCAGGATCATCAGAAATGTCTTGGATGGTGCGCCCTGTGGTGTCAGACCATTCGGACGTCCCAGGATACGGTGGGCAGACAATGTCGAGGGTGACGTGGAAGTTCTGGGAGTGAGCGGACCATGGAGGGAAGAAGGTTATGTGTTCGAATCCCGGCGGAGCACAAAAAAATTTTTTTTTTTCAAATACCCTCTTCGCTGGATTGAAAAAATATTATACCTTTACAGGTTTACAAAAAGTTCATCTATACTTACAGCTACTGGGTCTTTCTTGAGTATTGGCGCTTCTCAAAGCGACGGTCACAACACAATATACCATTTATATATTTTCAAATAATATGCTCTATACTGGGTTGATTTACCAAAGGTCCATCCATCCTTACAGCAACTGGGTCTCTGTTGAGTATTGGCGGTTCTCATAGCGACGATCAAGGTCGCAGAGGGCTCTCGAGGTGTGATTCACATAAAAACAGTGCTCACCAAATAAATCAGCCGAATATTATCATGATTGTTATGGTTGTGACTTGTGACCCTTGTGGACCGTCATCTACATTCAATAGAATTCATAAACCACTCTAATGAGACAGACGACAAAGAAGAAAAGAGCATCTTTCATTTTTTGAGATCGCTTAGGTACCTACTCTTGAGTCATAGTTCTTGCTTTCGGCTTTAGGGCTTAAGGCGCACAGAGCAATGGTGGGTTTTGCAGCGCAGACGATTTTTTCAGGTCAAGTGTTCTCTTTTATTTTGCACCTCAAAGGGAACCTTTTAGTTTAGGAAGGTTTGGGAGTAGTGACTCGGTACCCTTACCTTCAAATGTACGGGCCCGCATTCGGAACTAAACAAATGTTG
Source organism: Agapetus fuscipes (assembly GCA_951799405.1). Classification (NCBI taxonomy): domain Eukaryota; kingdom Metazoa; phylum Arthropoda; class Insecta; order Trichoptera; family Glossosomatidae; genus Agapetus; species Agapetus fuscipes. The sequence goes on from OX637356.1 coordinate 2,649,567, forward strand.
ACTTTTGGGGATTTTTTTTTAATTGCTTTATTTTATTTCAGGAACATAGACGACTAGTTGTAATGAAATTTATCATGTTAACGTCAGTTCATGTATTTTTCTCATTTTGTAGGTGTAAGGCTGACCAAGAACTCAACGCCGAAGGACATGGTGGCTTATAAAACCTGCGACAATGGTTCAACAAAAACACCATGTCCCTGTTTCGAGACGGAGAATCCGCAACGCAAAACGCAACAAAGCTTCACATATAGTGTAATTTCTTGCCGCGTTATCCCCGAAAAATTTCGCATGTGGCGAGTGGAACATATTTTTATAGATAAGGGGGCAGGCCTTACGTAAACCACATCAGTTGTAGTGGGGTTTTTCCAGCTTCCGAGAATGCTGATACTCATTTCTCGTGAAGGCTGAGTAAACCTCGCCGGTATTCTTGTTGTTGTTTTTTTTTAATAAGCACCGAAACGGGAAATCATTCCTGTCACCCTCAGTGGGATTCGAAACCCGAGATTTCGGCTTGGAATGCAAGCTCTGTACCAACTGAGCTGTCGACCTTACGTTAACCACATTACTTGAAGTGCGAGTTTCCCAGCTTCCGAGAGGGCTCGTACAAGATGATGATGACCATTCCCTTCCACAAGGTATCACAATATCCTTGCGACTTAGATTACAGATTTGTGGTAACTGAAATTTGTTTATTTATTTACAGTTATTTTAGTACACCCCTGTTGTATGCGGTTGTATGAGGTTTCCTTATAAAACATTTCGCAAACTCGTCTCGATCGCGTAATACAAAAAAACGGATGTAAACTGAATCACTCACTAGGAGTGCCGTCACGTATTTCATACATTTTCGTTTTTTACGCCATCGAGGGGAGTGTATGTAAATATGTTTTCCACTCGGGGTACAGAAAGTGGATTACATTTTAGGAGCCCTGCAGATCCTTCAAAGAAAATGGCGCGCAATCTAAAAGTACGTCATTAGACTGAAAACATTTTTTTTTGTTATTTTTTCTCATTTTCCATCTTTGTGTTATGAAGTTTGAGAAGTAATACTGCACATCTAACTATTCCAGTGATGAGAGCGTTTATTTTTTGTAAAAAACCTTAACATAAATTCACCTCAATCGCTTATATCGAAAATGTATGGAATAAACGACGGCACTCCCAGTGATTGATTTTGTTTTCAAGCATTTTCTTTTTCATTTACGCCTACACTTATAGGTTGGTATGAGGCTGGCCACCCATACTGCAAAAAATGGTGCACCATGCCAATGCCACCCGTGTTTCAGGGAAGGTCGGCAAGGGTTTCAGAGCTTATGTTCATTTGAGATTAAGTTTTTATGTTGTAGGTTTACATGAGGCATGTCCAAGCGCGAACTTGTATGTGTCTGGTTGTGAGAATGCATGTAATGTGAATCTCCAATGTTACATACTTTTGCAATTTAGATTAGATTAGATTAGAAATAAACACAGAAACTGAAAATCATTTATTGCACCCCCGGTGAGATTCGAACCCGGACTCTCGGCATGGAATACAAACACTCTTCCAACTGAGCAATCAACCGGACAGGATTCCTGAAATCTGAGGAGTCTCCCGCAAAGGATTCCTTAAGTACAGAAAACCCCGTCTACAGTGAACGTGTTGGTTTCCATACATTTTTGGTAAAACACTTTGGTTTATTTGTACGCTTGACAATCAGTATGTATGTCTGCCTGGACCTAGTTATAGCTCTGTCCGTGTGCAAGAGGTCTGTCCAGACGTTCAGACTGGAGACTAAACGGATGGAAGCCATAATCATGTCTAACGGACAGACCAAGGAAGTAACGGGATTGTTAAAATGGGGGAATTAAAATAAATTAACAAAAATTGTGTTAATCCTGGTGTTGAGGATGGCAGTTTGGACTTCATTGCAAATAGTATCATTCGTACATTTGAAGAGAACAGATTATCACTCCAGTGATTGTTTAGCTTATCTACCATTTGATTCAAAGATGACCTATCAATGTAATAGTCTGAAGAATCACATTTTCCACAATCAGTACCCGTAGTACGAGTTTTTATACAATACTCGAAGTATTGAGTATTCGAGAAAAATGTATGTGAACTTGAAAAGCACCACTGGCGAAACAAGTTTCGAAACTTTTTTTCTCAAACGAACTCAAACTAACATAGCCGTTCAACTCTTGTCGACCTTCTCTAAAACAGGGGTGACATTGGTAAAGTGAACCATTTTTTACATTATGGGTTATCATAGAGCTTAATACCGAAAAAACGAAAACAAAATACCAGAGAGGTATACTTAGCTTTCACAAGTACATGATCTAGTCCCCTCGGAAGCTGGAAAACCCCCACTTCAATTGAAGTGATTGGTGTAAGGCTATCTCCCTTACTTGTAAAAAAAATAGGTTCGCGGCAAGAGGTTGCACTATTTGTGTAGTTGCGTTTTTTGCACGATCAGCATCCACATTTTCCTTAAAATCTTTCTTCAATATACAATAAAATACAATTCTAAATTTATACAGCGCCTTTTCATGATTTGAAATCATTCCAAAGGTGCAAATATAATACTAGAGTAGCTTTTGTTTTGTTACTCCAATGGCTCTCAAACTTGCCGGTAAAGTCTCGTCGGGACAAAAAGCTGGTCCAGATAATATTATGATATGGCTAATTGGGGGACCCGGCATTCTACATAAAGGTACATACCTACCTCTGACAATGCATCACTTCTTATATATGCTGCAAACAAAATCTTTACACTTGAGCAAATAATTATTTTGTGACAGACGTAATAAATGTTTGAGAAACTCTGATCAATCATTATTTTTGTTTTATTGACGACAATTAAGACACAACATACGCTTAATAATAAAGAGCAATAACTCAAAAATTGGGAAAATCGAGATTTTGTAATAAAACGCAAGAACAATGCGAGAAGAATAGGTAGAATGCGACAGCCGTTCAATTTGGACGAATATGACCGAGATAAAACATCGGTCGCCTCTTTCATCCCATACAAGTTGTACTGATTGTCTGAATTTCAAACGTGATTTCCCAACATTCTTGTTTTTTGAGTTATTGCTCTTTATTATTAAACGTGCGACATGTAGCATTACTAAGTGCGAATTTACACGTGTCTGTTTGTGGGCATGTATTTTATATGAATGTTAATGTATCGATGTTTCACAGATAAATGCACCGTTTTTCTTATTTTCTGCAAGAGAGAACACTAAATCACACCAAATCAATACTTTCTGTATAATCTTCAGCCATAGCAATGAAGTAAAAAATGTTCACAATCCTGTAGTTTTCAAGTTCTTCATGAGCACTTCCTTATAACTAGTTCACTTACTATGAGAAGTTACACCCATTAAAATGTTTTATCCACGATTTCTCAAATCAGTGAATCAGCACTTATTCAGTATGAACTTTACATAAAAGGGCGATATATTTGCAACTTAGATTATAATAGATGAGAAAATGATTTCTTGCGATTCCATACATGTTTATTTGTGTAAAAAAACGTCCTAGATTACCGCCTTTGATTTTATTCAATGCATAGGAAATTTTTGTCTTTTTTTGTATAGATTTCTTTTTAAGGTTTTGTTATTTTTTATATTTAAATGTAATTTATTATTCGTATTCCTTGACTTATAGGTTGGTATGAGGCTGACGACCCATACTGTAAAAATGGTTCACTTTGCCAATGTCACCCCTGTGTCAGGGAAGGTTGGCAAAAGTTGTGGGGCTTATGTTCATTTAAGGTTTGGATTTTATTTGTAAGTACACATTTAGCATTTGTAAGCGCGAACTACACGTGTTTGTTTGTGGGCATACATCTGAGAGCTTTGAATGAATATATCCTTGCAACTTAGATTATAGATTATAGATATATAGAAATTATTTTGAAATGACTGAAATACGGAGTGAATGGGGCTCTCCTAGGTGCGGTGCATGCAAACTATGAAAATAGTAAGGCATGTGTCCGTATTGATGGTGAGTATAGTGAGTGGTTTGAAGTTTATAAGGGTGTGAGGCAAGGATGTGTGATGAGTCCATGGCTATTTAACATAGTCATGGACAAGTGTGTCAGAGATGCTCGACTTAATGATTGTGGATTGATGATAGGAGAGAGCAAAGTGAGTGTTCTACTGTATGCAGATGATGCAGTTCTTGTATCTGATTCAGCAGTAGAATTGCAAACAATGCTCTCTAGATTGAATGAAGCTTTGAAAGGTAACCATTTGAAGTTGAATGCAAGTAAGACGAAAGTATTGATTTTTGAAAGAGATGATGAAAGTATGAATTATGAATTTAAAATTAATGGAATGAATGTTGATGTCGTAAATGAGTTTGTATACCTGGGAAGTAAGTTTGAAAAAGATGGAAGAATGACCGGTGAATTTGAAAGAAGAATAATGAAAGGCAGGTGCGTACTGGGTGCTACCGCTAGCATCGCCAGGAACCAGAATCTCTCAAAAAATGTTAGATTGGCGGTGCACGGTGGTATACTAGTGCCAACCTTGATGTATGGAAGTGAAGCCTGGACGGTGAGTGAAAGGGAAATTAGTAAAGTCCATACAGTAGAAATGGACTATCTAAGAAGTATGATTGGGAAAAAACGAAGTGACAGAGTGAGGAATAATTTTGTAAGAGAAGAATGTGGTGTAAGGGAAAGTGTGAAAGTCAAGATTAAAAGAAGTATGTTAAGATGGTTCGGGCATATGGAGAGAATGAGTGATGAAAGATTGACGAAGAAAGTATATGTTGCTAAAATAGATGGATGTCGTGGTAGAGGAAGACCGAGAAAAGTATGGATGGATCAAATTTCTGAAATAGCGAATGAATGGGATATCCAGAGTCATAATAAAAGGAGGACTTGCATGAAAAAGGTTATGACTCTGGATGAAATGAAAGAAGTGTGCAAGGACAGGAAGAAGTGGCGGCTAATCTGCAATGGTGATTTTTAGTGTTGGTGTATTCATTTGCTACATTTTTTGCATAGGAAATTTCTGACTTTTTTTGTATAGATTTCTTTGTAAGGTTTTGTTCTTTTATATATTTAAATGTAATTTTTTATTCATATTCCTTGACTTATAGGTTGGTATGAGGCTGACCACCCATACTGTAAAAAATGGTTCACTTTGCCAATGTCACCCCTGTTTCAGGGAAGGTCGGCAAAAGTTGTGGGGCTTATGTTCATTTGAGGTTTGGATTTTATTTGTAAGTACACATTCAGCATTTGTAAGCGCGAACTACACTTGTTGGTTTGTGGGCTTACATCTGAGAGCTTTAAATGAATATATCCTTGCAACTTAGATTATAGATTATAGATTATAGACTTCACGTGTTGGTTTGTGGGCATACATCTGAGAGCTTTAAATGAATATATCCTTGCAACTTAGATTATAGATTATAGATAAAGGAACCTTGTTTTTGTTTTATTTTTGATTCATCGATTGATATTTGACGGCCGAAATAAAATCAAAACAAAAAGGGAAATCTCTTCGGCGTTTTAAACCAAGCAGCCGTTTTTGTCTGGAGACCTTTTCCGACCGAGAATTTAAGCTATGAAGCTATGTATGTTTTACCTACCTGACAGACGATATCATATTAATCAATGCAAAAAGTGAAAATAATTAAATCGAGTGAGCAGATTGTGGAGATTGTGAAAGAATGGGATATATACAAAGTGAGCGTAAAAGAAGAAAATGCATGAAAAAGGTGATGGATATGAAGGAATTGAAGTATGTCAGGAAAGGAAAAAAATGGAGGCAGCTCTGCAGAGGCTCTGGCCATCCCTAGCGGAATGGCGACAGAGTTACAGTTACAGTTACAGTATATTATCAAAATGAAATGCTATTCGTTGGCAAGCGCATCACTCGAGAATGGCTGAACCGATTTAAACTTTTTAAACATCTATTTAAATCTATATTTAATCTATATTTAAACATCGCGCTTTCCGTGTTGCGGGGCCGGTGGAGTGGAACAGAATGCCACCCGGAGTGAAGAACTCCAAATCTGTGGGTGTATTTCGAGGAGCACTCAAGGCACACTTGTTTAGAAAGTCTTATCCATGATCGGAGAGGGCCCTTGAGGTGTGACACACACAAAAACGGCGCTCTCTTATCATGTGTAATTTAAAATAAATCAGCCTGTTATTATTATTATTATTTCCACATGTGGGAGAGGCAGGCTTCTTCAAACAATCCTTCAGAGGATCCTTCAGAGGATCCTTCAGAGTGGAATAGAGGGTGAATCTGTAATCCGCAGGTATGTTTAAAGAGTCTGACCACGCATACTGTAAAAAATGGTTCATTTTGCTAATGTCATTCCTGTGTCAGAGAAGGTCGGCAAAAGTTGTAGGGCTTATGTTCATTTGAGGTTTGGATTTTTTTTTTTTTTTAAGAAATCCTGTGCGGGAGACTCCCTAGATTCTAAAGACTCTAGGGGTCTATGACACTTGTTGTAGTGCCGCAGAGGTGTACGAGCTTGGTCGTCGCTACAAAGCGCCAATACTCAAGCAAGACCCAGTTGCTGTAAGGCTGGATGGACCTTTGGTGACCGGTCATTGGTAAAGGTTTATAAAATTTTCAACCCAGCGAAGAGCACATTCGAAATATAAATGGTATATTTTAGTGCTCCACCGGGATCCGAATCCACAACCTTCCATTTACGAGTCCGAAGTGTTGCCACTACGGACTACGGACCGGTCCAATTTTATTTGTCCGGATTTTATTTGTAAGTACACATTCAGCATTTGTAATCGCGAACTACACGTGTTTGCTCTTGGGCATGCATTTGGGAGCCTTTAATGTTAATATATCTCTGCAACTTAGATTATAGATTATAGATATCATGAAAATCAGCGAAATTATATTGAGCGATTAATTTGGGTAGAGAGAATATTGGTTTTAGATATTCCATTTTTATAAGTTAAGATAAGACTGTGTACACTGTACAATTCCCAACACTTTTTATATAAAAGAAAAGAAAAAATAAATAAATAAAGTATTTGTGATTCGATCGAAGTTAAACTTCACTCGATGCATCTTAAAGGTTATTTACAGGTTTTCTGAAAGTTTGACCAGAATATCTTGAGCGGCTTTAGCCAGGCATAAGAAGTATGGATTTTAGACGTTCTATTTAAAAAAAAATAAGTTTGAAAATTAGAAGAAGAAAATTTACTTCCTAAGACTGCAAATGTAAAATTTCGATTTTTTATTTCATCCGATCGATACCAATCTTCGCACGATCCATCTCAAAGGTAATTTGCAAGTTTTCCGTACGGAATATTTTTTCAATAAAACTAAGATTCAACAAAAGTGAAAGAAAACTATAAACGTCGGTGTTATGGCCGAGGGGGCCAAATGGGCTGATCTTTCTAGCGTGTTTGGAATAGAACAATGTTGGTTCGATCTCCGCCTGGGTCATTTGACCATAACTTTGACCCTGGTTCAACATATGTTATTCGGTAATTATTCATTAATAATTCATTAAAATAAACAGTAATGAATTATTAATTGATAATATTAATACCTGTTTCTGGCCAGGCAGAATACGTTGGTGAATTGCATTCCTCTTCACAAATCTATTTTAAAAAAAAAACGCTTTTTTTGCTTCTTCATTTATTTTATGTAGAAAATATTGACCTATAATTTTATCACTAACTCCCAGCCATTGAATTATCTAAATTTCAAAACGTCGATTTGATATTATTATCGGACCGTTTAAAAAATTCTCCAAACAGTCTATTGACAGATGGAATGCATAAAAAGATGTTTAGACCGCATTAAACATTTGTAAACAAAAAAAACAAAATTGTTCCTGTCCTCGGAACAAGAGCGGTAGCAGGTAGATGTATCAATGCAGGCATGTTTGGAAGTCCATTCTATATTTTAAAATCCTACCCGATGGCATGTGGTCGATATTTGTTCATCTTCTTCTTTTGCCTCTTCAGTGAAGATTGGGTATCTATAATCTCAGTTGCAAATAGATAAATGAACATTTAAAATTAAGAGATAAAAAGAAAAACCACTTTGTATTCGATTACTATGAGTATTTAATTTTATTTAATACCACAACCGGTTTCGCAAACATCCGTTCGCATCATCAGGTGGATAAGATGCGAACGGATGTTTGCGAAACCGGTTGTGGTATTAAATAAAATAAAGTACTCATAGTAATCGAATACAAAGTGGTTTTTCTTTTGCCTCTACAATCAATAAAATTTAAAATTCATATTAAATGCATGCCCACAAACAGACAAGTGTAAGTTCGTGTTTACAAATGCTGAATGTGGTACAAATTGAAAATCCAAGCCTCAAATGAACATAAGCCCTGCTACTTTTGCCGACCTTTCCTGAAATAGGGATAACATTGGCCGAGTGAACCACTTTTTTACAGAATGGATGGTCAACCTCATACAGTCATACCAACTATAAGTCAAGGAATTATGAATGCTGGAAATTGATTTTGAAAATATTAACAACAACTCTCACATTCACGTGTTTTATGTTTTTTTTCTTAGCTCAGATTGTGTGTAATGTGATTCTTAAGACAGCTTCATTTTAAGGTCATCTTTAATTCTGATCTGACAAGTTTGTTCCTATGGCTCCGCAGTGATCTTGCGGTGAACTCACAAAACGGCACTAAGAATATTGTCAAATTATCATTATTATTATTATTAAGCATTGGGGGGGCGAATTTCCAATCTACTTAATCCATCAACTATTCAAACGTCATCTTTACTACTTCCGACAGCACATACTTTATTTCGACCGACGCGACGTCACTGTCCGAAAGTATGTCCGTTGTCCACATGCATTACTGTGTCCTCTCCATGCACGGCGCCCAATATGCACGGGATTTACTTCGAGTGTGTCCAGAAGGAACTTGAGCACGTAGTCTCCTCCTGGGACCGCATTTGGGTCAACATATTGTAGACAACGGAATATTTCACAGCACCCCGAGTACAAAACTCAAGGTACAAACTTAAACACGGCGTTTATTTAAATATAATAACGACTTACTTGGGTTCAATTCATTAAAACTTTGTTTAAATATATTTTACACAATTTATTTTGGGAATTTCTCATATTTGGTTCACAGTTTACACTTTTGTACTTCTCGCTTAACGGCTCGGGTACTAATGTCCTTCAAGACACGACAATCCGTATTTATAGGTGACTTAAGGTTATTCAACCATACACCAGACCATGCCAGAATCGGCTCGAGCAGAAGCTTCGAGCAAACACGAGTACGTACAATCATCCAAATACTTACGTCTAGACACACATATACAAATAAGTTAAAACACATAGACACACAATCATAAGTAAACATACACCGACATCAACAAATAAACTCATACAAAATATCTTCTAAAAATAGATATTTCCGATTGGCTTATAAGGTGAATGCTCTCTGCGAGGTTGTTTGTTGCTACAGAAAGCAACAATTCTCAAGCAAGGCTCATTTGATGTAAAACTGGATGAATTCTTAGTGATCTGTTGTATTTTAAAGACAATTTTTTTTTTTTTTTTTTTGGTGCACAACAGGTTACCCTAATTACAGTGCACCCTCACAGCCATCAACAAGCTGGGAGGAACTCCTTTACCATACTTTTGAAGGTGTCTACATTATATTGAAATATATCTAGTTTTGATTCGTTAATGAGTTTGACACTCCGAGTTAAAGGATGCTGTGCCAAGACATCGGTGCGGCTCATTGGTACATGAAAAAGATCATGACCTCGCCCCCGATTATAGTTATTTGGTACAAACAACCTGAAACCCTCCAACAGGGTGGGACTGTCTATTAAACCATTGATGACTTTATAAGTGAGCACCATCAGGGTCCCGTTGCGCCTAGTTTCTAAGCTCCTGAAGCCAGTTTCCCGAAGCAGGTCCTCATGGTGCATGAACTGAGGGTAGTTTCCCTGCGTTCTCATGAGGAGGTACCTCAGGAACTTCTTCTGGGGCTCTTCTAACATATTAATGTATTTCCGCTGATGAGGTGTCCACACCTCAATGAATTGTTCAACCCAACTATATTTGAAAATATAATTAACTTTTTGTGCTCCACCCAATATCGAACTCACGGCCTTCGGCTAAGCCATAGCTTTTAACCAGTAGACTAAAGACCGGTCCTTCAACTATTTAGTTTTCCCGTGCTTCCGGTAAAACGCTATCAGTGAGTATTCATGAAGTTTTGGTATAGAGCATGAGGTACCTAACTGTTATATTGTAATGTAGGTACTCGGAAAATGTTGCAGGTGTAAATTTAGTTTCTGTAGCATTTCGTGCCCAGTCTATTTGTCACATTGTGGCAAATATATTTTGCAGAAAATGTGTGTGGAAGAAAGTATATGATTATTAAAAAATGTGGTAGAAAATATCTGTTTTCTTTGCTAGAGTTGCGTCCGTTTGATTTATTTACCTAATCTAATCTAATCTAATCTAAGCTGCAGAGATATATATCTAAATCTAAATCTAAGCTGCAAAGATATGTATCATTTGAGATTCATATTAAATGCATTCCCACAAGCAGACATGCATAATTTCGCGCTTACACATGCTGCATGTGGACCTACAATATAAAAACCCCAATCTCAAATGAACATAAGCCCTGCAACTCTTGCCGACCTTCCCTGAAGCAGGGGTGACATTGGCAAAGTGAACCATTTTTTACAGTATGGGTGGTTCAGCCGCATACCAACCTATCAGTCAAGGAGTACAAGAATCATTTAAGATTTATATTAAATGCATTCCCACAAGCAGATATGTATAATTACAATATAAAAACCCAATCTCAAATGAACATAAGCCTTGCAACTCTTGCCGTCCTTCCCTGAAACAGGGGTGACATTTTTTACAGTATGGGTGGTCAGCCGCATAACAACCTATAAGTCAAGGAACATACATGACAAATTACATTTTTTTTTTAAATCAATAAATAAATAAATAAATAATAATATTAGGATGTAATAATAATAATATTAGGATGTAATAATAATAATATTAGGATGTAATTAATTGTAAAAATTGTGGACTTTTATATGGACAATGTATTATTTGTTTTTTTAACTATTTTTATTTTTTTTCTTTGTATATTTATTAACTTTACTTTTAACCTTTTTATGTTTCAATTTTATGTTTTTTAGCTATATATTTTTTGTTCTGTGTACTATATTTACTAACTTAAGTTTTTCAAATTTTGTTATGTAGAAATGGCCACCCACAATAATTTTGTACGTGCACGTTGTGGAAATGCCGCCACTAATTTTCATAGAAAGAATGAATGGGTTTTCGGGACATGGAATGTAAGGAAGATGAATGATTGCAAGGAGAAAGAAATTATGAATGTAATGAAAGAGAAACGAATAAAAGTAATGGGTGTGACTGAAACAAAAATGAAAGGGAATGGTGAGAAAGTATTAGTGAACGGTGAATTGTATATTTGGTCAGGTGTGGAAGATGGGAATGAAAGGCAAGGTGTAGGTGTGATTGTGAGTGAGTGTGTAAAAGGATGTATAACAGGTTACCGAAGAATTTCTCCCAGGATTTTGGTTGTCAAATTCAAAATTAACAGTTTGAGACTTTTCTTGGTTGCCTGTTATGCTCCTGTTGATTCAGAGTGTATGGAGGTGAGAATGAGTTTTTGGAATGAATTGAATGCGGTTGTGCATGAAAGGAAGAATAATGAAAACATTGTAATTTTAGGTGATATGAATGGATGGATAGGTGCACAGAGAGATGAATGTTTGAAAATAATTGGTCCTGGTGGGAGAGGTGTAGTCAATGATAATGGGCGACATCTGATTGCTTTGTGTGCGGAGCACAGTCTTTTTGCATCAAATACTTGGTTTCGGCATAAGGATGTGCATCTGTACACGAGGCAGATTGTGGGAAGTCGCACAATCATTGACTACATCTGTGTGGATGAAAGATTGAGAGGAGCCGTAAGAGATAGCCGTGTCTACCGGGGGCCTGAAATAGGCAGTGACCACTATTTCTTATGTGCTAAAATAATGATTGGTGAAGTAAGAAAGAAGAAACGCAAGAGGCAAGTAAGATTGCCTAGAATAAAAGTAGAAAGGCTGAATGAAGAAAATGTGAAAGAGAAGTATGTATCAGAGCTCCACAAAATTTTAAGTGTGAGTGAACTTGAGAAGAGTGTGTGTGGAAAAGATATTGAAAGTATGTGGAAAGATCTGAAAGAAGGAATGACTGAATGCGCTAAAAAAGCATGTGGGGTAACGAAAGGTGGAAGATTGAAAGGAGATGCCTGGTGGAATGATAGAGTGAAAGAAGCTGTGAAAGTTAAGAAAAAGTGTTATGAAAATTGGCTGAATGATAGAAATGATAGAAAGCTAGAAGACGAATATAAGACAGCTAAGAGAATGGCGAAGACTATAATTTATGAAAGCAAGATGAATGAACAAAGAAAGATTGATGAAAGGATTAACAGAAGTTTCACCGACAGTAAGAAGGAATTTTGGAGGTGGATCAATGCGGATAAAAATAAATCTTCTGCATTGACCACTCCAGGAGTCAAAAGTGCTGCCGGTGAGATGGTATGGGAGAATGAAGAAGTATGCAAGAGATGGAAGAACTATTTTCAAGAAATTTTTGGTCAGGGTGAAAGAAGAATTTATGAACAGATAGATGAAGAGAATGAATTGAATATTTTGAAAGAAGAAATGAAAGTGTCTATTTCACGTCTGAAGAATGGGAAGTCTGCTGGGTTTGATGGTATAAATGGTGAAATGTTGAAAGCAGGAGGTGAATGTGTGATAGATTGGATGTACGAATTATGTAAGCTTTGTGTGAATGCAGGAGTAGTACCGATGGATTGGAGGAAGGCAGTCATTGTTCCCATTTACAAAGGTAAAGGGGACAAAAAAGACTGTCAGAACTTCAGACCAATCAGTCTACTCAGTATACCAGGAAAAGTCTTCTGTAAGGTGATTATAAAAAATGTGATTCTGACTACTAGTGAAAGGATTTCCGATATACAGTCCGGCTTTATGGCCGGTAGAAGCTGTGTTGATCAGATTTTTACTCTACGACAACTTGTTGAAAAACAATTGTCGATGAGGCGGAAGCTGTTCACGGCCTTTGTAGATCTGGAAAAGGCTTTTGACTCAGTGGACAGAGGTATGTTATGGGATGTTTTGAAAGCATACGGAGTGAATGGGGCTCTCCTAGGTGCGGTGCATGCAAACTATGAAAATAGTAAGGCATGTGTCCGTATTGATGGTGAGTATAGTGAGTGGTTTGAAGTGTATAAGGGTGTGAGGCAAGGATGTGTGATGAGTCCATGGCTATTTAACATAGTTATGGACAAGTGTGTCAGGGATGCTAGACTTAATGATTGTGGATTGATAATAGGAGAGAGCAAAGTGAGTGTTCTACTGTATGCAGATGATGCAGTTCTTGTATCTGATTCTGCAGTAGAATTGCAAACAATGCTCTCTAGATTGAATGAAGCTTTGTTAGGTAACCATTTGAAGTTGAATGCAAGTAAGACGAAAGTATTGATTTTTGAAAGAGATGATGAAAATATGAATTATGAATTTAAAATTAATGGAATGAATGTTGATGTCGTAAATGAGTTTGTATACCTGGGAAGTAAGTTCGAAAAAGATGGAAGAATGACCGGTGAATTTGAAAGAAGAATAATGAAAGGCAGGTGTGTACTGGGTGCGACCGCTTGCATCGCCAGGAACCAAAATCTCTCAAAAAATGTTAGATTGGCGGTGCACGGTGGTATACTAGTGCCAACCTTGATGTATGGAAGTGAAGCCTGGACGGTGAGTGAAAGGGAAATTAGTAAAGTCCATACAGTAGAAATGGACTATCTAAGAAGTATGATTGGGAAAAAACGAAGTGACAGGGTGAGGAATGATTTTGTAAGAGAAGAATGTGGTGTAAGGGAAAGTGTGAAAGTGAAGATTAAAAGAAGTATGTTAAGATGGTTCGGGCATTTGGAGAGAATGAGTGATGAAAGATTGACGAAGAAAGTATATGTTGCTAGAATAGATGGATGTCGTGGTAGAGGAAGACCGAGAAAAGTATGGATGGATCAAATCTCTGAAATAGCGAATGAATGGGATATCCAGAGTCATAATAAAAGGAGGACTTGTATGAAAAAAGTTATGACTCTGGATGAAATGAAAGAAGTATGCAAGGACAGGAAGAAGTGGCGGCTAATCTGCAATGCTGATTTTTAATGTTGGTTTATTGGCTTGCTATATTTTTTGCATAAGACATTTCTTTTTTTTTTACTTTTTTTGTATAGATTTATTTTTAAGGTTTTGTTGTTTTCTTATACTTAAATGTTATTTTTTACTCGTATTCCTTGACTTATAGGTTGGTATGAGGCTGACCACCCATACTGTAAAAAATGGTTCACTTTGCCAATGTCACCCCTGTTTCAGGGAATGTCGGCAAGAGTTGCAGGGCTTATGTTCATTTGAGGTTTGGATTTTATTTGTAAGTACACAATCAGCATTTGTAAGCGCGAACTACACGTGTTTGTTTGTGGGCATACATCTGAGAGCTTTGAATGAATATATCCTTGCAACTTAGATTATAGATTATAGATTATAATAATTATAATATTAGGATGTAATAATAATAATATTAGGATGTAATAATAATAATATTAGGATGTAATAATAATAATATTAGGATGTAATAATAATAATATTAGGATGTAATAATAATAATATTAGGATGTAATAATAATAATATTAGGATGTAATAATAATAATATTAGGATGTATTAATAATAATATTAGGATGTAATAACAATAATATTAGGATGTAATAATAATAATATTAGGATGTAATAATAATAATATTAGGATGTAATAATAATAATATTAGGATGTAATAATAATAATATTAGGATGTAATTATAATAATATTAGGATGTAATAATAATAATATTAGGATGTAATAATAATAATATTAGGATGTAATAATAATAATATTAGGATGTAATAATAATAATATTAGGATGTAATAATAATAATATTAGGATGTAATAATAATAATATTAGGATGTAATAATAATAATATTAGGATGATTTGACCTGTTATTTGGAATGTAAAAAAACGGATGTTACTGACCGTGGAAAGAGAAGAACGATTTTCTCTGACGTCTTCAGGAGGCGTGTGTCTTCTACGAAGAAGAATCACGAACGAATCAAGATTAATAACGCTATTCAGAAATTAGATGTAGGTACTGTTATGTGACAACTTATATTATTCTCGAAGTTTTGTAGCCAACGTCTTCAGACGCCACCATTTCTGCACGGCGATTGAGGATGATGAAAATTCTCAATGGTCGTGAAGAAGTTCGTTTCGTGTTGGCCACAAAGGGGTCGCATGTGGGGATGAAACCTATTTATTTTCACAGGCAAGTCTAGAAAGTAAGGCAAAGGCAGAAGAGAAAAAAATAATATTATGTTATTGGTTGCTAAGGATCTTATGTGTGACGTTAGTGAGATGAAAAAAAAACAAAGATTAAATTTTGTATCTATAATCTAAGTTGCAAAGATATATCCAAATTAAATACAATTTCCGCAAGCATACACATGTAAGTTCGCGCTTACAAGTGCCGCATGTGTAAGTACTTATAAATTAAAATCAAAATCTCAAATGAACACACGCCCTGCAACTTTTGCCGACCTTCCCTGTAATATTGGCTAAGTGAACCATTTCGTACATTACGAGTGTTCAACCTCATACCAACCTATTAGTCGAGAAAAATGTAATTAATTATGATACACTTTCAAAGATTTTTAATTTCCCATCAACGTCTTGTTCAGCAGCTTTGAAAACCAGGACGGGGGTGGAAGTCTCGATGGCCGCCCCCAGATCTTACCGTACCTATTTGTAGATAGGACGGAACAAAACATGGCGGTGCCTGAACAGCTGATCGTTGTTCCATGTAAAATAGATCAGCTGTTGATACGCCGCCATATTTTATTCCACTTTGTCTTCAAAGATATACGGTGATATAATAATAATAGTAATATTAGGATGAATGAAATCAAGAAGACTCCAGTGGGCCGGACTCCAGGA
This sequence comes from Agapetus fuscipes, assembly GCA_951799405.1. NCBI lineage: Eukaryota > Metazoa > Arthropoda > Insecta > Trichoptera > Glossosomatidae > Agapetus > Agapetus fuscipes. Next base: position 2,665,659 of record OX637356.1, read on the forward strand.
TCATCAGAACAGTCTTGGATGGTGCCCCCTCAGGTGTTAGACCACTCGGACGTCCCAGGATGCGGTGGGCAGACAACATTGAAGCTGACGCCGAAGTTCTGGGAGTGAGGGGACCATGGAGGGAAGCAGCACAAGACAGAGAGTCCTGGAGGATTGGGGTGCGGGAGGCCCTGAGCCTTCAAGGCTTATGAGCCGAAGAAAGTAAAGTAAAGTAAAGTTATATAAGGATGATTTATTTGGTGAGCGCTGTTATTATATTAATCACATCTCAAGAGCCCTCTGCGAGCTTGGTCACCGCAGCAGAAAGCACCAATCAGCTCCTGAGAAGGCTGATTCTCATTTCATGTGAAGGCTGAGTACACCTTGTCGGTATTTATTTTGGGTTTTTTGAAATAGACACCGAAATGGGAAATTATTTCTGACACCCTCGTTGGGGATCGAACCCTTGCTTTTGGCATGGAATGCAAACATTCTTCCAAGTGAGTTATCGACCGGACTTTTTATGAGCTTGGTCGTCGCTACAAAGCGCCAATTCTAAAGCAAGACTCAGTTGCTGTTAGGCTGGGTAGTGTCCAGTCTTTGGTAAAGGTATTAAATATGAATATTTCACCCAGCGAAGAGCATATTTAAAAATAAAAATGGCATATTTTTTGTGCTCCGCCGGAAGTTGAAGCAACAACCTTTCATTATGGAGTCAGAAATGTTAACCACTAGACTGCGGACCGGTCATAAGGTCTATCAACGTTCGTCGGGACTTCCACCCCAGGGGTTGGTGAATGGGGAGGATTTTGAGCTGCAGCAGGGAGAGGTTTTCTCAAAACGGAAATTAAATCAGCTCTCAACCTAAGGCAAGAAGATAACGACGTGGATAACCTGGTAGAACGTTGCTTTACCTGGTGTAACATGGATGTACTATAACCTATAATCGAAGTTGCAAAGATAATTGGCATTTGAGGATTAGATATAATGGGCGGCCATAGGCAGACGTGCGTAAGTTCGCGCTTAAAAAAAACATAATTCACATGAACATAGATCTCCTAGCTCCTGACACATTTTCCCTGAAAAAAGAGTGAGTTTGTACATCATGGGACGTCAGCCTCATACTAACCTATTAGTCAAGGAACAGAAACACCCGTATGTACTGAGAAATGGACTTTTACCTGACAGAAAAAGGTACATTAAATGAAACTAAAATTGAAAAGAACCGCCAATTTTGCAGAACAACCGCCATTGCTGTTGTATATGACAATTTTGTAGATGATAACCAAAGGATAACCACACCAATAGCTGCTTCTTTGCTGGTTTTTGAAATTGTATAACTATGTTGTTTATCCCATATATGACATGTATAACTGTTTGTTTGTCTAATAAAAAAAAAAAAAAAAAAAAAAATAGTTCGCAATGAATTCGAGCATGCAAATCTGAGGATAGAATATTTTTGTCATTTATGAGGGTACCCAAGTACTTGAATGAATTGCAGTTCTTAAACTTGTAATTATCTACATTCAAATCTTCTTGAATATCCCGTCGCGCCAGGTTGTAGGAATAAAGTGAAATATGTATTGAGATCCTCTGTAATACTTGTATGTAAATCTGACCGCTACCAGGAGCGTAGGAGGTGTAAGGCGATAACGACAATATAATGAGTTGCTTTTTACCCTTTTGCGTTTCTGCTCTCCTGGTACTGTAAAGTGCTCCGGATACCGGACAAAAATTATAAATAATTTAAAATGTAATTTGCCGAGATGTGCGCGCACATTTGAGGTCTACTCTCCATTCACACACGCAAGCAGACGCGTTTATTTTATGGCCATCTACATAAATTAACGCTCTCCTATAGAGTACCAAACAGGAAATATGCGAAAGTTGAAGAATATATACATCGCTCATGCATATATTTATTAGCATATCAAGGCAAAATGTCCACGTGACAAAATGTCTACGCGACAAAATGCCCACCGACATAATGATGACCGGAGCGCATCGAGTTCAAAGTGTGCACGATGGTCCACAAAGCTTTATTTGGAAAAAACACCCAAATATCTCGCTGATTTAATCAAACCAGTCACCCTCGGCAAAAAAAGGCTGACACTGCGCTCGGCTGAGACTGGAGCCAAATCAACGATTGAAGAACCTATAAGAAGAGTTAACACAATATTTGGAGAGCGTGCATTTGCAGTTGCTGGCCCTCTGGCCTGGAACCACCTGCCACATCATGTGAGAGAGCTAGAGAACCATGGAAAGTTTCGGAATGCACTGAAGACAAGCAAATTTCTGGCATCGTTTGCACCAGCGCCCTTGGAGTGACTACATCACGAAACGGCGCTATAAAGAAATCATCATCAATGCCTATATACCTTAATCCTATATTATATGAAAAAGGCTGTCTTTAGCACGGGCAGTGACATCGAAAATATTTCTCAAATTCCAAATATCCTGATTCTATTTTTATCTTATCTAAACTCTAAAGAACGCATCGTAATTTTTTTAGTGCCTGTACGTATGGAAAATATTTTTCAGTTTGAAGTTGCAAACCAATATATTTTTGCAAACATTGGCAGCACTGCTTCCATGACGTCACATCCGCTGCCGGAAGTGACGTAATTATGCACTGCAGACAGTCCAATTAGAGAGTGGGACTAGCGACTCTACTAGCCCATTTACTGGAGCGAGACTTCGTCGTGATGAAAATTATAGTCAAAAATATTGAAAAAGTATTTGAAAATATTTAGAGAAAATTGATCGAGAAAATTCGAGAATGATCGATCAGATATTGAAAAAGTATGGGAAGTTTACTTAATAAGCACATCTTGCCGTGTTTTCCGTGAAACCTTTTGTTTTTACAGGTAAGGAGTCCATATTTTCTTGCTAGAACTTTACTTGTCGGTGTTGTGGCCTATGTATGGGGTCGAGTGGCCAATCTTTTAGCGTATTTGGAATAGAATAACGCGGGTTCGATCCCCGCTTGGGTCATTTGACCGTAGCTTTGATCCTAGTTCAACAGATGCCATCATGGGTAATTTTATAAATTAATAATTCTAGAATATATAATCTATAATCTCAGTTGCAAGGATAAATTCATTTGAAGCTCTCAAATGTATGCCCAAAAACAAACACGTGTAGTTCGCGCTTACAAATGCTGAATGTGTACTTACAAATAAAATCCAAACCTCAAATGAACATAAGCCCTACAACTTTTGCCGATCTTCCCTGACACAGGGGTGACATTGGCAAAGTGAATAATTTTTTACAGTATGGGTGGTCAGCCTCATACTAACCTATAAGTCAAGGAATAATTAATGAAAATATATATTTTCGGGATGTCCAAATTTAATCATATTACTCCATTGTTGAAAGAACTGCATTGGCTTCGTTTTCCGGAGAGGGTGGTCTACCGTGTTTGTTTGATGGTTTACTAAGCTGTCAATGGTACGGCTCCTTCATACCTGTCTGACATGTTCTCACCTATTGAGATAGATTTGAGACGCCAAACTCTCAGATCTGCAGGGTGTGGGGTGGTTGACTTAGTCCAGCCGTCACGTCAGACACGCACTAATTTTGGGGACCGTGCTTTCCGGTTTGCGGGCCCAATGGAGTGGAACAGACTACCACCTAATGTGAGGAAGGCAGAAACTGTTGGTGTCTTTAAAGGAGCACTAAAGACGCATCTTTACAAAAAATCTTATCCGTGATTTGAGAGGGCCCTTGAGGTGTGACACACACAAAAACGGCGCTCTTCAATTATGTGTACCTTATAAATAAATTATCCTTGTATATATATATATAATAATGAATTATAAATTAATGATATTTATACCTATTCTGGGCTGGAAGTCTCATCACCACGGTAATTCTTACCTACCGAATATTGGTCATATTTGTATGAAAACTTATCAGCTGTTCACTTGCGACCATCTTGGATTGACAGACTTCATACAAATATTACCGATATTCGGTAGGTAAAAATTACCGTGGTGATGAGATTTCCAGCCCTGGCCAAGCAGAAGAAGTTGGTGAATTGCACTCCTATCCACAAATTTATTTAAAACAAAATTATATCCACTAATCTTCACTGAGGAAGCACAAGAAGACGAATCTTTCTGACCCAGATTATAGATGGCACTTTCGTAGTATGTATGTAAGCTCCTATCTTTCATCTGATCCTCGTAATCCTTAACGTGTAGTCAACCAATTTCCTCCCTTATTAAATGGATTAGCCATTCTGCCGTAACTTTTACAGACCCGCAGATTTAACGTCGCCCAGAATGGGTTGTTTCAAATTAACTATGAATAAGGCGTCAGATTAATAAGTAATGGGCGCCCATAAAAGTGAGGAGATGGCACAGTTTTATTGGGCACTTCGGGAGATAGTGTCCAGTACAGATGCGTTTACACTCGACCGCAGCGTATCACCAAAATAATAGAGAAATTCAAACGCTCACTAGAGGTGCTCTTTCAATTTTCATACATTTATTTCAGTAATGTTTTATACTCTTGGTTCAGTTATGCCAGTAACTACTAGAGATGCCGCGAATAGTCAATTTTATTCGGTACTTGGCATTACTCGTCATTCATTTTGTTATTCGTCGAATACCGAATAATAGCTGTTGGTATTATTTGACATTTGACGAGGAGTCCGGTCCATAGCCCAGTTGGTAGAGTGCCTGCATTTCATGCCGAGAGCTCGGGTTCGAGTCCCACCGAGGATGTCAGAAACGATCTCCCGTTTCGGTGGTTATTTCAAAACCCAAAATAATTTACCAACAAGGCTTACTCAGCCTTCAGTGAAACATATATATTTTTACAGATAAGGGACCGGCCTTCCACCAACGACTTCAGTTGAAATGAAAGTTTTCTAGCACCTGAGGGGGCTGTTACTCATTTCTTGTGAAGGCTGAATAGGTAAGCCTTGCCAGTATTTTATTTTGGGATTTGAAATAAATAGAGACTTCATAAAAGCAGACCTTAAAAGAGCCGCACAAGACAGGGAGGAATGGAGGAGAAGAGGGAAAAAAATTGCTGGAGAAGAAGACAGAAAAAGGAAATAATTTCTGACACACACGTGGGCTTCGAGCCCGGGCTCACGGTATGGAATCGAACCACTCTACCAACTGAGCTATTGGGCCGGACTCGGTATTCGACTATTCGCTATAACCACTATTCCCGACATCTGTAGTACCACGGCTTCTTTACGACCTGCCGTTGCGTTGTTGTCGTGTTCCCCTGATACATGCGACACGGTTTAATATCCAGAATCAAAGATTTAAATTGTTGAAAACTTTGTTTTTAACCATATAGCACAGACATACCTAAAATGACACCTTCTACATCATCATCATCATCTATAATCTAAGTTGCAAAGATATATTACATTTAAGATTCATATTCAATGCAATCCCACAAGCATACACGAATAAGTTTGAGCTTACACATGCCGCACGTGTACTTACACCATAAATATATTTTTAAAGAAAATCTTGTGCGGGAGACTCCCTAGATTCTAGAGACTCTAGGGGTATATGACACTTGTTGTAGTGCCGCAGAGGGATTTACGAGCTTGGTCGTCGCTACAAAGCGCCAATACTCAAGCAAGACGCAATTGCTGTAAGGCTGAATTAAACTTTTAGTGACCGGTCTTTGGTAAAGGTGTTATGATTTTTTTCAAACCAGCGACGAGCATATTTGGAAATATAAGTGGTGTATTTTTTGTCCTCTGCCGGAATCCGAATCCACAACCTTCCATTTACGAGTCTGAAGTGTTGCCACTGGACTACGAACCGGTCTAAGAAATGCCAACGACACGCGGTGTACCTACCTAAGTGGTCACCCATCCAAGTACTATCCGCGCCCAATGATGCTTAACATCGGTGTCGTCGTTGACAGCCCAATCTCAAATGAATATAAGCCCTACAACTTGCTGCCATAGTTCTTGTTTGCCCTATAGACCATTAAGCTAATTTCACTTGAACAATGGTTGCATGTGTACTGGACCAATGTGTCTTATGAAAACAGGAAATTTATTTAAAAAATATTTAAAACAACTCTCACATTATCGAGTTTGACGTTTTTTCTTAGCTCAGATTGTGTAGAATTTGATTCTTAAGACAACTGCATTAAAAAGTCACGTTTGACAGAATTGGTATATACGGCAAACAAGAACTGGGGGAGCGAACTCTTGCCGACCTTCCCTGAAACAGGGGTGACATTGGCCAAATGAACCATTTTTTTATGAATTGGGGCTAGCCTCATAAGAACCAGAAGTCAAAAAAAACTTCACACTTTAGAAAAACTACTCATTTATAATATAGTATGTAAGTATGTGCAGTTAAGCTGCGAGAAAATTCCATATTATAGTTTTTCCTGCAGTTTTTTCAGTGACACAATATTTATATTATCTTTCATAGTATCCACTACAAATAGACGCGAGGGTAGAATTTACTCGATGTTTGTTCTATTGATATAAAGTTCTATTTGCATTGCAGTTCGCACACACGTATTCAGCAAACAACAACAATAGAATATAACTATTGTCACATTACAAATAGAACCATTATATGCAATAAATACAGTCGAACCTCAATTACCCGAGTTCACTTCATCCGAGATATTTTGTGTCGAAAGTTCCCCGTATTTTAGCGAATCTTTTTAGTGTATGCCATTTGTTACAGCCATTACACACTATGTATATTACATACTTACCTACCAAAATATTTATAAGTATTTGCTATTTACGTAACAATACAGATACAAATAACTCATTCCATGCACGGGCAATTAGGCAAAAGAATGAGTCGTGAAACCGACAAGTTTTCATAGTTTTGATGTCGACTGGATGTGGATGAATGAGATTCGTTTACGAGTTGTCCTTGTTGCAAGAGAAAATGGGGAATAAATGTAGATATTATATCGACTCATCATCTCCTGATAATGACAAGGTAACATCGAAAGCGCTCAAGACAGTAAAGCTTTGAGTGTATACAAATTTATGTTTTTTGAACGGATTTCAGTGTACTGTATTTATTGAAACTTTTATTTGTAATTTGTGGCAGGTTAGATCCGTAATATCTCGGATTATCGATGTTCTACTTTATTTTTGTTCAAGAAATAGAAATATTCCTCTCTACCGGAAATGCTCTCGTCTCCAACTCTTCAGGATTCTTTCACCTTGAAGATCCGCTTCCTCCATTTCCGGCGTGACCGCAATTCCAGAATATTCTTCTCGACAATTTCCACGTCTGAACACACCGGAGAAAATGTTTGTGAAAGTTGAACCTGCGTTCAGGAAAAATTGGAGGTGCTCGCTTCAGACGGAGACAGTTGAAAATTCGGATATTTTTAATTTTTTTTATTTCAGTTTTTTAATTTTACAGTATATAATAAATCTTAAAATTAAACATTTTTTGTCCCGATAAACTGAAGTCTTCAGTTTGTCATCGGGTGCAACAATCAAAATAAAAAAATAAAAAGACTTAGTATTTAGTGCAAATATGAAATAATAAATAAATTAAAATTAAAATTAGGAGACAAGAGTAGAGTAAAAAACACAAATTTAGTTTAAAAAGTATAATATAAAAAGGACCATTGTTAGAGGTACGGAATTTTCACATTTTACGAAATAGATGCGATAAATGCGAAATTTTGAAACAATTTCCAATAAATGCGAAATAAATAGATTTGTGTTTTTTTTGCGAACAAACAGTTCAATCAAATATATTTGCAAGAGTGTGGCTTTTTATTTTTAATTTTGTAGAAATATATTATGTTGATTATAACATTTTAGAACATTATATTTTTGGTAACCCTATGACTTTCGAGAAAATCACAATTGTTTGTTTTTTTCATATGGAAACCCAACAGATTAGCAAGAGTGTTGAAATAACTAATTTATAAAGTTAAAAATTAAATTATTAACTCTGAAAATTAAAAACAAATTCTTCGAGCCGTTTTTGAGAAAAGTGCAATTTTTTGTTTTATTTGTATCGCAGCCATCTTGAATTTTCAAGTTGGTGTAATGCCGTATCGCTCCCCCAGTTCTTGTTTTCCGTATGGAACAATTCTGTCAAACGTGACTTTTGAATGCAGTTGTCTTAAGAATCAAATTCTACACAATCTGAGCTAAGAAAAAACGTAAAACATGACAATGTGAGAGTTGTTATAATATTTTTTAAATTAATTTCCTGTTTTCATCAGACACATTGATCCAGTACCTACACATGCAAACATTGCTCATGTAAAATTAGCTAAATGGTCTATACGGCAAACAAGAACTAAGGCAGCGATATGTCTTACCTTTAAATTTTCAACTACTTTAATCTATTGCAATAAAACAGGGTCGTATATTTGCTCCCTGAGAAAATGCTCTGAGTGTGGCTTTATTCTAAGCCGAGATGCGTGAGAGAAGCTTGATAATTTCTGTGCAAAAAGTTGATATTACTAAACCTCTTCCTATGCGCGGACGTTGTGCGCGCGCATTTAATTGTTTTGTTTGATAAAGTTAACAATTTTGAGAGTAATATGGCATATTTATAATACATAATCGCATACGTGTAATTAAACGCAATATTAAGCGAGCAAGAAAACATGAGATATTTTGTATGTCTACAAGACCGTTGTATTTGAAGATTTTTGTTGACAGTTTTGCCTCAAACTTTGCTTCAATGCCGTAAGTTTGTCTCAAGAGGATTACATTAAACAACAATGATCGATAGCTTAACTGGCAGTAGAAGTGATTAAATACAATAAAATAAAAATGAAATTACCCCCTCAGTTGTGTCATAGAATCAGTTATTCCTCCCTTGTCCCGTCCTCCCCCCTCCCTGTGTGACAAGAGATTCTATTTTTTCCCAAAGCTACCCCGTGATAATGAGTCACCCACCTACCTCCCCCCCCTTCTTCCATCCACTCGTTAGGTATTTAGTATACAAGGTGAGTTCACAAGATGTCAAGACAGATCTGATAATTTAAACATATTTTGTATTTATAATTTCGTACAGCAAACCTTTGCCTTCACTTGCCTTATTTTTTCCTTTGGCACCAGCACACTGTTGCTGACTTTTTCCATTGTGTATAGGTAAAGAATGTAAATCTTCTTAAAAAAAGGTTTTTTTAAGAAAAAAAGAGAATTTTTCTAGTATCAGGCCATACCTACACTTTAGCGGAAATGCTAAATACAGTACAGTGCACATCGCACATGTATTTTATAACTACCTGCAAAATATTGTATGGAAATCATGCCGCTCTATGCTGTTTTTAGCCTAGCCAGGCGACATCACAAATATTTCATAAATTTAAAATATTGCAAATATGAATTAGCTTAAGAATTCATTAAAGCTTTCAGATATTCGACGAATCGTTGCAATCAAATTTTCAGCATTTATGTATGTTAGAATGGTTGAAAAGGATTCATCCATTTCCATCCATTCATTCATGAAAAGGATGGACCGGTCCGTAGTCCCTAGTGGCAACACTTCGGACTCGTAAATGGAAGGTTGTGGATTCGGATCCCGGCGGAGCACCAAAATATACCATTTATATTTCGAATGTGCTCTTCGCTGGGTTTAAAAATTCATAAACCTTTACCAATGACCGGTCACCAAAGGTCCATCCAGCCTTACAGCAACTGGGTCTTGCTTGAGTATTGGCGCTTTGTAGCGACGACCAAGCTCGTACACCTCAATGGCACTACAACAAGTGTCATAGACCCCTAGAGTCTTTAGAATCTAGAGAGTCTCCCACGCAGGATTTCTTAAAAAAAAAAAAAAAACCGTAGTAATCGTGCAAAAATGGTGCCTCATAAAGACGCTGCCTACGTCATCAAAAAAACGTAGAGTATCCTTAAAACGATTTGTCTTGAATCCTACAAGCATAATGAATAGCAAAGTGGATTTTTATTTTTAATTATTTCACGTCTCATTATTTTTTTAGCACACCTCGTATACTACTACACCCAGCGCAGTGACAACACCGACTGGGTTGCACATTTCATAACAAAACAGCCTTCGTTAGCGGACCAGCGCTATTCTTTTTGTCCAATGAATGGTCACCGTGGCTTAGCTTTAAAACCAACGCGCGCACCTAAAGACGGATCTTAACATTGAAAAAAATATTATCAACTTATTTTCTGCTGAAGTAATATTCCATATTGTTTTCTTCTGTTTTTTTTTTAGATAGATTTGTGAAGAGGAATGCAATTCACCAACCTATTCTGCCTGGCTAGAAACAGGTATTAATATCAAAAATTAATAATTCGTTTTTGTGTATTTTAATGAATTATTAATTAATAATTACCCAATAACATCTGTTCAACCAGGGTCAAAGTTATGGGCAAATGACCTAGGTAGGGATGTAACCAACGTTGTTCTATTCCAAACACGCTATAGAAAGATCAGCTCACAACACCGAAGTTTTCTTTTAAAGAAAGAATAACTCATGGGATATTCTTCACACTATTACTAAACTTACTTTTTCAATGATCCAAGAAAAACATAATAGATAAATTAAAAATAATAATAAGCACTCTTTGAAATGTGGGTGTTTTTACAAATTCCCATAAAATTTGATTTTATTACAATTCACTTTTTGTCTTTATTTTGTACACAATCAGTTTTGGGAGAAGCCGTACCTCCCATCTTCGTGTGTAAATTGAATCTAACGCTAACACCACTATTTGTTACTTGTTAAAATAAAAAAATAAAAATGTATCTATCACCAGTTTTAGCCTCTTGGCCATCTTAAGATAAAAATTTAGATAACAAAATATCCGAAAATGGCCTTGGTAATCAAGTTTTTCATTTGAACAAATAAAATATTGGAAAATTGAACAAAACTGTACATTGCTTTGTTATTATTTTTCAATTAAAATGGAGAAACATTTCATATCTTGAAAAAGAAAAAAAAACCTTTGAAAATCGAATATCACAAACAGTGAAAAATAAAGTTGAAATGTTATGTTTTCTTATAATAGAAGCAATATTATTTACACATGCTTTAAGATCTATAAACAGATAAATACGAAGAAGATTAATCCACCCTCTTATCTAAAAAAAAATTTTTTTTTTAAATCTTTATTTTTTCTACACGATTTCACATATTTTTCACCAGCTGCGGGTCTGTCTGCAGCCGCTGCTTTTCCTGTTCTGGCTTCATTACCGACATTACTAGCGGGACAATATGAGCCAATCGAGTCCTTTGTGCGCTTTTTTCGCTTACTTTTTTGCTTACTCCTGCTTATTGCTGCTTACCCGTGTTCCAGCTCGCACATATCCCTGCTTGCACATATTCCTGCTTGCACATATTCCTGCTTGCACATATTCCTGCTTGCACATGTTCTTGTTTGCACGTTATCCTGTTTCACATTTTGTGTCTGCTCAGCTTGTTTTAAAACATTTTGATAATTACTAATTGAAAGCAACGCGTTTGTGAACAAACTAAATAATATCTCTGTAATCTATAATCTAAGTTTCAAAGATATATATTATGTATTAATATTTATAGTCAGTGTTATGGCCGAGGGAGTCTAGTCGCTATTCTTGACTAGCGTGTTTGGAACAAAATAACGTGGGTTCGAATCACGCGTGGCGCTTTGATCATAACTTTGACTCTGGTTCAACAGATGCCATTGCATGCATACAAGCTTCTGCTTTCGCAAGAAGACAACTGGCCACGCAAAAAAAGTTCGGTGAATTACATTATTTTTTACAAATCTATTTTTTAAATTCAATTCAAATGAAATGCATGCTCATAAACTACACGTGTAAGTTCGCGCTTACAGATGCTGCATGTGTACCTACAAATTAATATTCTAGTCTCAAATGAACAAAAGCCATACAATTTTTGCTGACCTTCCATGAAACTGGGTTGATATTGGTTAAGTGAACCCTTTTTTATAGGATGTGTGGTCAGCCTCATATCAACCAATTAGTCAAGGGATACTATAACTTGTTCTCGAAAAACTCCTAGATTGTCACCTTTGGTTCTATACGACTCATATAATACCCTAACGCTTTCACTCTTTATCCAGTCATCATCAGTAGCTGCATAAAAACAAACAATAAAAAGCAAGAAACCAAATTCATTAGCACATTGTCTCACTAATTCCTAAATTACTTCAGTGAAATGTTCGGCCGGGGTACAGGCTGCAATTGGTGACAGAATAAAACGGCACAGTGACAAAACGGCAAATGACAGAAAAACATATGACAGAACAGCACATGACAGAACATCACAATGACAGTACGTCACATGACAAAATATAACAATGACAAAACAACGCAGAAAATACATCGCAATGATAAAACAAACAATAAAAAGCAAGTAACCAAAGTTATTACCACATTGTCTCACTAATTCCTAAATTACTTCAGTGAAATGTTCGGCCGGGGTACAAAAACGACACATGACACAAATACAGTGACAAAACGACACATGACAAAACGACACATGATGGAACGACACATAACATAACGACACATGACAAAACAGCACATGACAAAACAACGCAGAAAAACCATCGCTATGACAAAACAACACAATGAAAAAATATCACATGACAATACATCATATACCTAAATCAGAACATTCCATAAACGGCACATGAAAGAACATCATACGAAAAAACATCACAAACACCACAAACGTCATGTGATGTTTTTTGATGTGCCGTTTATGGTTTTTATTTTTTTTATTTTTTTTAATGTAGCAAAATAATGCTAATTTAAACAATTACATATCAAGTCAAAACAAAAGCAGTTATGTCAAGGAGATTTTTAGGTATGTGATATTTTGTTATTGTGGTGTATTTTCCTCTGATACTTTGTCGTTGTTATGTTTTGTCATTGTGATGTATTTCATGTGAGATTTTGTCACGTGATGTTCTGTCATGTATCGTTCTGTCAAGTGTCGTTCTGTCATGTGTCGTTTTATCAAGTGTCGTTCTGTCATGCGTCGTTGTGTGATGTGTTATGACATTACTATGTTTTGTCATTGTGATGTATTTCATGTGAGATTTTGCCACGTGATTTTCTGTCATGTGTCGTTCTGTCAAGTGTCGTTCTGTCATGTGTCGTTGTGTGATGCGTTATGTCATTGTTATGTTTTGTCATTCTGATGTTATTTAATGGGAGATTTTGTCATGTGATGTTTTGTCACGTGTCGTTCTGTCAAGTGTCGTACTGTCAGGTGTCGTTGTGTGATTTGTTATGTCATTGTTGTGTTTTGTCATTCAGATGTAATTTCATGGGAGATTTTGTCACGTGATGTTTTGTCATGTGTCGTTCTGTCATGTGTCGTTGTGTGATGTGTTATGTCATTGTTGTGTTTTGTCATTGTGATGGAATTTCATGTGAAATTTTGTGACGCGATGTTCTGTCATGTGTCGTTCTGTCACGTGTCGTTCTGTCTTATGTCGTTGTGTCATGTGTTGGTTTGCCGATTGCCACTGTGTCGTTCTATCACGGAAGCGCTGAAATTCTGTGTTCGCATACTTGCAGGGAGGAGATCTGCCAAAAAGTAAAGTTCACATACTCGAGTGTGCTGGTGCTGCGGCTCAAGCAGAAATAGAACTCATTCACCAAAGTCAGTGAGAGAACGCCAGAAGCGGTGACACGGAGGGATTATGACGTGGAATGAATTAGACAATCGTCCATTGAGAGAGCTTAATACATACGTTAATGCAGATTGCAGAGAGTAATAGGTTAATGCAAGATAAAACGAATTGAGAATTCAGAACTCATACAAGATATCGACAACTTAAAGGTCATCATCATCATTATTGGCACAACAACCTGGTGTGGGTCTTGGCCTCCCTCATCAACAGCTGCCAGCGCTGTCTGTCCAACGTCTTCCTCCTCTATCTATCTATCTATAATCTAAGCTGCAAAGATATGTTAACATTTAAGGCTCATATTAAATGCATGCCCACAGACAGGCACATGTACATAGGTTCGCGCCTACACATTCTGCATGTGTGCATATAAATTAGCAAAACCTCACATGAACCTTGCAACTCCTGCCGCCGTTCCCTGAACCGGGGTGGCATTGGCAAAAGTGAACCGATTTTTACAGCACGGGTGGTCAGCCTCATACCAACCTATCAATCAAGGAGGAGGAGTCCAGTCCCAAATTCCCACTGCACGGCAATCCACCCCCATCTCCATCCAGCCAACAACGATGTTTCTAGAACACCAGATCCTGTAAAGATCACAGCGACTGGCAAACCGCTGATAATGCCCATCGGAGCAATGGGCGAAACTGTCCGGAAAAAATCAACCAGACCACGGCTACATAGCCCGAAAAAAGTGATTGTTGTGTCAACTCCCACATTAACATGTTTTACGTTTTTTTCTTAGCTCGTTTTGTGTAGAATGTGATTCTTAAGACTATTTCATTTAAAAAGGTCATCTTAGAACCAAATGGTTACAAGCACTGGGGGGACGCTATGTTAAGCTTTACAATTGACTTCATTGTCATGGTGATGAATGTGACTGAGGTGCGATGAGGTAGAACTCTTGGCTGCTAAATGACTCTAAAGACTAAATCTGTACACATGTGAGAGAGACAATCTGGAATCTTCCATCACACTATTCTTACCCTAGTACAAAATTTTACGCCCATACTCAAACATTGACGCCTCAACCTGACCGCTTCGTAGTCTAGTCGTTTCCCCAGTGATTTTTTGGCTTATCTGCCATTTGATACAAATATGACCTTTCAATAATGACCGGTCCGTAGTTCAGTGGTAACACTTCGGACTCTGAATGGGAAGGTTGTGGGTTCGATTCCCGGCGGAGCACAAAAAATATACCATTTATATCTTGAAGTTTACTCTTCGCTGTGTTGAAAAATTCATAAAACCTTTACCAATGACCGGTCCCCAAAGGTCCATCCAGCCTTACAGCAACTGGGTCGTGCTTGAGAATTGGCGCTTTGTAGCGACGACGATCAAGCTCGTAAAAAGGTCGATTGCTCAATTGGTAGAATGCTTGCATTCCATGCCGAGAGCAAGGGCTTGATCTCAAAGGTTTACTCAGCCTTCACAATAAATGAGAACCAGCCCCCCCGGGAGCTGGGAAACCCCCACTTCAACTGAAAGTGGTTGGTGTGAGGCCGACCCTCATACCTGTAAAAAAAAAAGGTCCCGAAGCGCCACATGCGACCCCTTCGGGAAAACGCAGGCAAGAAGTTACACTATATCTATGTGTAGCTTAGTTTCGTTTTGCGTTTTAATAAAATTATCTTAGATATAGTAAGACCATGCGGACGTCCGAGGATGCGTTAGACAGACGATATCGATGCCGAAGTGAAAGTCCTGGGAGTAAGAAGACCATGGAGGGAAGCGGAACAAGACAAAAAGTCCTAGAGAATTGTTAAGCGGATTCATTAAGTAGTACCGTGCTCACAAATAAAATATGGACATATGGACAAATATGGAAATATGAAAATATAAAATATTGACCGGTCCGTAGTCCAGTGGTAACACTTCGGACTGGTAAATGGAAGGTTGCGGGTTCGAATCCCGGCGGAGCACAAAGAACTATACCTACCATTTATATTTTCAAATACATATGCTCTTTGTTTGGTGAAAAAATTCATACACCTTTACCAGAGACCGGTCATTAAAGCTCCATCCAGCCTTACAGCAACTGGGTCTTGCTTGAGTATTGGCGCTTTGTAGCGACGACTAAGCTCGTAAACACCTCTGCGGCACTGCTACAAGTGTCATAGACCCCTAAAGTCTTGGTGAAAAAAATCATGGTCACTAAAGGTCTATCCAGTCTTACAGCAACTGGGTCTTGCTTGAGAATTGGCGCTTTCTACAGCGACGACCAAGCTTGCAGAGGGCTCTTGAGGTGTGATTCACACAATAAAACCACACTCTTTCAAATAAATCAGCCTATTTTTTTTTTTAATGGAAACTAAAACATTCACTTGAAGCGCTGTTTTAGTTTCCATACATTTTTGTTGTTAAGCGCATCGCTTGAGTTAAAACGTAGATATTTTTTTTACGCGTTGATCACTGGGGAATTGTAAATAAACTTCAATGAGTATTTGTTTGAAACAGCAATCCTGGAATATCCCAACTGATGACATCGAGATATTCTGGATAACATTAATTAACTGAACAATAAAAACATCACAGTTCACATTCACTCGTTCTAGAAATAGATGGAATGTTCTCAATGAGCTCTCGGTATCGAGCAATATATTCTCTGGGAAAAGCTTTCTATAATCTAAGTTGCAAAGACACCTTGACATTTAAGGTTTATATTAAATGCATTGCCATAATCTGGCACATGATGGCATTTACAGATGCTAAATGTCTACATACAAAATAAACCAAATCTCACATGAACATAACCTTTGTAACCCCAGCCGCTTTTTCCTGAAACCGGGGTGGTATTGCTAAAAGTGAACAATGGCTTTAGGTACAGCATGACTAAAATTTAGTATTTGTTTTTCTTCTTGTGTTTAAATACTCGTATAATCCAAGTTATTATAATAATATAATATTTGGACAATTTATTTGGCGACCGCTGTTAATAGGTTGGTATGAGGCTGACCACTCGTACTGTAAAATATGGTTCACTTTACCAATGCCTTTCCTGAATAAGAGTTTTAGGCTTACACGGCCGGATGATGATGCTGGAGTGATGTTTTCCGGGATCTGTTGCCGTGGTCTGTGGGAGCTGGAGTTTCCGGACGTTACGCCCATTTCTACGATGGGCTTCTTAATCATCATACTTCACGCTGAAGAAGCCCATCGTAGAAGTGCGAAACGTCCGGAAGCTCCAGCTCCCACAGACCACGGCAACAGATCCCGGAAAACATCACTCCAGCAATGTCATTCCTGTTTGCAGGACTTATGTTCATGCAAGATTTGGGTTTTTATGTTGTAAGTTCACATGCGGCATGTGTAAGCGTGAACTCATGCGTGTCTGCTTGTGAAAATGCATTGAATAACAATCTTAAATTTAATGTTTTACACTTTAGATAGATGTTTTAAAAAACCTTCTTGTTTTGTTAATTACACGTCTGTAATTGTGTGTATATTCTAGTAATTATCACGCGTCTAGTATTGTAATATTAAATTAACAAAAACATGACAAAACGAGCGGGGGGTTTATAATGTTATTATTATATTGCGAAAAAATGAAAAAATATGCAAATTCAAATTAGTCCCAGTCCGCCATGTGCTGTATTGTGGGAATAGAACCCCCAAACTGTGGAGTCTACCATGAACCAAACACTGGTGTAAGGCTGCCTCCCCCAACTGCAAAAATAATAAAAAGGCACAAAATAGTTCACAATTCTCGGTTCAACCATTATCGGGTCATGCGCTTACTACCGAAAAGCATCTCATTTTCATTATAAGTATAAAAAAAAACATTTTGATGGCTTTCAAACGGTTCATCGTGCCAATTTTGAGGGCTCATAATGCAACGCAACTAGCTGAACGTATCGTGCAACGTCTTACCACGTTGTCCTCAAAGGAGTCGCATTTGGGGTGTAGAACCTACTTATTTTCACGTAAGAGGGTAGGTCTTTTGAAGTGGCGGTTTTCCAGCTCCCGATACGGCTGGTTCACGTTTCTTGCGAAGGCTGAAATTTCTATTTTGGGTTGGTTGGACATAAGCACCGAAACGGAAAATAATTTCTGAAAATATAAATCCTTCCTTGGTAGGGATTTAATAGATCTGAAAATGATACAAGTATATACATTCCCACGATGACGATACGACTTTAACGAAACGTTAAGAAAACCCTGCTTCCCTATAGCAAGGTTCATAATTTTTTTTTTTTTTTTTTAAGATGTTACTAAAAAAAATAGATTTGTGGAAAGGAATGCAATCCACCAACCTATTTTGCCTAGCCAGTTGTCTTCATGCGAAAGCAGAAGCTTGTGTGCATGCAACGGCATCTGTTGAACCAGGGTCGAAGTTATCGTCGCGGGATTCGAACCAGCGTTATCCGGTTCCTAATAACCTGTCTTGAGCCCCGCGGCCATAACACCGATATGTTGATGTAATCCCAATGCTAATATTTTAGTGTTGTATTCCTTGCTTTATAGGTTGGTATGAGGCTGATCAACCATACCGTAAAAAAGGTTCACTTTGCCAATGCGCACAGCGTTTATGCAGGAATGATTTTCAAAGCTGCCAACTTTATTATCAAGTTTCACCCAAGTTTTATTGTTTACAACTAAATGACACTGTTAAGGCTGTTACTTGACTTATAGGTTGGTATGCGGCTGACCACCCATGCTGTAAAAATGGCTCACTTTGCTAATGTCACCCCTGTCTCAGGGAAGGACGGCAAGAGTTGCAGGGTGTGTGTCCATTTGAGATTTGGTTTTTATGTTGTGGGTTCAAATGAGGCATGTGCAAGCGCGAACTTGTACGTGTCTGGTTGTGAGAATGCATGTAATGTGAATCTCCAATGTAACATATCCTTGCAACTTAGATTAGATAAGATTAGATTAGAAGGTATTTGTTCTCTTTCTAACTAAGAACGATTTGCGATTAAGTAAGCTACAACGGATATAATGTCTATTTTCGTTAAAATAGTTTATATTCCACAAATATTTTAAGTCAATGATTGGATCACTATCGAGGCTATTCTTAGACATTTTAGTTGTCGGTTGCGTCCACGCTTTGACAAACAAATGGTGGCCGATCTGGAAGTTTCATCACCACGGTCATTCTACCTACCGAATTTTGTAATATTTGTATGAAGACAAATCAGCTGTACACTTGCGGCCATCAAGGATTGACAGGTCTTCATACAAATGCATCATTAGTTTGACGACTAAGATGTCTAAGAATAGCCCCGTTAGGCATTAAGTGTATTTTTTTAGTAAATTATTCAATTTCAGCCTAGTTACATAGTCACTGGACGTCATGCCGTTTTTGGCGCGAAAGTTTGACATTTCCCCAAGTGGCGGCTAATTATTTTCGCGCCAAAACAACAAACCGCCCTTGTATAGCGGCACAGCGGTGGTATTATATCCACACTGCCGAGGACCGTAATTAACTCGGCGTTACAGCGACAACGCCGTTATTCGTTATGTAACAACTGGACGTCTACAGAGCTCTAACGGCCGTTACGCCACGCTCAGACGAGGTCAGTGTGAAGAGACAGTCATCTACGAGTGTTGCTGTTGTTTATACAGTTTTTTAGTATGTTTTTTTTATCAGGCTTTTTTACGTGCAGAAAGACAGCTTTTGCAGAATTAGTGTGAGAAAAAGTCATTGAAATACGTCGTTTTCATATATATAAAAAGCAAAATTTAAACTTAATTAGTAGTCGTTTGACATATTCAAAAATTTCAATTAATGTCAATTTTCGTATATTAAACAAACTTTTATGGGAGAATTAACATTATGCTCAACGGTTGAGGATCTTCATAATTATAGTGTATTTTTAGTGTAATTATAGTGTAAGTTATGACCGTTTACAAAGTTAAGTTATAACTCAGTAAATATGCGTAAGCTAACTGTTTTTCTATTTACAAGTATTGTCACTTTTAAATGGTTACGACACAGTTGAAAAACTTATCTAAAATACTAAAATCATTTACGTACAGAGATATTCTCAAAAAAAACCTTAGATAAAATACGTAATCTTATTTCACTTATCAAACAAGAATATTTTAAATAGATTTTGCTCTGAAAATTGAAAATGAAGAACTGTTTACAAATCTATCGATGCACCTTACACCATTTAGGACACAAGCACTAATAAATTAGCCACTTGCTCCCCCAGTTCTTGTTTGCCGTATAGAGCTATTCTGTCAAACGTGACTTTTTCATGCAGTTGTTTTAAGAATCAAATTCTACACAATCTGATCTAAGAAAAAACGTAAAACTCGATAATGTGAGAGTTGTTTTAAAAATTTTTTAAACAATTTCTTGTTTTCATCAGACACATTGGTCCAGTACACATGCAAACATCGCTCAAGTAAAATTGGCTGAATGGTCTATACGGCAAACAAGAACTAAGGCAGCGCACTGTCCTATTTCTACTATCTCCATGCGAACGGTTGATAAGCGAGGCAGACGAAGACAGCAGCTTTCACAAAGTTGGAAAGTCTTTTTGCTGTTGCTTTTTTTGCGCCAAAAATTATACTAATTATTGTTGAATCACTTTTTGGTAGAGTCGGAGGTTTTTATTTCACGTGGCTCCAAATTTGTTACCCCGAGTATAGAACACCAAGTAAGCTCCCCTCGATCGCGTGAATAGAAAACGTATGGAGGATACTGATATACCGGTCCGTAGTCCAGTGGTAACACTTCGGACTCGTAAATGGAAGGTTGTCGGTTCGAACCCTGACGGAGCTCAAAAAGTATACTCTCTATATTTTCAAATTTGCTCTTCGCCGGGTTGGCAAATTCTTAACTTTGTAGGTTTGCGCATATACATTTTGCATGTGTACAGAAATAAAATAAAACGCGGATTTCAATTGAACATAAGCCTTGCAATTTTTATGATGATGATGATGATGATTTGACGATTTATTTATAGCACCGTTTCGTGATGTAGTCATTCCAAGGGCGCTGGTGCAAACGATGCCAGAAATTTGCTTGTATTCAGTGCATTACGGAACTTTCCATGGTCATCTAGCTCTCTCACATGATGTGGCAGGTGGCTCCAGGCCAGAGGACCAGCAACTGCAAATGCACGCTTTTTTTTTACCGCTCGTCGCTTAATCAAAAGGTGGCATTGATGAAGTAAACGATTTTTTATATTGTTGGTGGTCAGCCTCATACCAACCTATAAGTCAAGGAAATGCTTTCGCTATATTATTCTTGCGTAGAGAGATCCTGTGGGATATTAATTTAAATTTTAAATGGAGACATAATGAGATACAGTGGAAGGAAAAAAGGGAAGAATGTGAATGAATGAATTAAGTGAATAAAGAATATGAAAAGGAGATGATGAGGTGAAGGATATGATGGCAATTGTGAGTGAAAATGCATTGCGCACAATTGCAATCGCTTTATACAAAACGTCTCCCACAGGGCTTGTTTGGCTTATCTACCATATGATTCAAATATGACCCCTCAATTAAATTGTCTTAAAAATCACAGTCTACACAATCTGAATAAATAAAAACGTAGTGTGAGTTACTTTAAATATTTTTAAAATAAATTTCCAGTTTTCATAAGACACATTGGTCCAGCACACATACAAGCATTGCTCATGTGAAATTACCTCTGATGCACATAAGACAAACAAGGACTTAGGGGACGAAATGAGAGACAATGTGAGAGAACAAAGCTCTTTTCTCTGAGTATAAAACTTTGTGTACACTCCCCTCAACAGCGTAAATTATAAAATGAATGGAAAATGTAACAGCACTCCTATTGAGTGATTTAATTTTCATTCATTTTTAGATTTACGCGGTCGGGAGGAATTCGCTCAATGTTTTGTACTAGAGCAGTGCAGTGTTTTTTTTATCATTAGGGATGTTACGGATATGAAATTTCTCATCTGGATACGGATATGGATACTGAAATAATAGTATACGAATACGGATATGAAATGAAATCAAATTATCATTATCACTCTGGATGAAATGAAAGAAGTATGTGAGGGCAGGAAGAAATGGCGGCTAATCTGTAATGTGGATTTGTAATGTTGGCGGCTTATTTATTTATTTATACATTTATATTTTATTTTTTTATTCAGAGGAAAGCGTGGAAGGGAAAGGCCGAGGAAAGAATGGTTAGACCAAATAGGTGAGATTGCGAAAGAATGTAACCTGCAGAGTGAGAATCAGAGAAGAGTATGTATGAAAAAGGTGATGAATATTGAGGAAATTAAAGTGATTAGTAAGGGCAGAAAAAAAGTGGAGGCGCATCTGCGGAGGTACCGGCCACCCCTAGTGGAACGGCGGCAGGATACAGTACAGTATACATATATATATATATAGTTGCATGTAGGTATATTCCCATACACTCCTCGAATTCCGATCCGGCAACGGACCGGTGATGATTAAACGCAACTAAGCTTCACATATAGCGTTACTTCTTGCCTGCGTAATCCCCGAAGGGTCGCATGTGGTGATTCCGGACCTATTTATTTTTACGGGTAAGGAGGCCGGCCTCACACCAACCACTTTTAGTTGAAGTGGGGGTTTCCCAGCTCCCGGAGGGGTTGGTTCTCATTTCTTGTGAAGGCTGAGTAAACCTTGAGATCGAACCCTTGCTCTCGGCATAAATGCAAGCATTCTACGACGAGCTTGGTCCTCGTCGCTACAAAGCGCCAATCAAGACCCAGTTGCTGTAAGGCTGGATGAACCTTAAGTGACCGGTCATTGGTAAAGGTTTATGAATTTTTCAACCCAGCGAAGAGCAAATTTGAAAATAGAAATGGTATTTTTTTTGTGCTCCGCCGGGATTCGAACCCACAATCTTCCATTCAGAGTCCGAAGTGTTACCACTGAACTATGGACCGATGATGATGATGATGATTTTTAGAGCGCCGTTTCGTGACCACTGTCACTGCAAGAGCGCTTTCAGGCTTGACACGGAGGTGAAGAAATGCATCTTCATTCCCTTCTTAAAGCTCTCGACCCCTTCCTTCCCATAAATTAAGCGCGCACTAGCATTCATGATTTGTTTGACCGGATCGTGTAAAAAGGCACTGCCGGTTACGGTTTTTTTTCTACATAACATCCCTGGTTATTATCTCATGAAAGTAAATATGGCAGCAGTTTACGTTGCGCTAATATTAATTTCATTGTGAAAGCGTGTCGCGTAATTTGCGCGCATTAAACGCGTCTACGTGACTTTACACGTTTATATATATAGCTTTGCATGAGCGCCCATGTGCTGTGGGTCCTTCTGACACATACATACAGGACGGGTGTGATGAGGGTTTGAGCATACACTATGAAAACAGTTAGAATTGTAGAAGCTTGTTATTCTTTCATAATTGAATTCTGCGACCGTAACTGTAGAGGAATTTTATTAAGGTGCGTCTATACTAGAAATCATAATAGGATGATTTATTTGGTGAGCGCGGTTTTTGTGTGAACCCCACCTGAAGAGCTTTCTGCAAGCTTGGTCATCGCTAGAGAAAGCGCCAATTCTCAAGCAAAACCCAGTTGCTGTAAGGCTGGTTGAACCACCTGGTGACCGGCCTTTGGTAAAGGTAGGTATATGATTTTTTTAACCCAGCTAAGAGCATATTTGAAAATGGTATATTTTTGTTCTCCACCGGGATTCAAACCCACGATCTTCCATTTACGAGTCCGAAGCGTTACAACTAGACTGCGGACTGGTCAATACAGATATGAAATTATAAGTAAATAATTACCAGCCATTTTCTGGTAGTTTTGGTCACAATTCCTGGATTTTTAAAAGATTTGGTAAAATTAAATACAAATGGGAACAAAAGTGATCGGACTATATTTTAAGAATATCAATTAATTTTACGGGCTTAATTGCAAAATAAAGAAAACTTTGCAACTCCTGCCTCCCTTCCCTGAAACTTTTTCTTTGAGAGATTTTTTTTCTTTCCGCTCTCTTCATTCATAAGCTGATTAAACAAACCATTTATTAGAGAAAACAACAAAACCAAAAGTAAAACTTTAAAGTCGTATGTTACATTTAAGTATACAATGAAGTCACACTTTAACGTAACAATAGACCGTTACTGTACTCTTCTTTTGTCCTGCGTGCGAGCGAGAGGGCGTCAGATGTAGACATTATGATAATTCTGCTATGAAATATTGTTGGAGAGAATTAAACGCCAATAAAATCATCATTTCAATACAAACACAAACGATTATTAAAGTTTCGGTTCAGGTTCGCTACGTTACGCCTCTCGCAACTAAGCTACATATACAGTGTAACTTTTTGCCGCGTTTCTCTTAAGAGGTTGCATGTGGCGAGTGGAACCTATTTACTTTTACAGGCTAGGTGGCCGGCCTATCGCCAACCACTTTATTATCCCAACAGCTTCCGATGGGGCTGGTACTCATTTCTTGTGAAGGCTGAATAAACCTTGCCGGTATTTTATTTCGGGTTTGAAATAATCAATGAAACGGGAAATCATTTCTTACCCTTCTTGGCATTCAAATCTGGTCTCTCGGCATGGAATGCAAGTACTATAACACGTGAGCCATCGAGCGGAAAGTTTCTAACATTATTTGGAATGAAAAAAAAAACGGATATTACTACTAACTGGATGGAAAGGGAAGAGCGATTTTCTCTACGTTTCGTCAGAGTCATATCTGACGTCTTCAGGAGGCGTGTGTCTTCTACGAAGAAGAACCACAGTTCGTGATTTTGATTCCAAAAAATGTCTAACGACCGTAATCATAATTTAAAATTTCTAACATTATTATCGTTTTTATATATATTTTTAGTGGTTTTCAATCTTGATCGGTTATTTTACCTAATTTAAAAAATAATTCTTTTTATACATTTTATAATGCCATTAAAAATACTTTTTTCATTTATTTATTTATTTACACATTGCAAAATGTTTTATTAGTATCTTTATTCCTTGACTACTTTGTATTCTAGGTTGGTACAAGGCTTTTAACCCATAGAGTAAAAATTGATTTATTTTTCCCAATATTGCTTTTGCTTTACTATCGGGCAGCATAATTTGCAGGATTTCTGTTCATTTTCAATTTAGGTTTTTATTTTGCAAGCCTACATGCATCATGCATGTGTGGGCGCAAATTTCTCCAATCTGAGTAAGTCGTACTTTCCTTGGCCTTTCTTTTTCTCTTTCTTCCTTAACATTTTCAATGCATGGATATCGTAGATTTTTAGCAATCAGCTGTTTTTTTTCTCATGCCTTTATATTTTTTCTGCTCTATTTTTTTCGTTCATTTACGGTTTGCTCCGGCAGCTCGAGTAAGTGTTCCACATTTCCATAGAATGACGCGTTTGATACCGTGGGCGTATCAGAACGGAACAAAGAAAATAACCAATTCAGCTCTGCATGTGTCATTCCGAAACAACCTACATGGATATTAACATGATACAATGGACTCGACACAAATTCAATAGACACCAACACTGTGACACCACGCGGACGGATTGCTACGGAAAATTCAAACCTTTTTTTTTGTTTCTTGAATTAAGAGATCATATTGTTGCGAACTTGGAGTACGTGCGCTTGTACACACCTACAAAGAAATGATAACATACACTGAAGCACGTAATACAGAAACATTTAGGTGTATTCGTGCCTTGGAATGACGTATTCTAGTGATTGTGTGTGCGTAAATGTTCTGGTGGTGGAATAGTCTAGGAATTTGGAGAAATATTTCTCCGGTTTACTATATAAGAGGTCAAAATGGTAGGACAGCAGAAATCGTAAGGAAGCACTTTGCTGAGAAATACTTATAACCAGTGACTGTCAAGTAGTGAAATGAAAATTGTAGATTGTGAAAAATAAATTCTTTGATAGGTGGCGATATCTTAGATTTAACATTTGTTATTAATTTAATTATAAGATTAAGTATACAACTTTTTTACTAGGCTTTACAGTAAGTTGGAATGTCTCACGCCGCATTGAGCCTGCGGATGTCCTGACCTGATCGGTCCACGCTACATTTCTCTCCGTAAGGTTGCGTGACGTGCGCGGACACTACAATGCGCGGTAAATGGGTTGAAATGGCGGGAAAAGCAAGATAAATAAAACATTTACGACACTCGGGCGAGAAAATATGTCTGAAGCGGTTAGAGGTGCATATCTACGGCTAAAAGGCAGTATAAGCGACATTTTGGTCAAAAATGAGTTATGAATACTATCCTACTTGAAATTTTCCGCTCTTTCTAATGCGCTAACTCCCTTAGCTCTACGATGATTTTTGTGTTGTTTATGCCCAAGCAAACAACTGCGATTTCGAAGTATGGTTTCTGTGTAACCGACAAGATTTTGGCCTTTTTTGTTCTAAAGGCGCTTGTGACATTAAAAAAACATCGTAAAACCACATTAATAAGAATGCCAATATAATATATCTTTATTTTTTTAATTTTAGAGCTGTTTTGATTTTAACGATATGTATTTCCTTGACTTATAGGTTGGTATGAGGCTGACCACCCATACTGTAAAAAATGGTTCACTTTGCCAATGTCACCCCTGTTTCAGGGAAGGTCGGCAAAAGTTGTGGGGCTTATGTTCATTTGAGGCTTGGATTTTATTTGTAAGTACACATTCAGCATTTGTAAGCGCGAACTACACTTGTTGGTTTGTGGGCATACATCTGAGAGCTTTAAATGAATATATCCTTGCAACTTAGATTATAGATTATTATTATTATTATTAAAAAAATTATGACATTTTGCTGCAATCTCAAATTTTAAAATGCTCTCCTGAACAATTTAGTTTATGTCACTTATGTCCTACTGCCTTTTAACCGTGGATGTGTAGAAAACACACTTGGATATATCCTCCTCTTTGTGCTTGTGTGTCTTATGCCCATCGGAGGGAATTTCAAATGAGCAATGTTTGTATGTGCACTGGACTAATGTGCTTTATGAAAACTGGAAATTGATTTTAAAAATATGTAAGCCAACTCTCACATTATCGTGTTTTACGTTTATTTCTTAGTTTCGATTGTGCAGAATGTGATTCTTAGGACAATGCCATTGAAAGGTCATCATGAAATCAAATGGCAGATAAGCCAAAAAAACACTGAAGGGCGATACTGTAAATATATTGTATTGTGGAGGAAGAGGAAGACCGGGAAAGATATGGATGGAAAAAAATCCTGAAATAGCGAATGAATAGAATACCCAAAGTCATAATAAAAGAAACTTGAATGAAAACGTTTGTCAATCTGGATGAAATGGAATGTGTACGGGATTTTGGACAGGAGTCCTAGGTCGCTGGTTTCTTGGGGATGTTCTTCAATAATAATCTTGAATCTCGGTGGATATGTTGGTTTTGTATTTCAGGTATACATTTTACAACAGTGGATTGGAGAATTTATCACAGAGTAACTAGGCAGAATATTACATAGTTAAAGAAACAGTCTGAGTAAATGAGCTTCTCAGAATATAACAAGAAAAGGAACAATTTGTTTTGCGAACATTTGCTTTTAAAGCATAATAATAAAACCCACATATGAAATGGTAACAAAAACAGATGTTAGCCAATGGGAATAATTGACCAATCAGATTCTGACACGTCATCTCTTCACTGAGCTAAGATGAATTATGCTTCACCGAACTGAGACTATAATCTTTTTATACCTACCATTATACATTATTATTTAAAGTAAAGAATTTCCATATCATCATTGAAATGTTTTAACAATGCTATTTTTTCTCTATCATATTTTCTCAAACAGAATGAGTTTGTAAAAATGGCTATAGATCTGTAATGCTGACGGCTAAGCTTTTCATTTTCTGTTTATTTATTTAAAGTCATTCACATATTTTTTTGTTCTCCGCTGGGAATCGAACACACTATCTTTCAAGCACGAGTCCGAAGCGTTTACCACTAGAATACTGACCAACATTTACTTTGTCCCGTTAACTTTAAACCTAAAAACATAACCTCAAGCAAAGTTTGTGGAATATATATATTTGTGAGGTGTTATCCAGGTTGTCAATATCTCTGAAACCTTTTAAGGCTCAACGACCCAGAAACGAAAGCTTTATGTTCAGGCAACACTCCCAGTCATTCCCGGTACCGGGCGAGCCAGATCCATTAAAACTTGCGCACTAAAAATTTAGAATGCACCAATTTTTGGCCCCCATTCAATATGCGGATTGTTAGACCACTCAGTACACCTATTCTGTAAGTATATTTCAGAAAACTAACACGTTGAAGAGTTTAAATGTATAATATACAGCAACTGGGTCTTGTTTGAGATTTAACGCTTTCTATAGCGACAAAAAATCTCGCAGAGGGCTCTTGAGGTGTGATTCACACAAAAACTGCGCTCATCAAATTAATGCTCCTATTATTATTATTATTACACAATTTCAATAATGTGTTTCTACATTTGTACACTTGCCTTTCTTGAATAGTTTTAATAAAAAGATGATTTACATAAATCTACAATCTTAGTTGCAAAGATATATTAGCATTACACAAAGCAGGCATATGTAAGTTACCGCTTACACAAAATTTTTACTAAATAATCAAAACTTCACATAAACATAAACTTTGCAACTCCTGCCGCCTTTCCCTCAAACGGGGCGGCATTGGCAAAAGTGAACAAATTTCTACAGTATCAGTGGTCAGCCGCATATGAACCTATTAGTCAATGAACATGTATTATTACTTAATTTTTCTAATATTTGTGTCTTGGCAGACAAATATAGGTTGGTAAACTGCATTCCATTTTATTCAGAATTTATTGAAAACTATGATAAAGGTGGTATAATTTTTCTCCTCGTTCAAAATCAGCCACCTGAACTTTTCAATGCCGTATATTTTCACCTCTCTCATACTGCATCTATACACGGAAAAACTTACCCAAGTATAAAACCAGAAACGCAGCGCTTTACGAAAACTGTATTGCAACTTAAACGCCCAATTGGTGCGCTGTTTCAGCTACCATGCTTTTTTTTTTTTACAAAAGCTATGTTTCAGTTTTATACAGTGGGGACAGTTTAGAACGGCACAGTGACGAAACGACACATGACAGAACGACACAAGATAGAAAACACACGACATAACACCACATGACAGAACGACACATGACAGAACATCACATGACAAAACATTACATTGATAGAATATACCATAAACGGCAGATGAAACGATTTTGTCTTCTGATGTTTTGTCATTGTGATGTATTTTTCTGTGGTGTTTTGTCATAGCGATGTTTTGTTATTGATTCACTGTCATTGTGGCGTTATGTCATATGTCGTTATGTCATGTGTCGTTCTAACATGCGTCATTCTGTCACTGTGTCGTTATGTCATGAGTCGTTATGTCATGTGCCGTTTTGTCACTATTTCGTCATGTCATTTGCCGTTTTGTCGCTTTGTTGTTATGGCATGTGTCGTAGTTCTGTCACTTTGTCGTCATGTCATGTGTCGTTTTGTCACTGTGTCGTTATGACATGTGTCGTTCTGTCCCTGTGTCGTTATGTCATGTGCCGTTTTGTCACTATGTCGTCATGTCACGTGTCGTTACGTCACTATGTCGTCATGTCATGTGTCGTTTTGTCACTATGTCATCATGTCATGTGTCGTTATGACATGTGTCGTTATGTCATGTGTCGTTTTGTCACTGTGTTGTTCTAACATGGAACCGCTACAGTATTTATTAATCTGGAAGCAATCTGGCATATTTGTGAGTTGCTCCTGCCATATACAAAACATATTTATTGCTTGCGCACCACTGCCTTAAAGTATCAAGGACCCGAAACTAAAGCAACTAAGCTACACGTATAGTGTAACTTCTTGCCGCGTTATTCCCGAAGGGTTGGAAGTTTTGGCGTTATTTCCGAAGGGAAGTGGAACCTATTTATTTTTACAGGTAAGGGAGCCGGCCTTACACCAAGCTTACACCGAGCTGGTACTTATTTCTTTTGAAAGCTGAGTAAATGTTGCCGGTATTTTATTTTGGGGTTTGAAATAAACACCGAAATGGGAAATCATTTCTGACACTTTCGATGGGATTCGGACCCAAGCTCACGGGGTAGAAAGCAAGCACTCTACCAACTGAGCTATCGACCGGACAAACCTTAAATGAACATAAACCGCCGACCTTCCCTCAAATAGGGGCGACATTAGCAAAGTGAACCATTTGTTACAGTATGTGTGTTTAGCCTCATACCAACCTATAAGACAAGGAATAACGTAAAATGCATGAAAACATAGGGTTTCACATGATAATAAAGTATTCTGTTGTGTTTGACAGGTCTGGCTGACAGCTTTGTCTCACAGTATGCTTCAATACCGTTAGCCTGTTTCGTCTCCACTTATATTGTATGTCATTTTTGCGCATGGACAGAGAAAAGCAATGCGTTGCACGAGCAAAACACCGAAACTCAGCCAAAAGTGCAGTCTTCGATTTCACAGCGTTACTACCTGAAGCATTAGTCTCAACTGACATCGAGGTCAAATACATGACGGATGCTGAAACAGTATTAATCGCAAGTATTCCGAATTTATAAGTAGACGGAATGTAAAAGGATTAAGAAAAAGGGAAGACTGAGAAAAGTGTGGTTTGATCGTATTAGTGCAATTGTGAAAGAATGGAAGAAGGAGGAAATGGAGGTAGCTCTGCAGAGGCTCTGACCACCCCTAGCGGAATGGTGACAGAGTTGCAATTACTGTGGAATTTAGATTTGTATATTTTTTTAAATGGAGGATACTTTACAGCCACGTATGTTTTCCACATTTTGTAAATTAAATTCTCTTGTCGAGAGGAAAAGCGTTTTTTCCATATTAATCTATCAGCATCATTCATGTCTGCCACAGTTCCACGACAAATCGGTCAAAGACAACCCGTCCCCAGATATCTTGGCCGTGGACCAAACGGTCACACGATATTTTGTCCGCACGACTTTTAGGATAACGACATTTTAGTCACAGACAACTCGACCAAAGATAACTCGTCCGAAGAGAGTTGGGTTATGGACAATTCGGTCACACAATAGTTCTTTCACACGACCTTTCGGTAAAGGACATTTCATACGACTTGACCACAGATATTCGTCCACAGACAGCTAGGCCATGGACAATTCAGTCACACACGACAATTCATCCACATGATCTTTCGGTCAATTACATTTAAGTCACATAAAACACATGATCCTCAAAGAGGTCCATCAAAGAAAACAAAAATGAAGTATAACTGCAGCAATTGCAAAGGTTCTTTTGGAGAAGATGTTTTCTGTGACGGAGCTGTGAACCTATAATGTAGGAGATTAAAATATGGTTGACTTACAAGTATGCTCAAACCCTCCTAATACCCGTTCTGTATGTATGGGTCAGAGCAACCCACAGCACATGAACGCGCATGCAAAGCTTCATATTTTTTCAAGTGGCAGAAGACCTTGCCGTGAAGCAAAAGCAACGGTAAGATAAAATAAGAACCTCTAGGCCAGAGGCGTGCCCGTATGGCTCTAAAAGTTAATGGTTTGATGTTACTGAAGCTAGTAGCATACCTCGAGTGGCACTCTTTGTGGAATTGTGGCTAGATCAAGAGTAGCGTGAAGAATATAAAAGTCGTGTGAATTAACTATCATGTGAACGAATCGTCTGTGACAGATGTGTATGTGGACGAGTTATCTATGGCTGAGATGTCTGTTACTAAAATTGACCAAAAAGTCATGTCAAAGAACTATCGTGTGACCGATTTGTCCATGTACGAACTGTATCTGGACGAGTTATCTAAAACCAAATTGTCGTGACACGGTCTGCCACTCTACACACAGGGAAGCGTAGAAATCCTGAAAAAAACCTCACAGAGCTTTTTCAGTTTCCCAAAGTTTGAGTCTCAATAACGAATGTGCGGCTCGCCCGGGCTGCCTTCAAATGAAGCCTTTTCCAGGAGCGCCAACAAGCTCCCCGAAAAGAGCTTTATGAAATAGTTTAATTTATATTGTTTGAGAAAAGCTCCGCATTGCAAAAAGTGTTATAAATGCTTCGGGGCTATTGCATTTCGCGGAGCTTTTGTGAGATGGAGACAAAAAGCTCTCGCAGCGGAATCTGGGAGCCTTTTTGTTTGTCCGCCCTACGGATGCTGCAAAATTTTTTGATTAATAATTCGGATGGAAAAAAATCCAATGAAACTGAAACCGTAAATGTGCGAATGTTACAAAAATTTATATTTTCACAAAAAATAAGTTTACGTATTATTTAACTTTTTAGAGTTTGTATAATATAGTACAATGTGAAAAATCATTTTTATGATAAGATATTTTTATTATTGAGCATTTATTTCCCCTGAAGTACTTTCGACTTGCTTACGTTTTGTCAGGAGTGTCCTCTTGAAAATGCTTTATCATTTAAAAATGTATCAAACATGTTAGATTCATAGTTCATGCGCAAGCAGAAGAGCGTAAGTCCATGCTTACACATTCTGCATATTTAATTTCAAAATTTACCTCAAAGCTCAAAATAGAAAGGTGGCTCTTGTCACTTTTCCTTGATAGGGGTAACATTAGCAAAAGTCAAGGAACAAAAGTACAAAAATATTAGTACAAACAACGAAAGAGAAATCAAATTAAACAGTACTCCGTTGGTGTAAGACCAGGTTTTATTTTTTGTAAAATAAGTATTCATTTGAACTTCAACATTGCAGTACAGACGCAGGCAGTAAACCCTTCAACAGAACCGTGAAAAATCCCCGCCACATAAATTATGTGCTTCCCTAGTGCTACATGCAGCACGTGTAAGCGCGTGTGTATGTGCATAGAGCTCGCGTCCCATAAATTACAGCGGATTCGTTAGAACGTTTTGTGCAGGTAATCCGTTAGAGTTACATCTGGTTTGTTGTAAAAAGTAAGTGGTAAGTGGTAAACATTAAGTGAATAGTGGTAAGTGTTAAGTTTTAAGTTGTATAAGTACGTGTTAAATGTTGTTGATAAAATAAGTAAGTCTTGAGGGGTAAAATGCAAGTGGTAATTGGTAAGTATTGAGTATTAAGTTGTAAAAAGTAAGAGTTAAGTAAGTTACTTAAGTTAAGTAAGATAAGTTAAGTTATGTAAATATTAAGTGATGAACATCGATATAAATAAATACTATATATACTACAATACTAAAATACGATATTTTATTTAGATCGATGGTGATGAATGTTATGTTAAAGTAACTGTAACTGTAACTCTGTCACCATTCCGCTAGGGGTTGCCAAAGCCTCTGAAGAGCTGCCTCAATTTCTTCCTATCCTTCCATACCTCTTTCAATTCATTCGTATCTATCACCTTTTTCATGCATTTTCTTCTTTTACGCTCGCTTTGTACATCCCATTTTTTCACAATCTCCTCAATCTGACACTCCATACTTTTTCTGGGTCGTCCTTTACCTCTTTTTCCTTTCACACTACCTCTGTATACATACTTTGTCAGTCTATCATCATTCATTCTTTCCACATGCCCAAACCATCTCATCACATTCGTAAATGGTAAGTCATAAGTTTTAAGTTGTAAAAATAAAGTATTAAGTCGTAAAAAGCAAGCGGTAATTATTGGTAAGCGTTAAATGGTTATTGCTAAAACTTGCAATCTTTTACTCACTTCATCCAAAAATGAAAAATTAAAGCACTTTACTTGCCTTAAAAGAAGGATGATCTTACTCTGAATGTGTAAGGATAGTGAAATCACAATATACATACTTGGCTTACTTGGATACACTTGTTAACTGTTGTGGTGTGAAGCAATCTAAACGGAAGTGTACAATACATCAGAGCAGGGCTTCTTAACATTTTTTCGACCAGGGACCACTTTCAATATCTTTCTTTCATCCCCAACCCCAAGGATATTTTTTCATAAAAATAGTCGACATGGTAGAGGAAGGCGAACGTACTCCCTCTCAAAAATAACCTTCAAATTAAAATTTAACTTCACATCAAATTCCTTGACTTATAGGTTGGTATAAGATTGACCACTTTATTGTAAAAAAAATGTTCAATGCCACCCCTGTTTCAGGGAAGGTTGGCAAAAGTTTACATAGGATGCAGTTTTTTTTTAATTCAAGTAAGAAAATAATGCAGTTGAAGGGCTTATGTTAAATTGAGGTGTGCATTTCTTTAGTACACATGCAAAATTTATAAGCATGAACTTACACGCAACGCAACTAAGCTACACATATAGTGTAACTTCTTGCCTGCGTTATCCTCGAAGGGGTCAAATGTGGCGATTCGGGACCTATTTATTTTTACGGGTAGGGGGCAGGCCTCACACAAACCACTTTTAGTTGAAGCTCCCGAAGGCGCTGGTCCTCATTTCTTGTGAAGGCTGAGTAAGCCTTGAGATCGAACCCTTGCTCTCGGCATTGAATGCAAGCATTCTACCAATTGAGCTATCAACCTTTTTACGAGATTGGTCGTCGTCGCTACCAAGCGCCAATTCTCAAGCAAGACCCAGTCGCTGTAAGGCTGGATGGACCTTTGGACACGCGTCAAACAAAAATGACCATCAAAACGAAATTTTTAACTCAATTAATTCTTATAACCAGTCATTATTCTCTGACGAAAATGGCTGTTACTTTTACGTTACCGATCCTTCCTGTGGAACCCTTTAACGGGGTTCCGCAGACCAAAGGTTGAGATTCACTGTTTCAGAGGCCTTCAACTTTAAGGCTTAACCTGTTGGGTTGATTGTACATGATTTATTAACGACATCTGTGTCTAGAAAAGTGAATTATTCATTGCAATATGATTGTGTTAGACTACGTGCTTTTAATGCTTAAATCCTTTCTACATCCTAAAAAATAATCAGGCTGATTTATTTGCAAAGCGCTATTTTTATACTTGGTTATGTGTAAGCAAGACCCAGTTGCTTGAACGCTGAATGAACTTTTTGTGACAGGTTAATTGACTTGTACTTGTATCCTGCAGTCATTCTCTTAGTAGTGGCCAGTACCTCCGCATATTTGTATCCATTTTGTTTTGTATTTGCACACTTCTTTCATCTCCTTGGCATTCATCACTTTCACAGAATGGCTCATTTGGTGAGCGCTGTTATTTGCAAATCACATCTCAAGATCCTCTGCAACCTTGGTTGTCGCTTTAGAAAGCGCCAATTTCTCAAGGAAGACACATTTGCAGTAAGGCAGGATTGACCTTTGAAGAGCGGTCTTTGATAAAGGCGAATAATTTTGAAATTTCAGTGAAGAGCAGAACAGAATTTAAAATTGGATAATAATTTTGTTCAATCTCTATGGCAAATTAAGCACACGACCTTCAGATTGAGTCTGTTCTGCCCTAGTGAGAGTCAAAACTCACGACCTTCTAATAAAGCATCTGAAGCTTTAACGACTAAAGAAATATGTGCATTTTGCTCTCAAATATCGAAAGAGATTTTTCTTGTTTCTGAGTCAGACTCTAGGATTCATATCCGTACAACACAGTTGGCCCAACAATCAAAGTATACTTCATAAATGTTAACAAAAATGAAACACAGAACAACGTTATGATGATTTATGTTACCTAAGTACTTAAATATACGTAATACAATACAAAAAGGCTCCACAAGGCCTCCCTTGCATCACGAGGGTTGTTTATTAAATTACCCTTCATACCTCACTTGTCTAGCGGTCAGTGCAGAGTGACCCTTTCCAGCGACCCTTATTTCCCGTCTCTAGGGGTCCCCTCGGTTCCAGGGCCCTTCAGGAAAAGGGACAAAGAGGCTAAGGGTGCACTTTTTAAATGTTTAATTGCTTTATGAACTCGATGGGGCATTGTCTACTGCAATCTTTATTTTTTGCAATGAGCTTTTTTGTATTTTTTTTATGTGTTTAAATTTGTTGGACATTTGAAGTTTTCTGCATGTATTTAATTTTAATTAAAAGGCACGCGTGTAGGCTTTTATATCGGTCATATACAATATATTGTATTCAACCGGTCCTTAGTCTAGTGGTTTACATTTCTGACTCGTAAGTGGAAGATTGTGGGTTCGAATCCCGGCGGAGCACAAAAAAAAAAAACTATTTATGTTTTCAAATATGCTCTTTGCTTGGTGAAAAAAAATCATATACCTATACCAAAGACCGGTCACTAAAGGTCCATTCAGCATTGCAGCAACTGGGTCTTGCTTGAGAATTTGGCGCTTTCTACAGCGACGACGAAGTTCTGTGAAAAACATATACTATATGTGAACGAAATGTTTAAATATACATTTGGAATGAGGCTAACCACTCAAAGTGTAAAAAAGTATTCATTTTGCCAATGGAGAAGTTGTAGGACTATGCTCATTTAAGATTTGGGTTTTTGAACTTTCGCGTGGGGTATCAAACTTGTGGGTATGCATTTAATAAGAATCTTAAATGTTTGATGTATTTAAATGTTACGCCAACTACTTCAGTTGATTTCCCAGCTCTCGAGGGGGCTGGTACTGATTTCTTGTGAAGGTTAAGTAAACATTGCCGGTATTTTATTTTGGACTTGAAAAAACATCGAAACGAAAATTAATACCTGGCACCCTGGGCCTCGGTGGGATTCGATCCCGGGTCCTCGGTATGGAATGCAATACTCTACCAACTGAGCTATCGACCGAACTTCCAGATTTACTACGATTTATGAGCCGATGTGAAGTATTTTTGTGAATCACAGATCTATTATCTAAGTTGCAAAGATATATAAACATTCAAAACTCATATCAAATGCATGCCCACAAACAGACACGTGTAAGTTTACGCTTACAAATGCTGACTGGGCACTTACAAATTAAAATCCAAACCTCAAATTAAACATTAGCCCTGAAACTTTTGCCGACCTTGCCTGAAACAGGGGTGACATTGGCAAAGTGAACCATTTTTACAGTATGGGTGGTCAGCCTCATTCCAACCTATAATTCAATATCTAAATCAAAAGAAAGAAGAAGAAGAGGTATGTAATCAGACCGACTAATTAGGTATGCTAAGCAAGGTTTTGGATTGGTCTCGGCTGGCTGCACAGGAAAATGCTCCTAATCAAGCGTCCTGACCCCGGTACCATTCTGAGGTAATTGCGCGTGGCGATAGGGACTACAATGGCTTAATCAGTGTCTCGCTGTGTACCCCACCCAGCTACCGATCATTCTATAATGGATACAATCTAAGTTGTATTTTATGTCTGTATCTAAAGTCTATAATATTAGTTGTAAAAATATATGTATTGACATTCAAGATTCAGGACAGGCAGACACGTTTGAACTTTCGCTCCTACCGCATGTGAACAAATAAAAAAAAATTAAGAGTGATGAAACTAGATGAGATGAAAGAAGTATGCAATGACAGAGTCAAGTGGAGGCACTTGTGTTCCACTATTCCCTGAAACCAGGTTGGCATTGGCAAAAGTAAATCAAATTTGTACTACAGCATGGGGTCAGCTTCATAATGTCAGGGGGGTCAGCTTCATAATGGCTCATCCACACGCTTGCGGCAAGCGCATTGCGGCAAGGGCTTGCAAGCGCTTGGAAAACTAAACAGGGTCATCCACACGCTTGTGCGTGCGTCTGTGTGTGTTCGAATAAAGCAAGCATGGCGGACGTCCAGCTTTTAGCTATAACATTTGGATACACTTATTTTTATTTAAAAAAAAAACAAAACAAAAAGAGAGAAACTAAAAAGAAACGAATACTTCGGCAAAGACGATGGTGGATGATCAAAATTCATAGAAACCGTACCGCACCAGAATGCACGCGCACAAGTATGTGTGTGCCTGGCATGCGCCTGCGTGAATTTCCTTTGACTTGCGTCAAAAAACCGACTCTGGTCGGATCGGCGACAAGCCAAGCCAAGGCGACACAAACCACGCCCCCAGCCTAGCCAAACGGCCGTCCACACGCTTGGCTTGTAATGCCTTGGCAAGCGTGTGGATGCCCCATAACAATCTATCAGTTCCATGATTTATAAGTTCCTATGAGGTTAACCGCCCGTACTGTAACAAATAGTTCACTTTGCCAATGTCACCTGTGTTTAAGGGAAGGTCGGCAAGAGTTGCAGGGCTTGAGTACATTTGAGATTGTTTTTTTTTATGTTATAGCTCCACATCGGCATGTTTAAGCGCGAACTTATGCGCGTCTGCTTATGGGAATACATGTAATATGAATCTTAAATGTTAATTTACCTTTTCAACTACCTGTACTTGTGCTAACACTCCAATTTAATCCTGTTGTGTTCCAAAACAAAATCAATCGCTTCAAAGCAAAGTCAACACAACACTACCCAGCTAGCAGCCCTGCTTCAAATGATCAGGACATCGACCGGCATATCACCAACACTCACACCTCAGGCGCACTCCAACAAGTGTAATAGCCCTTTAGATTCTCTGAAATCTAGGAAGTCTTCTTTAGGATTTCTTAAAAAACTTTACCGACTCGCTTCACTGTTGACAATACGGTAGTATTTGTGATAAGATCACGAGAATTGAAGATTTATTCGCGTGTCATCCAGAAGCTTCTACAGTGCCAGACTTTACAGTCTACAAAACGAGAGACCTTCAAAAGATAAACACCTCAAGTATAGACTAAACTTTGACGTTTTACAAAACAAATGTACAGAATATGGAAAGCCCGCTAGGAGCGCTGATTCAGTTACCGTGTATTTTTTGGTAAACGCTATTTTTGCATTATCCGTTATGCTCGGAGCAAAGGTCTGTTTTTATGGATAGTGTCTTTTATCTTGTGGGGTCGCAAATTGTCCACGCCGGGATCTAAACACGGACCTTCCATTAGGAAAGAAAGAACTCTGTCTGTTTTTTTTTTCTTCGTTTTATTGTCTGCGGTGACTTTTGAAGTTGCAAATATGTGATGACTGGATTTTGAAAAAAAAAAAAACTATAGTTGCGAATTATAGAATCATAATAGCCTGAGTTGCAAAAGTATGTTGACATTTAAGGCCTAGGTATATATAAAAAAGCAAACACGTGTAAGTTCGCGCTTACACGTGCTGCATGTGTAATAATAATAATAATATAAATGTTTTTAGGCTTTCACGGCCGGATTTAGATGCTTGATTTTTTGTTTCCAGGTTTTGACCGTGGTCCATAGCTTCTTTTCGTCTTTTTTCTTTTTCTTGTTTCTTGATACTTCTTGAAGACTTTCAGCTGACGTTTTCAGAAGTGAGCAGAACTCCGAAGAAGTCACCCACAGAGGAGATTAAACGTCATCCGAAAGTCTTCAAGAAGTAGCAAAAAAGAAGAAAAAGAAGAAAAGAAGCAAAAAAACTATGGACTACGGTCAAAACCCGAAACCAAAAAATCAAGCAAAAATAATATTAATAGGATGATTTATTTGATGAACGCTGTTTTGGAGTGAATGACACCTCAAGAGCCCTCTGCGAGCTTGGTGGTCAACGTAGAAAGCTCCGATTCTCAAGCAAGACTCAGTTGTTGTAAGGATGGGTGGACCTTTGGTAAATCAACCCAGTAAAGAGCAAATTATTTTAAAATATAAATGGTATATTGTTTTGTGCTCGGCCTTTGATTCGAACCCACGACCTTCCATTTACGAGTCCGAAGCATTTCTACAAGACTAAGGATCGGGGTACTTACAATAAAAACCAAACCTCAATGCCGGGATTCGAACCCTTTACCTTCCAATAACGAGTCCAAAGTGTTAACCACTAGACTACGGATCGGTCACAGAAGGTAGGTATCTCTTCCGTATGAATCATATTGTACTTGTTAGTAGTTTGTAAGATCATATCGTAATCAAAACAGGGATCTACAATCCATCGGGAATATTGATATCTGAACTGCAATTGTAATCTCCACATCCGGGATCCACGGCGGGACAATAGGGGATCCAGGATCCACGCTTAGATCTGCGGAACGATCACAAGAGATCATAACTCAGGGCGCATGCGTGAAACGGTGCATTTCCATTGTTCCCAAGAATGCAAACATGAGTGCAGGTGTACTTGTACATACAAGTGGGCATATTCTGTTGTATTAGATGTTCAACATCGAAACAAGTTCAATCTATACAGCTTTAATTTTTAACTTTGTAGAGTTTATCTATTTACTAGGGATGGGCCGAATGCGGCTTAAACCGAATACGAACTTCGGCTGAACATTCGGTTAAAATAAAAAATTTGGCCGGACTTCGGTTTGGTGAAAAAAGTAAAAAAAGTTATGGATTATGGTTTCTAGTTACTTTTATTTGTTAGAAGAACACTTAATTTATTTCATTTTCGTTTCAATCTGATATTATGTAACGGAGTAGAAGAAGATTTATTTGTTATCAAATTGTAAATTAATGTTCACTTGATCCTACTAAAATAAATGACCATGAGTGAGTACACAAAGGCCTTATTTTGATTTCACGGTTATTAAATTTACCATGACATCCAATTATAATAGTCAAAATCGTGCAAGTAGGTATTTAGTTTTACTTTTTCTTACACCGAATATTCGGCATTTGAACCGAATTTCGGCCGAATACCGAAGTTCGGTTCAAGCTGCCGAAATTCGCTTAAACCCGAATGTCAGCCATCCCTACTATTTACATAGTGAAAATTATTTTTTATGAGAAAGTATAAAAAAATTAAATTATTTCACCCCGAGGACTCTGACTTGCTTTCGTCACTTTCAAGAGAAAACTGTTAGAATATTGACAATCCATAGAGAAATGAGAAGGATGAGTTACAACAAAGAGGTACAATTAGACAAAAGCGAAGCAGCAGGAATCTGAACATTTTTTGAAACTGGAAATTCATAAACATAAAAATTGTAATTCTTATAGTTTGATTGATTAGATTAAATTGTTACAAACTATGGATTCCTTGGACGTGAGCCTTGCACGCTGGTTGGTGTGTGAGTAGCCTCGTGGAAGTAGCTACCATGTTCGAGAAAATTCAAGAATCGTCTCTGCGGCTCATATAAATACGAGCAAGGATTCTGCGGAGAGACAGAGCCGCTTAAATCACTAAAACGCAAACACCACTGTAGGCAGAGCGTGAAGAGTGTATTGTAAACGATTTTGTGAAAAATAAACTTCGTGAAATAAATTCAATCGCAATTTAATTCAAAAGAATCCCAAATAAAATTCTAATTAAAGTTGCAAAGATATACATCATTTGAGATTCATATTAAATTCATTCCCACATACAGACACACATAATTTCACGCTCACACATGCCGCATGTGGACCTACAATATAAAAACCCAATCTCAAATAAACATAAGCCCTGCAACTCTTGCCGACCTTTCTTAAAACAGGGGTGACATTGGTAAACTGAACCATCTTTTTACAGTTTATTTTCAGTCGTAACAATATTTTTGTAGTAAACAAAAATCTCTGGACTTGTAGTACATTGAAGTCTGACGTAACAACTTGACACTGGCGCCCCTGCTGAATGCGGGAATCCGCCACAAAGAAGAAGAAGAAGTCTGACGTCATAGCCAGATTTCCTTAATATTAACAGACTTTTTATGAATGCAGATTTAGCCAATAAGCACACACACAATACTTATATAAGGTTTGTGTGCACTTGTAAGCTCGTGCTTGCACATGATGTAGTAGTGCCATCATTGATATATTGTTTGATTCCGGGTAGGTACACAAATTATTGCGGTCTCC
The DNA here is from genome assembly GCA_951799405.1 of Agapetus fuscipes. Taxonomy (NCBI): domain Eukaryota; kingdom Metazoa; phylum Arthropoda; class Insecta; order Trichoptera; family Glossosomatidae; genus Agapetus; species Agapetus fuscipes. Next base: position 2,706,817 of record OX637356.1, read on the forward strand.
ACCTTAATGCATGAAGTGACAATAATGTATTTTTGGGTAGATAAGTCTTTGTCCTAACTAAGAAAACAACTTTTTTTGACAAAATTCAAATTTTTTATTCAACATAGTTGCCTTCGAGGACGATATAGCGATCTCTCAACTTTTCGATACCATTTTTGTAGTAGGTACGATTTGTCTTTAGCCTCAAAATAGGCCTCTGTTTCGGCGATTACTTCTTCATTGGTGTTATATTTCTTTCCAGCGAGAATTTTTTTGAAGTCTGCGAACATAAAATAGTCGCTGGGGGCCAGATCTGGAGAATATGATGATGATGATGATGATAGATGATTTCTTTCCTGTGGACCATTTAATGGTCTAAGGACCATCTCAAGGGCACCATGGCTTCTGGAAAAAAGCAGTGTCTTCAGTTCCTTTCTGAAGGTGGTGGTAGGCTGGTTCGCGCGAACACCGACGGGCAAATTGTTCCAGACAACCGGCCCGGCCACCGCAAAGTTTCTGTCTGCAAAATTTGATGTGTTGGAGATCTGGTGGATGGAGAAGCAATTCGAAACCCAATTCATGCGATTTTACCATCGTTTTCATTGATTTGTGACACAGTTCATTGTCTTGGTGAAAGAGCACTTTCTTCTTCTTCAAATCTGTTTTCGCGATTTCGCTCTTCAAATGCTCCAATTACGCCATATACTAGTCGCTGTTGATGGTTTTTCCCTTTTCAAGATAGTTGATGACATCGATTCCATGTGCATCCCAAAATACGGACGCCATAACCTTGCCAGCCGACTGTTGCGTCTTTCCATGCTTTGGATTGGGTTCGTCGCGTGCCGTCCACTCCGCTGACTGCCGATTGGACTCTGGAGTGTAGTGATGGAACCATGTTTTATCTGTTGTCATCGTCTGTGATTGTGTTATGGTTACGATTTACGGGTTTCAATTTTAGACAAACTTCGATTAATTTAATTCACATAATTTATTTACGATTCCGTTCACAGTTAATTTTTGTGCTGTATTGCTCGCCAGCTCTCGGACCGGATTTTTTACTAGCAACCAACAAAGCGCCAATACTCAAGCAAGACCCAGTTGCTGTAAGGCTGAATGAATCTTTTGATGCCGGTCTTTGGTAAAGGTTTAATTTTTCAATCAATTTTTCAAGCGAAGAGTAAATTTAAAAAATATAAATGGTATTTTTTTGTGCTCCGCCGGGATTTCGCACCCACAACCTCCAATTTACGAGTCCGAAGTGTTACCACTGGACTACGGATCGGACACAATAAATTTACATTTTTTTATTATTTTCTCAGCATGGAGTAATGTAGATACTGTAATATTGAGGATGTATGTTTGCAACCAACATTGTATACAATAAAACGTTTCACTTCTCCTATGGGGGGAGGGAGGGGGGGGGGGGGCAGGGGAGACCAACAAATAACGAAAAATATTGTTACGAAATTAGGGTTCAATTGTCTTCAAAATTAAAAATACACAGGTCTCCTTTAAAACTTATTTATTTTACACTGTTACAATATTTATTTTCACACTACTTTCTCGATTATTCTACTTGGTTTCGGTTCACTGATCAGATGGCTTCGATGTCTTTGTTAGTCGCTATGATACTGCTCCGCTCTGCAGGCCATTCGCACCTTTATACTCTTCAGAGCAGTATGATCCAGAACTAAAGTCGCCAGACGGTTCCAGAGTAATTATTACTTCTCGACGCTTCACGTACTACCTAGAGATACAACCAAAATCCTACCTACAAATGTAACACAGTATTCCTATAATTATAACAAATACCTACTTAGCCTAGAGAATTCTACACTTATACATAATTATCGATCCTACCTACCTATACCTATGAGGACTCTTATAACTATAACTATCCATACTTATTTCAATATTTATATTTACATAACACTATAACTACCCATACTTATTTCAATATTTATATTTACATAACAATATATTTGAAAAAAATATTTAAAGCCTCAGTTAATTTTACAGTCAATTTTTTCAGTTATTTGTGTTCAGAAACATTCAGTTTGTTGGATAAGTGGATACTAATTTAATTTATTTTTACTTCATAAAAATATTATATATGTGAAGGGGAATGCAATTAATAGAATCAATGGTGCTATGGCCGAGGGGTAGAGGCGCGGTATTTGGAACCGGACAACGTTGGTTTGAATCTTGCGTCTAGCCCACTTGACCATAACTTCGACCCTGGTTCAACAGATGCCATTGCATGCACACAAGCTTCTGCTTTCACATGAAGACAACTGGCCAGGCAAAATAGGTTAGTGGATTGCATTCCTTTACACAAATGTATTTAAAAAAAAAATAGTTATTCATTATTGAATGTTTTTGTGAATTATTAATGAATAATTATTCAATGACATCTGTTGAATCACGGTCGAGGCATTGTCGTTAGGACATTACGCAGGCAAGGTTCGAACAACGTTAGTGTCAATAACGCAAATTCGAGCACCATGCCATATGTTTTTAATACGATCGATATCAAACTTTACAGGAACTATGCTGAGACTAAATTACACGTTACCTGATTTTTTAAATTAAAATCCGAGAAACGGTTTAGTAATCCATTGGCAACATACATAAATAAAAATTCAAAATATTTAATTAATTAAAAAAAAGAATTTGCAACTCTTGCAGTGGTACCCCTTTATATTTTGAAATGTCAATTTTAATAGAGATCATTCCCTCTCCAAGTGGCCGTGCATTGAAGATACATGAATAGTACAGAAACAAAAGCAGCATTCTAGGATTATCTTTTAAAATGAGACAAATATATGGAAATGTGGGAAATCTTTTTCTCATCACTTCCATATGTTTATCTCATATTCGAAAAATTCTTAGATTTCCGTTTTTGATTGAAGACAGAACATAATAGAAGGTTCTGTGCCCACGCAAACTGTATTGTCTCTGAACACTGGATCACCTATCCGGCCCTAACGGATATTTTCTAAAAATATATTAAAATTCAAACGCACGCTAGAGGCGCTGTTTTTATTATTTATTTATTTCTTTCTATAATCAATATATTTGTGAAGAGGAATGAAATTCAAAAAACTATTTTTCCTGGCCAAAGGCAGGCTACCATCAATTAATAAAATTCATTATGGTTTATTTTAATTAATTACTAATTAATAATTACCCAATGACATCTGTTGAATCAGGATCAAAGTTATGGTCAAATGACCCAATCAGGGATCAAACCAACGTTATTCTATTCCAGCCACTTGATCCCTTGGCCATAATACCGATAATGAATTCATAATTATTAATATGAATTCATATTCATTATTTAATATTTCTAATGAATTATTAATTCAAAATTACCCAATGACATTTCGTTCCCTTAGTGCTTGTTTGTTTTATGTCCATCAGAGGTAATTTCACTTGAGCAATGTTTGTATGTGTAGGTACTGGACCAATTTGTCTTATAAAAAGTGGAAATTGATATTATAAATATATAAAACAACTCTCATGCTATAGTGTTTCAGATTGTGTGGAATGACGTGATTCTTAAGACAATTTCATTGAAAGGTCATCTTCGAATCGAATGGTAGATTAGCCAAACAACACTGGGGGGACGATCTGTTGGACCAAAATCAAAGTTATTATCGATAGGACGTGAAGCAGGGGGTTTGAACCGGCACTAGTGTCACTAACGCATATTCGAGTGCCAACGCCTTATCCCTCGACCATACCCTCGACCATCCAGAGTCAAAATAAAAGGAGAGTCTATATGAAAAAGGTTATGACTCTGGAGGAAATGAAAGAAGTGTGAAAGAAAGAAATGGCGGTTGATCTGTGATGTATTTTTAATAAGAATTTGTTTTCTCTTAGTTTTTGATGTCCATACATATTATGATTTGTTGATTTAAAAAATGTAATTTGTTGTGTATGTTCCTTGACTTATAGGTTGGTATGCGGCTGACCACTCATGCTGTAGATAGTGGTTTGCTTTGCCAGTGTTACTCCTCTTTCAGGGAAGGTCGGCAAGAGTTGCAGCGTGTATGTCCATGTGAGATTCGAGTTTTTATATTGAAGGACCACAGGCGGCATGTTTAAGCGCGAACTTGTGCATGTCTGTTTGTGAAAGTGAATGTAATGTGAATCTGCAGTGTTAGATATATTTTGCAACTTTGATTAGATTAGATTAGATACCAGCGTTTTAGTGGTTACACATTTTTCTGGTAAACTTAGTCGTTGAGTTTGAACGATTTGCTTTATACTTGACATTGACTTTGTGTGGTCCGTGTAGTAAGGACTGTACAATAGGACAAATATGTGAACATAATACCGTTATGCAATAAAATATCGCATTGTTTATATAAAGAAAAAAACAAATAGACGTTTGTTCAATGAATATAACTGAAAATATGTTTGCATTTCTAACATAGGTATGTGTAAAACTTAATGTAAGTATGTTCCCTTTAAAAACCGTTCCTTTGTATAGTGGCTAACACTTCGGACTTGTGATTGGAAGGCAGTAGGTTCAAATCTCGGTGGAGCACGCAATTTTTTTTTTAAATTTGCTTTTAGCTGGATTGAAAAGTTAATCTGACCTATGGTGACCAAAGTCCGGTCCAAGCTTTCTGCAGCGATGACCAAGCTCGCAGAGGGCTCTTGAGGTGTGATTACACAAAAACCACGCTCACCAAATAAATCAACCTGATGGACTATTAAGCCGCTGCACCGATTTAAATTTAGCTAAAAGAAAACATGTACGAATAATCTCGTAATGGTTCCTGTGAAGTTCGATGTGGATCGGAATACAAGCAAAATATAAATAACGGTTTTCCTTTAATTCATATACAATTTTGTGGACAAGTTTTTCCCTAAACAGAGTTGTAACTCGTATTTATTGTAGGTATTACATAAGAATGTGCCAAAGTTTTTGTTTGTTTGTTTTTATGCTTGAATTTCAAATGATTTTGTTTTTTTTGTTTACTGAGAAATCAGAAAGGAATCTAACTTGCATCGATGCATGCCCACATGCAGACGTGTAAGTTTGCACTTGCATAATATATTGCATAAAGTAGAAACCCAAATCTTAAATGAATATAATATCCTGCAACTCCTGCCGTTACCTAAAAACAGGGGCGATATTAGAAAAGTGAACCATTTTTTTGCAGTATGGGTATATACATGCTTGCAGAACGACTAACGAATAAAGTGTACAGAGGAACTGTGAAAGGGGAAGATCAAGGAAGGAATGGTAAGTCCAAATAAGTGAGATTGTGAAAGAATGGAACCAGCAGAGTGAGAATAAGAGAAGAGTATGTATGAGGAAAGTGATGAATGTTGAAGAGATGACAGAGATATGCAAGGACAGAAAAAAGTGGAGACGCATCTGCAGAGGTACCAGCCACCCCTAGTCGAACGGCGCAGTTGGCAGAATACAGTACAGGGTGTTCACCCTCACACCAAACCATAAATCAATGAACAATTTACTCATTTAATGGCCAACCAAATAAAGTTTATTGACTCTATTGAAATAAATCTGCAATAAAATTGTTTTATATTAATTGACAGTTGATCCCCTAATAAAATGGCAATGAAAGGAAATCCAAAATTAAATTCAAAAGCAAGAAATGGGTGGATTGTTAATAATAAGGATATTGCTTTTCGTTAATTTGTTCATAATTAATACATCTTTGTATCAATTAATTGTTTTTCATTATTCCCCTTATATCAAAATCAATTTAAGAAAAATTTTGATTAACTTTTAATACCTTCAACTTTTTTGATAACAGTATAATTCATAATCGAAGTTGCAAAGATGTATAACATTTAAGGTTAATATTACATGCATTCCCAAAAGCACATATAAGTTCATGCCGCATGTTGACTTACAAGTCTTACAACATTAAAACCCAATCTCAAATGAACATAGCCCTGCGTCTCTTGCCAACCTTACCTGAAACAGGGGTGACATTTTCAAAGTGAACCATTTTTTACTGTAAGGGTGGTCAGCCTTAGACCAATTTCTTAGTCAAGGACCACAAATAATTCATGACACTGAACTATATAAAACAAATAATCACTTTTAAAATTAGGTACAAATGACATTATTCAAAATTATCCGAATTTATTACATCGGTTTCTGTTAGATATGGATTTTTTATTATTTCGGATATATTTACGATAGTTTCAGTTTCGGATACGCATATCTATAACGGTTCGTGATAAAACAAAACGGGGACGAAACGACACATGACACAACATCACAATGACAGTAGATCATATGACAAAACATCACTATGACAGAGCTTCACATGACAAAACATCACAGGAAAGTACATAACAATTACAAAACATCACATGACATAACATCACAAACCTAAAACAGAACATACTATAAACGGCACATGGAAAAACAGCACATGACAACAAATCACTCTTTGTCTTGTGAGTTTCGTCAAAGTGATGTTTTCTCATGTGATGCATTGTGATTGTGATGTTCTGTTATGTGTCCTTATGTCATGTCGCACGCTTAATAATAAAGAGCAATAACTAAAAAAATAAGAATGTTGGGAAATCACGTTTGAAGTTCTGACAACCAGTACAACTTGTAAGGAATGAAAAAGGCGGCCGATGTTTTATCTCGGTCATATTCGTCCAAATTGAACGGCTGTCGCATTCTACCTATTCTTCTCGCATTGTTCTGCGTTTTATTACAAAATCTCGATTTTCACAATTTTTGAGTTATTGCTCTTTATTACTAAGCGTGCGATGTGTCGTTTTCTCACTGGGTCGTTCTATCATGGAACCGATTTATTCATAGGAAAGCAAATCGCTTCACATCTGTGAACACCCACTTCACCACTCTGCGCTCCTAATACTCATGATTAAGTTAAACGCCGGGGAATGATTGTGAGTCGTGCCCGAGCCCGTCTCGCCACCTCTTTCTTAGAGGTCTTCATCCACCTCTGCATGATTCTGCTCTCCCGGTACCCAACTATGTGAAAATGTGTTGTTTATATAGAAACTTCTTGATGTTTTAACATGTATTTGTTGGAAATGTGATGTAATATTCAACACAGGGCTTTCCAATCACATAATAATATGACCAAATATCGCCACCTTCAACGTGACGTGACTAAGCTACACATATGGTGTAGCTTCTTGCCACGTTCTTTCCGAAGGGGTCGCATGTGGCGAGTAGAAGCTATTTATTAGATAATCTTCATCATTTCACTTTCACGCCGAAAAAGCCCTTTTTGGACAAACGCCTGGAACCGCGAACTCCAGACCACGGCAACAGATCCAGGAAAGCAACTCTGCAATACTATCATGTGTTGGTCTGTCATTTGATGCGAAGTCATGCGATGTAATCGTCGCCCCAGTGCTTGTTTGGCGTATCTACCATTCGATTCAAAGATGCGTTTGGTGATGATGAAATGTCCTAAGAATCACAATCTACACTATCTGAGCTAAGAAAACAACGTAAATCACGATAATGTGAGAGTTGTTTGAAATATTTGTAAAATCAATTTCCAGTTTTCATAAGACACATTGGTCCAGTACACATGCAAACATTGCTCATGTGAAATTACCTCTGTTGAAGTTGAAGATAAACAAGGACTAAGGTAACGTAATGTCATGTGATGGATTATCATTGTGATGTGTGGTGAATTCATTGACTTATAGTTTGGTATGAGGCTGACCACCCATACTGTAAAAAAATGGTTCACTTTGCCAATGTCGCCCCTGTTTCAGGGAAGGACGGCAGGAATTGCAGGGCTTACGTTCATTTGGGATTGTGTTTTTATCTACATGCGGCATGTGCAAGCGCGAATTTATACGTGTCTGCTTGTGGGAATCCATTTCATATGAATCTCAAATGTAATATAGCTTTGCAACTTAGATTATATAGATTATTATTATTATATTTAAAAAATATGTTTTGTAGGTTTGAATTTTTTACTCTTTAATTGTTTAGTGTTTATTTGTTTTATATATTTGAATGTATTGAATTGCTTGTATTCCTTGAATGATAGGTTGGTATGAGGTTGACCACCCATACTGTAAAAAATAGTTCACTTTGCCAATGTCACCCCTGTTTCAGGGAAGGTCGGCTAGAGTTGCAGGGCTTATGTTCATTTGAGATTGGTTTTTTTTATATTGTAGCTCCACTTGCGGCATGTGTGAGCGCGAAATTATGCGTGTCTGCTTGTGGGAATGCATTTAATATGAATCGCAAATGATACATATCTATGCAGCTTAGATTTAGATTTAGATGTAATGTCATGTGATGTGACGTGCTGTGATGTTCTGTTCTCTCATGCATAACATACAAAGTCATGTGATGTGACTGCTGTCATGTTTTGTTCTCTCCTGTGATGTTAAGTCTAGTGATGTGATGTCATGGTGTTGTTTTTCCACTGTGCTGTTCTATCACGGCACCATACAACACATAAGAGTTTATTTGAACTGCTCTGCTATGAAAAGTATCAGGCTATCATAAGGAGCGAGGAGAGAATGAGCGCGCCGTGAAGTGGGCGCATAGAGAATCGGGCAAATTGCTCGGAAATCACTTCATTTGTTTGTCTTCCCGAGTGGCGGACACGTAAGCCCTCTGCCAGTTCTGCTCTCCTGATACTCGGCATGAAATTACTAATGTTGACTCCACAGTAAACGCTCTTCCTACATAAATATTATCGATTCTGCATGAATGCTATTTTATACTGGTTCATAGTCTAGTGGTTAATGGTTCAAATTTGTAATAGGAAGATATTGGGTTCGATTCGCATTCCTGTTGTCCGCTTAACATCTTCCAGCTATCTCAGCAGTGATCTCGCCGCTTGCATATACTGTGTCAAGGGATCGGTCCACAGTCTAGTGGTTAACGCTTTATATTTGCAATCGCCAGGTATTGAGATCGATTCCCCTTCGCAGTCTTCACTTTGCCATTGTCACCCCTGTCTCAGGTAAGGACGGCAAGAGTTGCAGGGTGTATGTCCATTTGTGATTTGGTTTTTATGTTGTAGGTTCACCTGAGGCATGTGCAAGTGTGAACTTGTACGTGTCTGGTTGTGACAATGCATGTAATGTGAATCTCCAATGTAACATATCTTTGCAACTTAGATTAGATTAGTCTGCTGAACATCATCCTGCTATCTCAGCAGTGATTTCCCCGTTTGCATATACTGGGTCACAAAAACAGTCTGCAGTCTAGTGGTTAACGCTTCGAATTGGCAATCAAAAGATATACCTTAGGAAGGAATAACCGGTCCGTAGTCCAGTGGTAACACTTCGGACTCGTAAATGGAAGGTTGCGGGTTCGAATCCCGGCGGAGCACAAAAAATTTACTACTTATATTTTCAAATTTGCTCTTCGCTGGGTTGAAAAATTCATAAACCTTTACCAAAGACCGGCCATCAAAAGGTCCATCCAGCCTTACAGTAACTGAGTCTTGCTTGAGAATTGGCGCTTTCTACAGCGACGACCGAGTCCGCAGAGGGCTCTTGAGGTGTGATACACACAAAAACACGGCTCACCAAAGTAATCAGTCTAATTTTTTGTTTTTATTTTGTATTTTAAATCTCAGTTTTTATTAGATAGAACCCGCTTAAAAACACAACATTACAAATGCTACAAAATATGACAGTAATACATTCTCGATAATAATTCAATCAAACACATCGTAAAAAGTGTTGGAGATGAGCCAAAACGTTCCCACAAATATCTCTCCAGTCGTCTCACAGTATCTCGCGTTTTTACTCTGACAGCCGCTAACTCGCCCGCTGATTGGTCCGTCGAGAGTGACGTCACACGGTTCTAAATTTGAACCGACCAATGAGGGAGCGGATCGCACGCTCTGTGGCTGTTTACGCACCGCACTTCCGCGTCAGATGGAGAATTTTTATTGCGAATTAATACACGCCCATTTTATCTCACAGATCGCTGATTTGGATTTTAATTAATTCAAGATATTTGTTAGTATGCGAGTATTCAATTTTAGATGTTCGGAAAAGCATAGACGACTATGTAGATATGTTCAGAGCATAATAGAAGTGATTTTATAATCCATAATCTGTTGCAATGATATATTGACATTTTAAGGACATATTTAATGCATGCCCACAACTAGGCACATTTAAGTTCGCGCTTACACATGCTGCATGTGTACAGACAAAATAAACCAAACCTCAGATGAATATAAACTTTGCAACTACTGACGACTTTCCCTGAAACCGGGATGGCTTTGGGAAAAGTGAACCAAGTTTTTACCGGATGGAGGGTCAGCCACATATCAACCTATTTGTAAAGGAATAAAGTTTTTTACAATATATGTAGAAATGGTATTACATATTATATTTATTAATATATTGTATACTTATCTAAGTTGCAAAGATATATTTACATTAAGGGATAGCCAATTCTCAAGCAAGACCCAGTTACTCTAAGGTTGGATGTAGGTACCTTTGGTGACAGGTGTTTTGGTAAAGGCACAAATTTTTTTTTAACCAGCGAAGAGAACTTGAACATTGTAGACTTATAAAACCATCATATTTTTATTATATATTTTTTAACCCCATCATTACTGAATGGAAATAATTGGCCATGTAAACGAAACCGGAATTGAGGCAATAAAACCCGGTATTCGGTTTCCTGTGGTGATTGGACGGAATTCACTGCGTAATTTGATGATGTTTTTTTCATTTTTTTTTTTTTGGTTTTAATTGTTTTTTTTACGTCAACTCAAATGCAAACATATAATCAGTAGGTTTTAAAAAAGGTTATAATTTTTTTTTAATTATTTTATTTATCTGTACTTTAACCCTGATATAACCAAAAACAAATCATAGCGAAATAATGTCAGCAAACTCAATTGTCTTCAATAAGAGAAAGCGTAAAGAGACATTGATGGAATGAAGTCTGCACATTTATAGACTTAGACAAAGTAGTTACGTCACAAGGTCAGGTTGCTGAAGTGAAGAGTGAAGACTATTCAATATTTTGTTATGGGGCGTGAAAGACTCTAGTTATAAAGACCTCTGACGTTTGCCCATCGAAAAAAAAATTTAAATTCGAATTTTGTGCCGATTCAAGTACTTGAAATCTTTTTTTTTTAGGAAGACCAACAGCTAAATTTACAGGATTGAAAGTATGAATATATATAAAAAGCCAATTATAGGTCTTTGCGAATAACGATAATTTAGTTTAACCTACATATAAAAACAAAGGGGTAGAGTATCATTATACAAAATTAAAAAACAATAATGATGGAGGGAGCGATTACATAAAATAAAAAGAGACACAATCTAAGATACAAAAAAAACCTAAAATACAAAAAAGTTCTGCGTCATCCGCTGTCTTGCCACTGTCGGATTAGTATTAAAAGGGTGTTATAAAGCCAAATATGCCATTTTTGTTTCTTACACTTTATGATCTTAGCAAAATAGTTACAGTACCTAATGAAAAAAATCAAGCATGTTTATTAATTTTTTATCTTAATTATAAAGCTTGAACAAAATATATAACTTAAGAATTGCCACAACAAAAAAATATTTAAAAAAACGCGTTTTTTTAAATATTTTTAGCTTTTTTTTCGTGTGTGCTGTATTTTGGATTTTTTATTTTGCTTTTTAATTACAGAACTATACATTGTTTAGGTTTCGTACTCAACATTTTTGTTATAATGTCAATAGTTTTTGAGTAAATATGGAAAAACTGTGTTCTTTGATTTAATTAAAATTTAATTCATTAAGTAGTTTCAGTTTTTCCATATTTACTCAAAAACTGTTCACATTATAAAAAAAATGTTGAGTACGGAACCTAAACAATGTATAGTTCTGACACAATCTTAGAATTTTTTCGGGTTGTGTAGCCGTGTTCTATACGGAAGTTTGTTTCACTTTTTGTTTCACTTTTTCCAGTTTCAGTTCTGTAATTAAAAGCAAAAAAAAAATTCCAAAATACAGCACACACGAAAAAAAAGCTAAAAATATAAAAAAAACGCGATTTTTTAAATATTTTTTTGTGGTGGCAATTCTTAAGTTATATATTTTGTTCAAGCTTTATAATTAGGATAAAAAATTAATAAACATGCTTGATTTTTTTCATTACTGTAACTATTTTCCTAAGACCATAAAGTGTAAGAAACAAAAACGGCAGATTAAGCTTTATAACACGCCTTAAAGAGGTCAAAATCGAACTGATCTGTGTTATTATTGAAACTGTCTCAGATCTCTCGCACTATTCCTCCACAGTCCTCAGTCTCATTGTAAAAAATCCTACATATCTCAAGGTTTTCAATTCCTATTTCGGTGATTTTAGGGTTTCGCACAGCATATCGAGTTTCTCAATGTGCAAAATTTCCTTTTGTAATTCTTAAATACAAACAGACCCCTATACAACATGGCTATCGTTTTTCTTTCAGTAAAAGGACCATGGCGTATTTTTTATTGACAAACTTCGAGAATATGAATGAATAGAGAAAATAAGCTTTGGTGCATGTCACATGTCAGTCATTTCCTCAAAGCAAACTGCCTAATTGTGAGATGGAATGTTTTTGTGAAAACATGTTTGCATACGGCCAATCCGTGCAGTATTATTATACCATTATACCTATAAAAGAAATGGAATTAATTAAATGCAATGTTATAAAAGAAACTAAGAAAAAGCAGCACTACAGACAAAATTAAATATTCATCAACAATGGCACGTAAACCCGAGGTGAGATTTGACTTCTTTGATCAACCGAAACCACCGCTGCATGTCCAACCACGTCTTCCTCATCTAGTCCCATACTCCTACAGCACGGCAGTCTGCCACCTCTCCATCCAGCCAACTTGATCTAAGTCTTCCCACTATCCTGCGCCGTTTTGGGTCCGTTTTCACAACCATCAAAGTGAACACTCTATTTGAAGACACCAGTGTACCTAATCAAGCAAACAGGTTTGCATAGCAGACAATTGACTATGCGCTCTGCCAGAAGATTAGTGAATTAGCCTTTGTGCAAGCCTCCAATCGCTCTGTATAGTATGGAGGGATGGACTCTCACGCAGGCACTGGAGAGACGAATTGAAGCATTCAAGATGTGTCTATACCGAAAAATGATTCGGATCTCTTGGCGTGATCGAGTCACCAATGAAGAAGTCCTTCAATGAATGTGCACTACAAAGGAGCTCCTGCCTACCATTAAGCAGAGAAAGCTAATATACTTCGGTCACATTATGAGAAATGAGAAGTACCGTCTCCTTTATCTTATCATTCAAGGTAAGATTGAGGAGAGAAGATCTCAGGGACGCCTAAGGACATGAAGCCGAAGGCTGAAGAACCTGCGACAGTGGTTCGGCAGAAGCACCAAGTCCCTGTTTCGAGCCGCAGCATCAAAAATCAAAACAGCTATGATGATCGCTGATCTTCGTTAGAAGTGGCACAAGAAGAAGAAGAAGAAGCAAGCCTCCAACAGTGTTTGGTGAGCGTACTTTTGCAGTGGCGGCTCCAAGGGTATGGAACCAACTACCACCTGTGGTTTGAGAGTTTGCCGACTTCAATCAATGCTATAGCATTGCTTCAATAGACGTCTCAAGACCGATCTGTTCACAAAACCTTTTGGGCACTTTTGAGTGACATGAGTGAGTTTTCCAAAGCGTTGTCAATGAAGAAAGTCAACTTATTCATCGTTCGCATCGTTTTCTAGGCTCCGATGATCCATTCGTTGGAAGTGATTTAACCGATGCAGTCTACTGACTTTTATTAGCATCAATGTCTTATTACAGATGCGTAAGGTCAAAAAGATTTGAATCTTTTTCGTCATAATGTTACTGTCCTTTATTGGACCGTAAATATGACGGAGAATTTTCTTTCATTAAAGTGTTCTACTCTTTTTGGTACCCCTTCTATCGAAGATCGGTGATCATCATGCCTATTTTCACCTTGGATACTGTGGCTCGAAATAGGATTAATAGTAAAACAAAATGATAAATCGCCACTTTGAAGGTAAAACTGAATAATTGCTGATTTACTGATTACTTGACTTATAGGTTGGTATGAGGCTGACCCCCGATACTGTAATTTTTTTTGCACTTTTACAATGTCACCCCTGTTTCAGGGAAGGTCGACAAGAGTTGCAGGGCTTATGGCCATTTGAGAATTGGGTTGTTTATATTGTGGGTCTACATGCGGCATGTGAGAGCGCGAAATTATGCGTGTCTGCTTGTGGGAATGCATTTAATATGAATCTCAAATGATGCATATCCTTGCAGCTTAGATTTAGATTTAGATAAATAAATAAAAAAACGTGGATTAAACATTTTATTGGGTGTAACTTCTCATAGTAAGTGAACTAATTATAGGGAAGTCTTCATGACCATCACAGGATTTTCGTACCTTTTACTGATTTTTTTCGTAAAAAAAAGGGAAAAAGGTGCATTTACCTAAGAAACTCAAGTAAGCTTCTTATGCCACTTATTCAGTTTTTACCTAAATGGTCGACAAAAACAAAAAAAAACTTGGAAGAAAAAAAAAAGCAGAGGACAGGTTTAACAATGAAAAATGGTGAAATCTCATTTCTCGGTATCAGGGCAGCATAATATAGCAGGAGCAGTAAATAATAAAGTATGACCTCAATTCCAAAGCCATCATTCACCGGTAAGCCGCGGCCGCTTATGGTATCAGGAGAGCAGAAAGTAGAGGAGGTATATGATTCTGTCTAGCGTAGGGACAGCTGATCAAAATTCTCGTAGCGTCGCCTTCTGTCCCCCGTGACGTGCGGCTCTATGGTATTTTGGAGCTGTGAACATTCTTACTATTGTAGCAACTGGATGGATACTCGCCTTCATAAAATAAGTCATCTACCTTCATCAAAGACTGATCACAAAGGTTTATCCAGCCTAAGTAAATCTGTGCTATGTATTTATTTATGTAATACAGAACGGTCCATGGTCTAGTGGTAACGCTTTGGACTCGGAAGGTCACGGATTCGAATCTCGGCGGAGCACAAAAAAATATATCATTTATATTTTCAAAAGCGCTCTTTACTGGGTTGGAAAATTTATCGTCTTTCCAAAGACTGGTCACAAAGGTCCATCCAGCTTTACAGCCATTGGGTCTTGCTTGAGAATTGGTGCTTTGTAGCGAGGACCAAGCTCGTAAAAGGTCCGGTAGATGGTTCAGTTGGTAGAATGCTTGCATTCCATGCCGAGAGCAAGGGTTAGATCCTCACAGAGGGTGTCAGAAATGATTTCCCATTTCAGTGCTTATTTCAGAAGGTGTAGCTTTCACAAGAAATGAGAACCAGCCCCCTTGGGAGCTGGGAAACTGATTCAACTAAAGTGATTGGTGTAAGGCCAGCCTCCTTATCCGTAAAAATAAATAGGTCCCGAAATGCCATATGTGACTCCTTCGGGGATAACGTGGACAAGAAGTTACATTTATACCTCAATGTGTGTTTTTTTAACTACTAGAAAAAAGGATTTTGAAATGATGTACAGACAACAATGTTTTTTACACTCATTTTCTACAAAACTACTAATTTTTCGACATAGTACTCCCATTTCTAAGAATTCCAAAAATATTTTCCGCAAATTTTTTGCAAGCCCAAAATGAAAAATGATTTTTCGGGATTCTATATACTCCTAGTACTTCCTGCAGCAATGGCAGCGATGTAGCAAAAAAAGTACAAAATGCGATAAAAAAATTGTAAGAAATTGTGTCAGGGGGTAATCCGGGTCGCAGAACGCCCGAGGAGGTAGAGCGCTCCGTCTAACGCAAGGAGAGTTCGTTATCATAATGCCTGCTTGTGGGAGGTGGCCTGGTTACAGGTACTACTATGTTACCTCTTCACCTTTATGTTCCCCTGGTACTCCTGGGAACGGGGGGCGAACTATTTAATCCAATTTAACCTTTTTTTTTCTGTAAATAATTTTTCATTGACTTAAAAAAAAATAATCACTTTGAAAATGTCACCCCTGTTTCAGATCAGATGGCCAGAGTGTATGCTCATTGGAGATTTATTTTTGTACACATGCGACATTCTAGGCGCAAATTTACACGAGTCTGCTTGCGGGCATGCATTCAATATAAATCTATCATTTAAATGGGATATCCAGAGTCACAATAAAGGAGAACTTGAATGAAAAAGGTTATGACTCTAGATTAAATGAAAGAAGTATGAAGGGACAAAAAATGGCGGCCAATCTGTAAAGTTGGCGACTTATTCATTCATAATTTTATGTAATTATTATACCTATTGACTTTTTTTTTTGGATAGCTTTCTTTTTAAGGTTTTGTTTTTTTTTAATATACCTGAATATTTTTTTTTATCTGTATTCCTTGACTTATAGGATATTATGAGGCTGACCACCCATACTAAAAAAAAATGGTTCACTTTTCCAATATCACCCCTGTTTCAGGTCAGCAAAAGTTGCCGGGTTTATGTTCATTTGAGGTTTTGATTTTAATTTGTAAGTACACAGGCAGCATTTGCACTCGTGTCTGTTTGTGGGCATGCATTTGATATGAGTTTTAAATTAATGTTTATATATCTTTGCAACTTATTACAATTCATTAATTATAGATCAGGAGTTCGTCTTCAACACTAGATAAGTCATCCTATGTCGCAGGTTGCCTGTGTCCCCACCACCCTCTAAGCTTTCTTCTTTCTTTGCTTGCTCCCTGTTCGGATAAGGGTGCATGAATATTTATTGCGCGCCTTCAGGGACCCTGCGAGGCAGGACCCTCAGAAGGAAAAGTGGAGAATTCTAAAGAAAGTCTGCAATGGCTGGCACTCTCAAACTTGTTTACAATTTATATGCGCTAACCATATTAGTGTTCACTAAATGTACTGTGTACTGTACTAAAAGAACTAGAGGAAGGCCTCTCACACGATGGTCAGATGATATTAAAAGAGTTGCTGGTGACTGGATGCAGAGCGCCCAGTACAGAGACGCTTGGAGAGGTATGGGGGAGGCCTATGTCCAAGTGGACAATAAATGGCTGAGTAATATAATAAGTAAGTAAGTAAATGTGCCGTGAGATTGTTATAGTGTTTGTTTAAAATAAAACTCAAACTTTCAATGAACATATTAAGCCATCCAACTCAAAAACAGGGACGATTGGCAAAAGTGAACTAATGGTTATAGTATGGGGGGTAAGTCTACGAGTAATACCAACCCTTTAGTCAAGGAAACTATAATCTATAATCTAAGTTGCAAGGATATATTCATTTAAAAAGCTCTCAGATGTATGCCCACAAACCAACACGTGTAGTTCGCGCTTACAAATGCTGAATGTGTACTTACAAATAAAATCCAAACCTCAAATGAACATAAGCCCCACAACTTTTGCCGACCTTCCCTGACACAGGGGTGACATTGGCAAAGTGAACCATTTTTTTACAGTATGGGTGGTCAGCCTCATACCAACCTATAAGTCACACTGGTTCAAGAAAAACTGATAGATTGTCGCTTTTGGTTCTATACGACTCACATAATACCCTAAAGCTTTCACTCTTTATCAAGTCATCATCAGTAGCTGAAGTAAAAACAAACAATAAAAAGCAAGAAACCAAATTCATTAGCACTCACCGATTTGTCTCACTAATTCCTAAATTACTTTCAGTGAAATGCCCGGTATAACGTCTCCCCAGTGCTTGTTTGACTTATCGACCATTTGATGACCTTTCAAAGATGACATTCCAAGAAATTGTCTTCAGAATCACATTCTAAACAATCTGAGCTAATAATAAAAAACAAAACACTAAAATGTGAGATTTGTTTTAAATATTGTTAAAATCGATTTCCAGTTTTCATAAGACACTTTGGTCCAGTACACATACAAACATTCTAAATCTAAATCTAAGCTGCAAAGATATGTATCATTTGAGATACATATTAAATGCATTCCCACAAGCAGACATGCATAATTTCGCGCTTACACATGCCGCATGTGGACCTATAATATAAAAAACCCAATCTCAGATGAACATAAGCCCTGCAACTCTTGCCGACCTTCCCTGAAGCAGGGGTGACATTGGCAAAGTGAACCATTTTTTACAGTATGGGTGGTCAGCCGCATACCAACCTATAATTCAAGGAATTGGTCATGTTAAATTACCTCTGATGGACAGAAGACAATTAAGCACTAGGGGTACGATTTTAGTACTAGTCTGCATGTTTCACTACCCTATTTGGAAATGTGGAATTGGTTTCCTTAGCTGGAAAAATAAATAGGCTCCACACCCCTTCGGAGACAACGCGGTAAGTACCTACTTGAATTATTGTAACAAATTTGTAAGAGCGAACTTACACGTGTCTGCTTGTGGGCAGAGATTTCATACTTCAAAGGATGAAGGGTTTTTGTATTGACATTTGTGAAGATCCATTATAGATTAATAATGTAAATATAAATAAAAATATAAATTATTTTTCAAATATTATGTTTACCCCTTCCCTCACCCCCCCCCCATAGCTCCCCACCTAAAACTTTCTCTAGAATTCACTTTTGTAATTTTTAGATTCGTTATTTTTTCTCTTGCTAACGGCGTAATAACACCGAAAGCGCTCAAGGAAATAAATCTAATCATGAAGAAAAACATTGTTTTTTTTTTAAATATTTTTTACATTATTAATTGGGTAAAATTAATAAATATTAATTGGAAAAAATAAGTCTTAGCGTCCTTCATGAATCACTACCAACGCTGTCTGCACTCTCCAAAAAAATATTAGATTTCATCTCCCACTTTGCTGTATTGTAAAAAATATTAAACTCTATAAAAAAATATTGAATTTTCTGAAATTTTCTCAATTCCTTGAATAAACAATTGATTCCAATGTTTCCAAAAACAACAGAAATATTTGAAATGATATTCTCTTTTACGAAGAAAACTCATCCATTATTTGAAGGTAAATTGAATGCCAGTGGCAGTACGTTATTTCAAAAACTAAAAGAACAGCAACAAAAAATAAACCGTAAAAATTGGCAATGCGAGATTTTCATCAATATGTTTGAATATTTATTTTTCAGCAAACAATTTTCGCGAAAGTATTATTTTTCTTGGCATGGGGAACATCCAGATGCCTCCTCCGTATGCCTTTTTTTAATTTTGTAATGCCCCCCGGCGACATGTGCCTCTCTATGCAAGAGACAACTCGGAAATAAAAAAAAAACAATAGAAAAGTTTTTTCATTAAAACATCGGTTCCCCCTGCGTCCCCCCTCCCTCTTGTATGACCGGGTTTCTTTATATTGCAACAGATACAGATTATCATTTATGAATGGCACTTTTGTGTGTCGTTTCAACTACATTGACGGGTCTGTAGTGGTTAGCGTTCCGGACTCGGTCATGGAAGTTTGTGGGTTCGAATTCTGGTGGAGCACAAAAAACATACCATTTACGAGTATATTTTTAGATATCGCCACCTTAAAGTCACCCCTGTCTCAGGGAATGACGGCAAGAGTTGCAGGGCTTATGTTCATTTGAGATGGGTTCTTATAATGTAGGTCCACATGCGGCATATGATAGCGCGAAATTATACATGTCTGCTTCTGGGAATGCATTTAATATAAATCTAAAATGGTATATATCCTTGCAGCTTAGATTAGATTAGATTAGATTAGATTAGAAAGGTAAAACTGAATAAGTGTTGATTCACTGATTTGAGAAATCTTGAATATATTTTTTAATTGTGTGTAACTTCTCATAGTAAGTGAACTAACTATAAGGCGATTCTCATGACAAACTTCTAAACACAGGATTTTCACACTTTTTTAATGTTTTCTCCGTAGAAAACAGGATTTTTTTTATTCTAATCTAATCTAATCTAATCTAAGTTGCAAAGATATGTTACATTGGAGATTCACATTACATGCATTCTCACAACCAGACACGTACAAGTTCGCGCTTGCACATGCCTCATGTGAACCTACAACATAAAAACCAAATCTCAAATGGACATACACCCTGCAACTCTTGCCGTCCTTCCCTGAGACAGGGGTGACATTGGCAAAGTGAACCATTTTTACAGCATGGGTGGTCAGCCGCATACCAACCTATAAGTCAAGGAACACACACACACGACAAATGACATTTTATACATCACTAAATAATAATATCCAAATACAAAATATCCATTTACAAATAAAAACAAATTCCAATTTAATAAACCCTAGCCGCCAACATTACAGATCAACCGCCATTTCTTTCTGTCTTTACATACTTCTTTCATTTCCTCCAGAGTCATAATTTTCTGAGATTTTCTTTTATTTATCTGAGAAATGCATGTAAGTTTCATATGTCACTTTTACTTTTTTTACCTTTAAGGTATCAACATCGCTACTCTTTGCTGCATTAAAAAAATCATATACCTTTACCAAAGACCGATCACAAAAGGTCCATTTAGCCTTACCGCAATTAGGTCCTGCTTGAGAATTGGCGCTTTCTATAGCGACAGTCATGCTCGCAGAGGGCTCTTGTGGTGTGATTCATACAAAATACAATGCTCACCAAATTAATCCATTCATGTCTACGCGGCCTGAAATTTCTTTATTATAATTTATCAAATTCATACTCTCAGAATCAGATGTTTCAAATAGAGAATCAGATGTTTCAAAAATTTTGAATGGTATTCATTCAAAAATGACATGCATAAATGATCGTAGTGGCTTGTTTTAGGCCGACTAGAGATTATTTAAGGCTCTTGAATATGTATATGCTCCTGATACTTTTTTTGTATTAATTTATTAATTTATGGGAGTGACTTTTTCTTCCTCTTTTGTCGCATCAAAAATATTTCAAAGACTAATTAGAAACACAAACGGAGTTTTAACAAACTCCGACGTCAGTGTTCTTTTTATAAATTTAAATATGGAATCTTTTTTTGTTTCTGAACGTTAATTAATAATTTGTTATTCTATTGAATTAACAAAGGCCTAATTAAGGTGAAACAATCTTTTTAATTTACATTTTACATTGTGATGATGAAACACCCTGAATGACGTAGGGCAGGTATTTTATTAATATTATTATTTGAATATTAATTAAATTATATAAAAATGTAATTTGTTGTGTATGTTCCTTGACTTATAGATTGGTATGCGTCTGACCACCAATGCTGTAGAAGATGGTTCACTTTGCCAATGCCACCCCTGTTTCAGGGAAGGTCAGCAAGAGTTGCAGGGTGGATGTTCGTTTGAGATTTGTGTATTTATGTTGTCAGTTCACTTGCGGCATGTGCAAGCGTGAACTTATACGTGACTGAGCGCTTGTAAAAATGCATATTATACAGTGAATCCCCAACGTTACATATCGTTGCAACTTAGATTAGATTAAATTAGATTTAGATGGCTTATTTGGTGAGCGCTGTTCTCGTTTGCAATCACACTTCAAGGGCCCTCCGCGAGCTTGGTCGTTGCTGTAAGAAGCGCCGATTCTCAAGCAAGACCCAGTTGCTGTAAGGCTGGATGGACCTTTAGTGACGGGTCTTTGGTAAAGGTATATGAATTTTTCCCCCAGCGAAGAACATATTTGAAAATAAAATGGTATATTTTTGTGCTCCGCCGGGATTCGAACCCACAACCTTCCATTTACGAGTCAAAAGTGTTAAACACTACACTCTCCCAGTTCTTGTTTGCCGTATACGCCAATCTTATCAAATATGACTTTTTCATGCAGTTGTCTTATGAATCAAATTCTACACAATCTGAGCTAAGAAAAACCGTAAAACTCGATAATGTGAGAGTTCATTAAAATATTTTTTGAATAAATTTCTTGTTTTCATAAGACACATTGGTCCAGTACACATGCAAACATTGCTCATGTAAAATTTTCTCAATGGTGTATACGGCAAACAAGAACTAAGGCAGCGACTAGACAACGGACCGGTAATTTAAATCTTAAATGGAAAATATATTTGCTGCTCAAGATTACTGATTAGATACGAGTATGATGGACGTTTCACCGCTACTTGTATGTGGCATCTTCAAAACGTTCATCATCTGAAGTGCATATCATTTGCGAGAATCTTTAAATCTTTTTCGATATGCTGGAAACATCCTGGAATCATAATATTTTCGAAAAGTCGAAAAGTAAAAAGTTTGATTTCAAAAAATTCTTGACGAAGCGTGCTGAGAAAAGTTGGTCCGGATACCAAGAACATTTCTACGTTTAAACTTACAAATAGAGTATTACCAAAAAAATGTATGGTAACTATAATTCTCATTAGAATCGCTGTTTTAGTTTCAGTATATATTTTTGGTAAATTTTATGGTCAAGTTGTAGGGAAGTGTGTTATACTTGGAAAACAGGAGCACGGAATTAGGGATGATATGGATATCCGTAATCGAAACTGTCGGATATCCGCAATTTAAAAAAAACGTATCCGTGACTGAATACGATTTAAAAGTTTCGGATAATTCTGGATGTGGTTGGAGTCTAAATGAAACATGAAATTTTTGTGTTTTCGCTAACAAAAAGATATATAATAAAAATCTTCATTCAAATGATGATGATGAGTTGATGATTTCTTTATAGCGCCGTTTCGTGATGTAGTCACTCCAAGGGCGCTGGTGTAAACGATGCCAGAAATTCGCTTGTCTTCAGTGCATTCCGGAACTTTCCATGGTCCTCTAGCTCTCTCACATGATGTGGCAGGTGGTTCCAGGCCAGAGGGCCAGCAACTGCAAAGGCACGCTCTCCAAATATTGTGTTAATTCTTCTTATAGGTTCTTCAATCCTTGATTTGGCTCCAGTCTCAGCCGAGCGCAGTGTAAGGCTTTTTTTGCCGAGGGTGACTGGTTTGATTAAATCAGCGAGATATTTGGGTGTTTTTCCAAATAAAGCTTTGTGGACCATCGTGCACACTTTGAACTCGATGCGCTCCGGTATACGGAGCCAGTGAAGCTTGTGGAGAAGAGGAGTAATGTGTGTAAATTTCGACTGACCAGAAATCATGCGAGCGCACGCATTTACAACCAATTGTAGCCTATTCAATTGACATTTGGTTGGCCTGCATAAAAGCTAATGCAGTAGTCTATTTTAGATAGGTACCACAAATGCATTTACTAAAGCTTTCCTTGCTTTCATTGGTAGACAGTTATTAACAAGCTTGATTTGCCGTAATCCGTAATTCAAAGCTCTCAGATGCATGCCCACAAACAAACACGTGTAGTTCGCGCTTACAAATGCTGATTGTGTACTTACAAATAAAATCCAAACCTCAAATGAACATAAGCCCTGCAACTCTTGCCGACATTCCCTGAAACAGGGGTGACATTGGCAAAGTGAACCATTTTGTACAGTATGGGTGGTCAGCCTCATACCAACCTATAAGTCAAGGAATAATAAGACAAGGAATATAATAAAATTAATTTACTTACCTACTTGAAAGTATTGCATTAAGACTGGTTCCTAGTCTAGTGGTTGACGCTACAAACGCGTAATCAGAAGGTTGTGAGTTTCCAATTTTCTCTTCACTCGGTTGATTTATTAATTTGCCTTTACCAAAGACCGGTCACCAAAGGTTCATCCAGCCTTACAACAACTGCGTCTTGCTTGAGAATTGGCGCTTTCTGTAGCGAAGACCAAGTTCGCAGTTCTCTTGAGGTGTGATTCACAGCAAAACAGCGTTCACCAAATAAATCATCCTAACATCATTATTTTTATTACTATATCCGAATCTGAAACAGATATTATATTTTTCCTGTATCCGAAATTTCGTATCCATAACAGAATCAGCTGGCAGGATGATACCTATATCCTATGAGGTTTTTATGTGATCCCACATAGTGAGCGGGGAAAGAACTTTTCATAAAAATTGTCGTTCAACTTTGGAGGGAATTAATTTGGATGGGACCGCAAGGAGAGGGTGGCGGGGAGAGCAGAAAGCAGAGAGGATCTCAAGCTGTCAGTTTGCGCGCGCTTTTTTTCGCGGAAAAACTTAGCATCAACTTACCCTGAAATTAAGCTACGCACTCTAATTCTTCAATTTCAGTTAAGTCACTGAATGAGGCTGACCACCTATACTGTAAATTTTTTTTCACTTTGCCAATGTCACCGCTGTTTCATGGGAGGTCTGCAAGAGTTGCAGGGCTAATGTTCATTTGAGATTGGGTTTTTTATATTGTAGGTCCAAATGCGGCATGTGATCTCAAATGATACAAATCTTTGCAACTTAAATTTAGATAGTTTGGAAGAAAATAATGAATACACGATGAACGACATACAAAAAGAGCTTACAACGTCCCCTTAGTGCTTGTTTGTCCTATGCTCATTAAGTGTAATCTCACATAAGCAATGTTTGTATGGGTACTGGACCAATGTGTCAAACTGGAAATTCATTTTAAAAACATTTAAAACACCTCTAACACTATCGTGTTTTACGTTTTTTTCTTAGCTCAGATTATTTATAATGTGATTATTAAGATCATTTCATTGAAAGGTCACCTTTGAATTAAATGGCGGATAAGCTAAACAAGCACTTTATCTTTCGGCCAAGCCGAAACAACCATTGAATCTAATCTCAAAATTCTCTAAAATCATCAAGATCAAGCGGAAATTAAAGTTTAACTAAAATCTTAATTTCCTTTCTAATCTAATCTAATCTAAGTTGCCAAGATATGTTACATTAGAGATTCACATTACATGCATTCCCACAACCAGACACGTACAAGTTCGCGCTTGCACATGCCTCATGTGAACCTACAACATAAAAACCAAACTCAAATGGACATACACCCTCCAACTCTTGCCGTCCTTCTCTGAAACAGGGGTGACATTGGCAAAGTGAACCATTTTTACAGCATGGGTGGTCAGCCGCATACCAACCTATAAGTTAGGGAATAAAAAACAAGCACAGGGGGGACGATTGGGTGGATTGCCTAAACAGTACGCTGAAAAAAATACAGTTTTCAGAGTCACGCCGCCATTTCGTTGATTCTGCTTCCCACAGTTTGGGAACCTCTGCACCAAGAGGCGGAGAGAATCTCTTGAAGAAACTTTCTTCGGCAAACAATCATAATGCGAAATGAAAGTTGGCGGATCGACTATGTGACACGATCTCTTCCACCACCTCGTCGTCCCTTCCCGCCGCATGCCCTCCTGGGAAATCTGGCTTCACATCTCCAGGAGTGCAGCCTCACGAACCTGGCGTGTCTCACTTTATTTGGAAACTTGGACCAACTCTGCGTTTTTGTTATCTTTTTTTTGTGTTGGTTTCTGAAGTCCATTCAAGGAGTTTCTTTTGCAGAAATGTTTTATAAATCCCAAATATTTTATGTGAGTTTTAGGTGTATTGTATCCAGAAATGATGGAAATGGAAGATCGAGAGAACGATCATTGGATAAAGTTGGGAAATTTTGAAAGAATGGAATACATAGAGTGATAAAAACAGAAGGAAATGTATGAAAAGGGGGATTCACAAGTTCATTCAAGGAGATTCACTTGTAGAAATATTTTATAAATCTCAAATATTCAATGTGTGATTTAGGTGTATTGTATTAATAAATGATGCAAAGTGAAGATCGAGAAAAGTATGTTTGGATAAGGTTGGTGAAATTGTAAAGGAATGTGATGTAAAAAGTGAATGAAAAATAAGCAATTGTATGAATAAGGTGATTCACAAGTGCATCCAATGGTTTATAAATCTAGAGTATTTATTGCATACTCCAGTACACCTAGAAAAAAATCACGATCTAAAATTTAAATTTGAAAAAAATATTGACATTTAAGGCTCATATTTAATGCACGCCCACAAGCAGGCACATTTAAGTTCTCGGTCACACATGGAGCATGTACACAAAATAAACAAAACCTCACATTAAAATGCAATTTTCCAACTTTCCCTGAAACCGCGGTGGCATTAGCAAAAGTAAACCAAGTTTTTACAGCATGGGGGTCAGCATCATACCAACTTATCACTCTATTAGTCAAGGAATGTGAAAGAATTAAAAAAAAACTTGAAATCAAATTATGCACTCACAAAAAAAACATCAAACCTTACAACTTTTGCCGCTTTTTCCTGAAAACGGGGTGGCATTGGCAAAAAAATTACAGCATGAGAGTTGCCATCATATGTACCAACCTATTTGTTAAGGAGCAATATACGTATCTGTAGATTTATATAAATCTCTATTTAATATTTTTGTTTTCTATCTGTTTTCATAACATGTTTTCCCAGTTGCCGATATTTTTTTATCTGTCAATAAAAGTTGATTAACAATAAAAAGATATGATTATTGTTAGTTATTGCGTTGGCGAACATGTTTCAATATAAAAGTTTCCCGCCAAACTTCATTACGGCGGTGATCCGCGTTTCATTATAACAATAACAATAGAAAGGAAAATATGTGCCTGCCGATAAAGTAGAATAGATACATGTAACAACATGGCAACATAGATACATGTAAGAACATGACATAATAGATACGTGTAACAACATGAAAACATAGATACATGTAAGAACATAACATAATAGATACGTGTAACAACATGAAAAAAGATAGATGCATGTAACAACATGACATTATAGATACGTGTAACAGCATGGCAACATAGATACATTAACAACATGACATAGTATGTACGTGTAACAACATGAGAACATAGATACATGTAGGAACATGACGTAATAGATACGTGTAACAACATGAAAAAGATAGATGCATGTAACAGCATGACATTATAGATACGTGTAACAGCATGGCAACATAGATACATTAACAACATGACATAGTATGTACGTGTAACAACATGAGAACATAGATACATGTAGGAACATGACGTAATAGATACGTGTAACAACATGAAAAAAGATAGATGCATGTAACAGCATGACATTATAGATACGTGTAACAGCATGGCAACATAGATACATTAACAACATGACATAGTATGTACGTGTAACAACATGAGAACATAGATACATGTAGGAACATGACATAATAGATACGTGTAACAGCATGGCAACATAGATACATTAACAACATGACAGAAATATGTACACAAACAGTGAAAAAGATACGTGAATTAATATAGCAAAATATCAACTTATAAGTTAAAATATGTAACAATATAGCAAAAAAGCGACATGGAACAATACAGCAACACAGTAACAATATATCACAATATTGTGAATTAGATAAATGTAACAAAATAACAAACAATATGAAAGCATCAAATCTTTTTCGTTAGAAAAGCATCGTCGGCCGTCAATCTTCGATATAATACATATATTACAATAAAAGAATAATATTTTTAACACAACAATTTAAAAGACTTACTTATTTTTGTTAACCCACATTTACAAACATCATTGTTTTGTAAACAAGCAAAACATCATGGAGTAATTTCATACAGTAAAAACGTGTTTTTTTTTGTTGTTTTTCTCACGACACTAAATTTAAGCAGACTGACGTTTTATACACTTGCGGGCACAGAATTATAAAATTCATACCACGTGTCCTTTATTCCGTGATCCACAAAGCACGACACGTGCGCGGAATTTATAAAATTTAATTCATTTCAGCGGTTACCAACGAGTGTTGTGTCACTGTTTGTTCTTAGGAAGAGGATGACTCATACGACTCACATACTTAGTGCTTGTTTGTCGTATCTCCAACAGATGTAATTTCACATGAGCAATGTTTGAATGTGTGCTGGACCAATGCGCCTTATATAATCTAATCTAAATTTAAGTTGCAAAAATATGTATCATTTGAGATTCATATTCAATGCATTCTCACAAGCAGACACGCATAATTTCGCGCTCACACATGCCGCATGTGGATGTACAATATATAAAAAAACCCAATCTCAAATAAACATAAGCCCTGCAACTCTTGCCGACCTTCCCTGAAACAGGGGTGACATTAGCAAAGTGAACCATTTTTTACAGTATGGGTGGTCAGCCTCATACCAACCTATACGTCAAGGAATACCAACCTATAAGTCCTATGAATGCTGGAAATTAATTATGAAATTACCAAAAAAACAGCTCGTATCCTATCTTATAACTACTTATAACTATGTTTTACGTGTTTTTCTTGGAAGTCCGGTCGATAGCTCAGTTGGTAGAGTGCTTGCATTTCATGCCATGAGCCCTGGGTTCGAATCTCACCAAGGATGTCAGAATGATTTCCCGTTTCGGTGATTATTTCAAACTCCAAAAATAAAATACCGGCAATGTTTTATCAGCCTTCACAAGAAATGAGTGCCAGCCCCCTCGGGAGCTGGGAAACCCACATTTCAACTGAAGTGGTTGGCGTAAGGCCAGCCCCCTTACCTGTATAAATAAATAGGTTCCACTCGCCACATGCGAAGCCCTTCGGCGATAACGCGGCAAGAAGTTACACTATCTGTAGCCTAGTTGCGTTCTTAGCTTTTAAAGGTCATCTTTGAATCAAATGGTAGATACGCCAAATAAGCCATGGGAGGAACTGAATGCCAGGTAGATCAAATTACAAGGTGAAAATAATTGTTTCGTTGTATTGCCTTGTTGATTGCAATCTGTCCAAAATATGGCATAAACGGATGCCAAATGGAGTTGGAACGGCACGCATAATCCAAATAGTTGTTTTTGGCTGAAAACCTTACAGGTTTATGCCACTAGGGTCCTAAGCAACGCATTATGATAAAAACCTATAATCTAAGTTGCATGGATTTATTAATATTTCATCCTACAGTGCTTGTTTGGCTTATCTACCATTTGATTCAAAGATGACCTTTCCATGAAATTGCCTTAAAAATCACGCGCAACTAAGCTACACATATAATGTAACTTTTTGCCTGCGTTTTCCCCGAAGGGGTCGCATGTGGCGATTCGTGACCTATTAATTTTTACGGGTAAGGTTGCCGGCCTCACACCAACCACTTTCAGTTGAAGGGGGGGTTTTCCAGCTCCCGGGGGGGCATATATAAGCAAACACATTTAAGTTTATGATTACAAATGCTGCATGCATACTTACAAATTAAAACCCAAGCCTCAAATGAACATGAATCTTGCAACTTTTGCCGACCTTCCCTGAAACTGGGGTGACATAGGCAAAGGGAACCGTTTTTTACAGTATGGTTGGTCAGCTTCATACCAACCTATAAGTCAAAGAATACATTATCGTCCTGTTGATAATGATGTGATAACATCGAAAGCGCTCGAGCAAATAAATCAACTCGTGAAGAAAAACTTTGTGTTAAATTTATACATTATTAATTATTAGTTAGGCTTTTATCTAGCAACCCGGCAGTGATACGTCGTGGCATTTTGGCACATTTTGGTTACTAAAAAAATGATCTTTTCTGTACAATGTAACTTTAAGATAACGCTAAAAATTCCTTGTTAGAATTATAGCATCTTTCTATCCCTTTCTGGCGCTGTACATTCTCACCTAATTTACATGAGAGACGGGACCGTGCGAGCGAGACGGCGATAAATAACGCTGAAAAAATGAATTCCTCTCCAGGTAATATTTTCCACTTTCTGAAATTAGTTTACTGAAAATGTTTCGCTTTCTGCTTGCGCGGGAAAATGTGACGAACTGCTGTGAAAAATTATAAATACATAAGTGAAAGAAAATGTTGTTTCGATTTTAGGGTTCTAATTGTCTCCAAATTAAACACTGATCTTCTTTTAGGATATTTATTTTACAGTTAGATTTATTTTTACACTTTTACATATTGAGCAATTTATATTTATGTATTTCACAGATGGTTTGTGTTCACTTATACTGTTAGTCTGCATCTTAGTTAGACTAGATTGGCTGGGGCATATTCAGCGAATGGACCATCGGAGCCTGGAGAAGACGATTGCGATGACAAACCCGGAGGGACGTCGGACAGTGGGAAGACCACATTCAAGATGGCTGGATGGAGTGGTGGCGAATTGCCGTGCAGTGGGAATGTGGGACTGGAGGTTCTGTCTGGTTAGGATCTGTCTGGTTAGGATGGTTTGATGGAGGGACAAAGGCGCACAGAATCTGACAAGTTCTGTCGCCGTGAAGCTTGGGGAGTGTCAAATGGCCCCTGCAGGGTTGCCAAAGCTTTTACCACACTGAAGAAATCACTTCCGTCTGGTAACAGTAGACGTAAGCAAGAAGATGAATGGAAAATTGGAACTTTAAATGTAAGAGGAATGAAGGACAAAGAACAAGAGTTAGAGAAAAAGATGAATGACAGGAAGATTAAAATTCTATGTGTGACTGAGACCAAGATGAAAGGTGAAGGGGAGAAAGTTCTGAGTAATGGTAGTTTATTCATTTACTCGGGAGTGAAAGATGGATGCCCTAGACAGGGTGTTGGTGTGATTATAATTGAGAGTGTGAGAAATTATGTTAGGAATTACGAATGGATCTCTCCTAGGATTCTTCTAGTGAGGATCAGGTATGGAAGTATGAACTTTTTACTCATTGCATGCTATGCGCCAGTAGATTCAGAATGTATGGAGACTAAAAATTAATTCTGGGATATGCTTGATGACACAGTCAGAATGAAAGACGAGAATGAAAAGTTGTTGCTTCTTGGTGACATGAATGGATGGGTAGGTAGAAGAAAGGATGAATATGAGAGGGTCGTAGGACCAAATGGAAGAGGTGTCATCAATGGCAGTGGGAGACGTCTTGTCGACATGTGTGTGGAGCATGGAATGTTTGTATCAAATACCTGGTTTAAACATAAAGACGTGCACACATATACGTGGTATGGGCCAAATACTCGCACTGTCATTGACTACATATGTATGGAAGAATGTATGAGAGGTGCCATAAGAGATGTCAGAGTCTACCAAGGTGTATCCGTGGGATCAGACCATCATCTCTTGTGTGCCACAGTAATGATAGGTAAAGTGAAAATGTTGAAAAGAACGAAAGTTATTAAGATGAAAAGAATAAAGGTAGAAAAACTAGATGATGAAAGTGTGAGGAATGATTTTGAAGTGGAAGTAAGACAGATTTTGAAATCGGATGAATGCAAGGAATTGGCGAAGAATGCATGTGTAGGAAAAATGTGGGAAACATTTAAAACATGTTTGGTTGAAAGTGCAAAGAAAGTATGTGGAGAAGTGACGATTGGGCATAGAAAAGGCAATGAATGGTGGAACGATAAGGTTAAGCAAGCAGTGAAAGAGAAGAAAGAGAGTTATTTAAAATGGATCAATGATAGAAAGAATAAAATGTTAGAGACCGAGTACAAGAGGAAAAAATGGCTAGCGAAGAATGAAGTTCAAATGAGTAAGAGAAGTATGGAAGAGAAATTGAGTGAAAGAGCACAGAATGACTTCTCTGACAATAAAAAGATGTTTTGGAGCTGGGTGAGACAAAACAATGAAAGTTGTAAGTCCACAACTCCGGGAATCAAAAATGTCAGCGGAGACATTCTGTGGAATAAAGAAGATGTAAAAAAGAGATGGAAAGAATATTTTAATGAGGTTTTTGGTGAAGATGAATGTGATTCAACTGTGAAAGGAGAATATGATGAGGGTAATGTTTTGAAAATATCGAAAGAAGAAGTAAGAAAGGTTATAAAGGAATTAAAGAATGGGAAAGCTGCAAGTGTGGATGGTGTGAGACCTGAGATGTTGAAAGAGGGAGGAGAATGTGTGATTGAATGGATGAAAGAGCTTTGCGAATTGTGTGTTAGTGTCAAGGAGGTTCCATCGGACTGGAGAGAGGCGGTCATTGTGCCAATTTACAAAGGTAAAGGCGACAAAAAAGACTGCCGTAACTACAGACCGATCAGCCTTCTTAGTGTGCCAGGTAAAGTGCTATGCAAGATTCTTATCCATAGGGTAAGATTATCCACCCAGGAGAAGGTCTCAGATATACAATCTGGCTTTATGCCAGAAAGAGGTTGCGTAGACCAGATATTCGCGCTTCGACAGATAGTCGAAAAACAGCTGGCCGTAAATAAAAAGGTCTACGCGGCTTTCGTAGATCTTGAGAAAGCCTTCGACTCGGTGGATAGAAGTATGATGTGGTGTGTGCTATAGAAGTATGGTGTAAACAAAGCACTTTTGAATGCGATACGCGCCATCTATGTAAATAGCAGGGCGTGTGTCAGGGTGGATGGAGAATACAGCGAGTATTTTAATGTGTACAAAGGTGTGAGACAGGGTTGCATAATGAGCCCATGGTTATTCAATATAATCATGGATCATTGTGTTAAACAAACGAATCTGGAAGGACATGGCATACAAATTGGAGAGAGAAAAGTCGGAGTTCTGCTTTATGCTGATGACGCAGTATTAATTGCTGATTCAGCAGCGGAACTCCAGACAATGCTCTCTAGTTTGAACCATGCTCTGTGTGCAAGCAAGTTGAAAATGAATGCAAGTAAGACGAAAGTACTGATTTTTGACAGAAGCGATGAAACTGAAGAATGCACGTTCATGTTGAATGGTACGAAAGTTGAAATTGTGGATGAATTTAGATACTTGGGAAGTATGTTTGAATAGAATGGAAAGATGACAAGAGAACTTGAGAATAGGGTGTGCAAGGGAAAGCAAGTGGTCGGTGCAATAGGAAGAATAGCAAAGAACAAGCGATTGACGATGGATCTGAGAATGGCGGTACACAATGGCATATTGTTACCGACTTTGATGTATGGAAGTGAAGCATGGACAGTGAATGATAGCAAAATGAGTTAAGTATGTACGGTGGAAATGAAGCATTTGAGAAGTATGACAGGAAAAACTTTGAGGGATAGAGTTAGGAATGAATGGGTAAAAATGTATACAAAGAAAGTGTGAAAGGAAAAAGAGGGAAGGGACGACCGAGAAAAGTATGGAGTGATCAGATTGAGGAGATTGTGAAAGAATGGGATATACAAAGTGAGCGTAAAAGAAGAAAATGCATGAAAAAGGTGATGGATATGAAGGAATTGAAAGAGGTATGTCAGGATAGGAAAAAATGGAGGCAACTCTGCAGAGGCTCTGGCCACCCCTAGCGGAATGGCGACAGAGTTACAGTTACAGTTACAGAGGAGGAAGACGTTGGATAGACAGCGCTGGCAGCGATTGCTGAGGGAGGCCAAGACCCACCCCGGGTTGTCGTGCCAATGATGATGATGATGATGATGCTGTTAGTCTTCACAGGTACTAGGTTGTAAGAGAACTCTACTCTTGCAAGCTGTTTGCACCTTATATACCCCAGCGATAGAAGATTCTAAAGGTGAATTTTGCCAGAAGCTTCTCGAAGCACATTCTTATGAAAATCTAGTGAGTTCTCTATGTACTCAACAATCATTAATCCTACCCACCAATATTATGTATAAAGAATTCCTATCAGCTATAACTAATACCAATACCTTCCTAAATATTTATATTGCATACATTATTTACATAACAATATATTATATCTGTAATTTTTTAAAAAGTATTTCTACGATTGTAAGAAAAAAAATATTTTGTTCAATATGTCGGTGTTATAGCCGCGGGGATCAAGACAGGTTATTTGGAACCGGATAACGCTGGTTCGAATCCCGCGACGATAACTTCGACCCTGGTTCAACAGATGCCGTTGCATGCACACAAGCTTCTGCTTTCGCATGAAGACAACTGGCCAGGTGAAATAGGTTGGTGGATTGCATTCCTTTCCACAAATCTGTTTTTCTAAAAAAAAAAAAAAATGTCAGCACGAGGTTGCTCATAATATTTTTTTAGTAAATTCTTGAAGTAGAATGCAATTCGCTAACCCATATAATTCTGGATCAATGAAATCAAGGACTATTCTAAAATCATCAGTTTGGTAATCATCAATGCACTTCGTTAAAATGCCCAATAGAAAAAAATACAACAATATGAATTTTCATAGACCATACAAAATTTAATTAATTTTTGATATTGATTATTATTTTTTTTCAAATAAAAATTTATTTAAAGCACAAAAAGTTTTCCCCTCAATAAATTAGAATTTTTGCAAATAAACAAATAGTTGAAAATACAAATAAGAAATGTTGATTTAATATTTTAATGAAAAATGTATTTGTGAAATGAGATGATATAAAAAATATACCTATTAAATAAACAACAAACATTTCTCGAAAACAAAAAATCTGTTTCTGTTTATTCTAAATATGACTACGCATTTGTTTATTTATTTCAATTAAATTTAATTCCAAAAAGTAAATGTGGTTTTTAATCAAAATAATTTGACTGCAATTGTTGAATTTGAGATTAAAATACATTGAAATTTATGCGGCATTATAACGACTCTAAAATAAATCAGAATATTCAATCCCATTACGTTAATCATCAATGATTAATTAAAAACTATCCGTTAATGAACTCACTCTCGGATAATTATATGCGAAAATTTGAAACCTTAAAATTTAATTAAAAAATAATAATTGTAACGGGTCGATAGCTCAGTTGGTACAGTGCTTGCATTCCATACCGAGAACTTGGCTTCGAATCTCAGTGAGGGTGTCAGAAATGAGTTTAACTCGCAACTAAGCTATATATATAGTGAATATTCTAGCCGCGTTTTCCCCGAAAGAATCGCATGTGGCGAGTGGAAACTAATTATTTTCAGAGATAATGTGGCCGGACGCTAACCACTTCAGTTGAAGTGGGGGTTTCTCAGCTCCCGAAGAGGCTAATACTCATATTTTGTGAAGAATAAGTAAAGCTTACCGGTATTTTATGTTGGGTTTGAAATAAATCCCGAAACAGGATTTCATTTCCGACACACTCAGTGGGATTTGAACCCGAGTTCTCGTCATGGAATGCCAGCACTGTTTCAACTGAGCTTTTGACCGGACTAGGACGACCCTTTTTAAAATAACGCAATGAAAAATTGCTTATTGGAAATGAAAAGCTTACGAATCAAGAGAGCTGCAGGCAGAGTATGGCTGAACAGCAGCCGATACACAGGAATGGAGAGGAGGGGAGCAGGCCTGCGTGAGGAAGAAGGAAGAAGGAAGAAGGAAGAAGGAAGAAGGAAGAAGGAAGAAGGAAGAAGGAAGAAGGAAGAAGGAAGAAGGAAGAAGGAAGAAGGAAGAAGGAAGAAGGAAGAAGGAAGAAGGAAGAAGGAAGAAGGAAGAAGGAAGAAGGAAGAAGGAAGAAGGAAGAAGGAAGAAGGAAGAAGGAAGAAGGAAGAAGGAAGAAGGAAGAAGGAAGAAGGAAGAAGGAAGAAGGAAGAAGGAAGAAGGAAGAAGGAAGAAGGAAGAAGGAAGAAGGAAGAAGGAAGAAGGAAGAAGGAAGAAGGAAGAAGGAAGAAGGAAGAAGGAAGAAGGAAGAAGGAAGAAGGAAGAAGGAAGAAGAAAAAGGAAGAAGAAGGAAGAAGGAAGAAGGAAGGAGGAAGAGGGAAGAAGGAAGAAGGAAGAAGAAGAAGCTTTCGATAATGCTGTTTTTTTTATCATTTGATACAAAAATAAGTAAAATAAAATTCTAGAGAAAAAAAACTCAATGTTGTTCCAAGAAAATTATTTTAAATTGACTCCCTCATAATTTATTAAAGCAAAAAAAAAACATAACTCCCTAAAAATTGTACAAGATTTTTTTCATACACCCGCGCGCAGTCTGAGACGCGAAAAATAAAATACAAAATTAAATTAAATTTCGCAAAAAAAAAAAAAATGTCGCAAAAATTCAGTCGAATTTAATTAAAAGCGGAAACCTATTTATTGTCGCTGTTCCGCTTAGACAGGGGCGGCCAATCTCTGGACGGCTTCATGAATACTAAATATGTAAAGGGGGGATGGTGATGATGATGATACATACTACTGTTGCCTTGTGAGAGGGCAACGGTTGTACACCCCTGCGAATACAGAGGGTGGATTAAAACATAACGATTTTTTTTCAGATAATCTATAATCTAATACGCAAAATATATTATATTTGAGATTCATATTAAATGCATTCCCACAAGTAGACACGTATAAGTTTGCGCTTACACATGCCGCATGTGGACCTACAATATAAAAAAACTAAATCTCGAATGAACATAAGCCCTGTAACTCTTGCCGACCTTTCCTGAAGCAGGGGTGACATTGGCAAAGTGAACCATTTTTTACAGTATGGGTGGTCAGCTGCATACCAACCAATAAGTAGCTTAGCTTGTGCAGAAAGGTTACCACGTAAAGACGTAAGCTACATCAACAACAAAATGTCTAGAATGTAAGTTATTCCATAACGATTCGTCTGACAACCGAAAAGTTTAACTAACCGTGAATGTTACTTGTACAAATTTTTTGTCAATGTTTTTATTTTGGGTTTGAAATAAACCTAATAGAAAAAAATATTGACACGTCTGTGTTTATTTAAGAAACCAAAGAACGAGTCGTTTTTCGAGCATCTATTTCTCATTTCTTGCACACTTTTTTCAGCGAAATGTATAAGGAAAGAGTGAAGTCAAACTTTAACACCCCTTGTACTTCAGATCCGTTCTTGTATGACGTCCTCTGCTCAGTATTCTGCACACAGCCTCATCCCTCTCCCTCCCCCGGCGTCTTTCTGCCACACCCCGGCAAGGTTTACCCAGCTCTCTTCATTTGGTCCAGCAGCCATCATGCTAGATATACAATACTGTCAACACACAACAACAAAGCAATGGAAGATAATCGATTTATTTATTGATTTACTTCAAATTCACTCTTGACCAATTTTCTTTCATTTCTTGACTTATAAATTAGTATACTCCTATAACCGTAGATATATCACCGTTTCAGTAGGGAGGGCTAGCACCTCTGCAGTCTCCTCAACTTAACCCTACCCATTTATCCATGCTGTAAGAATTTGGTTCACTTTTACCAATGCCACCCATGTTTTCGGGAAAGATGACAAGAGTTACAGGGCTTATGTTAATTTGAGGTCTGGATTTTAATTTGAAAGTACACATGTGGTACTTGCAAGTGCGGACTTTCACGTGTCTGTTTGTGAGTTGTGGGCATGCATTAAATATGAATTTTAAATGTTTATGTATCTTCGTAACTAAGATTAAAGATCATAGATACCCATGCTGTAAAAAAATCGTTCACTTTTTCCCATGCCACTCATGTTTCAGGGAAAGACAAGAAGAGTTGCAGGGCTTATGTTTATTTGAAGCTTAAATCTTCTTTGTAAGAACACTTGCAGATTATATATGTATAAGATTGAACCTTAAACGTGTCTGCTTGTAATCCCGAATTAAATTTGAATCTAAAGGGTAAATATATATTTGTGCAAACTTCGATAAGACATAGTTAAATGTACAAATCACTTCAATTTATATTGAATTGCATCCTTTTAAGAAGTTGATCTACGGGAAGTTTTTTGTCCGAAAATAAGCAAGACTGCTTTTAAAATGGTATTATGAACAAGCCAAAAAATTCTGAGAATAGCACATGCAACAAACAAAACAGCAAAAACAAATATAATGCCATGACAAATAGTAAATACGTGTTGGAGATCTAATCAACGGTGAGGTAGAAATAAACAATACTTTAATTTCAGTCTGATATCTGAATTTCGTTATTCGCTGTACCATTCACAGGTCGTAGCGTTCTAACGATCCTCGTTGGAGTCGTTACGGGCGTCCGTAACGACCGCTAGCCCGTTATAACGGCGGCAATATAATATACAGATAGATTGTTTGCGATATTGGACATCTAGATATTGTCCATTGAACATAAAGGGGAGAACTGAAGTGATATAAGATATGTAACCTTTTTGGTAACATTTTTCAGAAACCAAGTCTTGGAAAGACGAGAACGAGAGGATATACATTTGAAAAATAACTACCTTTAGTGGCGAAGGGTGCCATACGCCGGTTTCCATCGGTTTCCCGTTTAAAATGAGGCAGAAATGATAATAAAGTAGACTGCATGGTTTCAATGGGGGAAAAATACGTAT
This sequence comes from Agapetus fuscipes, assembly GCA_951799405.1. Classification (NCBI taxonomy): domain Eukaryota; kingdom Metazoa; phylum Arthropoda; class Insecta; order Trichoptera; family Glossosomatidae; genus Agapetus; species Agapetus fuscipes. Next base: position 2,744,601 of record OX637356.1, read on the forward strand.
TGTTTCTTTGGTTTTAAATGTATATTTTTATTTTGTGCCTATATTTTTTAACTACTTTGTTACATCATTTTAAAAAGGAAGCCGATAGAAACCGGCTTGTACGGCACCCTTCGCCACTGCTACCTTTACAAGAGGATGGCGACCATGGGTGGAAGTCCTTACAGTCATCGATAGATCTTACCGTATCTGTTTAAAGGTAGGACGGAATAAAACATGGTGATGTGTGAACAGCTGATCGTTGTTCCATATACAAAGTATCAATTATGTATACTGGGCCAATGTGTCTTATGAAAACGGGAAGTTGATTTTAGAAATATTTCAAATAACTTTCACGTTATCGTGTTTTACGTTTTTTTTTAGCTCAGATAGATAAGCCAAACAAGCATTAGGGTCAAAATGGCTGGCGCAACAAGGCACTGCCTTTACAAGAGGATGGCGACCCCCTGAGACAAATGGCTAGCACAAGAAGCCACTGCCTTTACAAGAGAAGGGTGACCAGTAGAGACAAATCGCTCCCCCAGTTCTTGTTTACCGTATACGCCAATCTTATCAAATATGACTTTTTCATCCAGTTGTCTTATGAATCAAATTCTACACAATCTGAGCTAAGAAAAACCGTAAAACTCGATAATGTGAGAGTTGTTTTAAATATTTTAAAATAAATTTCTTGTTTTTATAAGAAACATTGGTCCAGTACACATGCAAACATTGCTCATGTAAAATTTTCTCAATGGCGTATACGGTAAACAAGAACTAAGGCAGCGAAATGGCTAGCAAAAAAGGCACTGCCTTTACAAGAGAATGGCGACCAGCAGAGACAAATGACTATCACAACAAGGTGCTACTTTTACAAGATGATGATAAAAAATATCTTTATAATAATTAAAAAAAATAGATATTGCAATGATGTGAAGTCTTAATATTAGGATAACATATAAATGAAAAGGGTATTTATTTAGCTTGGAATTTTAATTGCCACGTCTCTTTAAACACCCTTTGTTTCTTATGATCTCCCGATACTTTCTTCGCTCAAGCGAGAACTGTCATTTTTATACCTCTTATTTTTCTACCACAGCATCGCCTGATACTTAACCAAGTATCCAACATTACGTTTAAACTCAACTACAACGTTTTAGCAAACTTGTATAGCATTTAAAACGCTCGCTAGATCTGCTGTTTATGGTTTGCATACTTTTGTTGTTGAATGAATTTGGTTCAGTTTGAACGGAAGGATTTATACTGGTGGTTGAACTATTCCGATCACGTTTCTGCTACCCTGATACAAAGCTTTCCATAAATAAATTAATTTGCACAAAATGACGGGGAAAGATATCACAAGTCTTTTCATTGTGATGAAAATATGTCTGTGTTTAATAGTCTGCACAAAAAAAACAAGAAAATCATTGTGACGTCATCCAACCGAATCAACAAACAAATAAATGTTACTGTAACTTTGTCGGTATACCGCTAGATGTTGCCAGAATCTCTGGAGATGCACCTCACATTTTTTTCAATCTTTGCATACCTCCTATAATTCCTTACTATCTACACCTATTTCTTTCTTTTACAATCGCGTTGGATACCCCATTCTTTCACAATTTCAACAATCTGATCCAGCCACTTTTTTCGGACTTCGGTTACATACTTACATAATATCTTATATCATTTCAGTTTTCCCTTTTATGGACAATGTCTGGTTGACAATGACAAGGTCATGGTTATCAGCAAAAACACAAACGCCTCCGTACATGTAGAACTAGATGGCGAAAGCATTGAAAGATGCACTAGTTACAGGTACCTGGGATGTGTGGTCAACAAAAAGTGGGACATGTGTCAAGAAGTCAGAAGCAGACTAGAGCAAGCCCGAAATGTCTTCGCTAAAATGAGCAAATTATTGTTGTGCCGAAATTTAAGCCTTGAACTCCGTAAGCGCATAGTGAGGTGCTACGTTTTCCCAATCGCTCTGTATGGTATGGAGGGATGGACTCTCACGCAGGCACTGGAGAGACGTATTGAAGCATTCGAGATGTGTCTATACCGAAAAATGCTTCGGATCTCTTGGCATGATCGAGTCACCAATGAAGAAGTCCTTCAACGAATGCGCACTACAAAGGAGCTCCTGCCTACCATTAAGCAGAGAAAGCTAATGTACTTCGGTCACATTATGAGAAATGAGAAGTACCGTCTCCTTCATCTTATCATTCAGGGTAAGATTGAGGGGAGAAGATCTTAGGGACGCCGAAGGACATCGTGGCTGAAGAATCTGCGACAGTGGTTCGGCAGAAGCACCAAGTCCCTATTTCGAGCCGCAGCATCAAAAATCAAAATAGCTATGATGATCGCCGATCTTCGTTAGAAGTGGCACAAGAAGAAGAAGAAGGACAATGTCTAGATGCCCAAAAAAACAAAGTTTCCACTTTGGAGGACAAGTCACCCAGACCCTGTTGACCCGCGGTACCACTTCGAAATTTCAATGGGATCCTTCGGTAAAATAGTTTGGAGACCTTTGACTTAGATTATAGACACATAATTATAATTAAATATTAAATAACAACGTCAAAAATATAACTTAAACAAACATTTTCTTATTTTATCACGCTGTCATTAACATGCTAAATGCTCTGTCCACAATTTAAAAATTAAACCATTTTTTCACACGCACTCTTCGTTAATGAAATGCAGTATTCATTGCGTACAGGCATTGTTTTTTTCCTGGATGGGGAGGGCTCGAGAGCGCAAGGAAACCTTGTACCTTTAGTTAGGGGACCAGAAGCGCTACCCCCTCGGCGTGGCTCCGACCAATAAGAACACGGAACGAGCTGGCAGCGGGCGTGTCTCCACTCCGCTTAGAACAGGTGTGTTGCTTATAGGGGATATTTAATCTTACGCAATGTAAAATCAAGCATTTCTCGATCGGTTGACGGCAAGACCAAGAGGCTCAAGTCACTAATATTGAATACAGTTTTTCGTTTCAAAATGTATTTCGAACCCTCAGTGCCTATTTGTCTTACGTCCATCTGAGGTGATGTCACATGAGTTATGTTTGTAAGTGTACTGGACCAATGTGTCTTATAAAAACAGGAAACTGATTTAAAAATATTTGAAACAATCCTCACATTACCTCGTTTTACGTTTTCTTATAAGCTCAGATTGTGTAGAATATGATTCATAAGTCAATTTCATTGAAAGGTCATCTTTGAATAAAATTGTAGATAAGCCAAACAAACACTATAGGGGACGATTTGAGGATCAGAATGCAACCCAAGATCTAGAGACGTATTTTGAAGGGATTGCTTTCGGAAAAATCTTGAACTATAGTTGGCAGTCAGTTGCATTTCCTTGGAGCCGCCACTGCAAAAGTGCGCTCCCCAAACACTATTGCAGACTTGTGCAAGAACTTATTGACTAATGGTCTGGCTCCACTTTCATGAAACCTGTCAACAGGCCCGTATTAAGACCACTGGGGGCCCTGGTGCGGGGAAAGTCAAGGGGCCCCAACTCCCTTCTCTCCTACTCCCACCCCTTCATCCTCGCCTACCATAAAAACGAGTAAAGACAACGAGAGTAAAAAAAATATAAAAGTTATTTAGTAATATTTTTATAAAACGTCTTGGGGGCCCCTAGGACGCGGGAGCCCTGGTTCGGCCAAACTGCTCGAACCACCCTTAATCCGGGCCTGACTGTCAAACTTGCCTTCAAATCAAAATATTTTTTTGAGGAGTTCCACGAGATACAAATATGTTCTCTAGTAATGTGCCCTATATGTCATCGTGTCACGACAAAATGTCCATTGACAAAATGTTCACTCAACAAAATGTCCACCGTCAAAATGTCCACCGATAAAATGTCCATCCAACAATATGTCCACCGACATAATGTTCACCGACCAAATCTTCATTAACTGAATGTTCACGGGACAAAATGTCCCAGCGACAAAATACCAACGTGACACAATGTCCACTGACATTATGTCCACCCGTCAAAATGTCCATGCGACCAAATGTCCACGCGACAAATGTCCACGCGACCAAATATCCACGCGACAAATGTCCACACGACAAAATATCCACGCGACAAAATGTCCACGCGACAAATGTCCACACGACAAAATATCCACGCGACATAGGGGCCCCTAGGACGCGGGAGCCCTGGTTCGGCCAAACTGCTCGAACCACCCTTAATCCGGGCCTGACTGTCAAACTTGCCTTCAAATCAAAATATTTTTTTGAGGAGTTCCACGAGATACAAAGATGTTCTCTAGTAATGTGCCCTATATGTCATCGTGTCACGACAAAATGTCCATTGACAAAATGTTCACTCAACAAAATGTCCACCGTCAAAATGTCCACCGATAAAATGTCCATCCAACAATATGTCCACCGACATAATGTTCACCGACCAAATCTTCATTAACTGAATGTTCACGGGACAAAATGTCCCAGCGACAAAATACCAACGTGACACAATGTCCACTGACATTATGTCCACCCGTCAAAATGTCCATGCGACCAAATGTCCACACGACAAATGTCCACGCGACCAAATGTCCGTGCCACCAAATGTCCACGCGACAAATGTCCACGCGACCAAATGTCCACGCGACAAATGTCCACACGACAAAATATCCACGCGACAAAATGTCCACGCGACAAATGTCCACACGACAAAATATCCACGCGACAAAAAGTCCACGCGACAAAATGTCCACGCGACAAAATGTCCACGCGACAAAATGTCCACGCGACAAAATGTCCACGCGACAAAATATCCACGCGACAAAATGCCCACCGACAAAATGTCCATTGGCATAATGTTCAATGACAAAATGTCCACCAACATAACGTTAAATGATTACAAACATAACGCGCACATTTTCTTGGTGGACATGTGGAGGAGGGATAGCTCAGTTGGTAGAATGCTTGCATTCTATGCTGAGAGCTCGGGTTCGAATCCCGCCGAGGGTGTCAGAAATGATTTTCCGTTTCGGTGGTCAAGTTTTACTCAGCCTTCACAATAAATGAGTACCAGCCCCTCGTAGTAGTCGGTAGCTGGAAAAGCCCCCACTTCACCGAAGTGGTTGGCATAAGGCCAACCCCCTTACCTGTAAAAATAAATATTTTCACTCGCCATATGCAATCCCTTCGGGGATAACGCGGCAAGGAGTTACACTATATGCTTAGCTTAATCGCGTTTTTTTCTGTCAATTGACATCTTGTGCAACGTGTAACCATGTGTCTTTGAGCATAAAAACACGCATAGACCTCTAGCATCTATTTGGTTGACAGAATTAGAAGTGACCTCTGCTCCCTGCTTTCAAGGACATCTTTTACTATCCCGAAAATGAGTCCAGAAAAAGTCCGGCTGGTCTGAGGTTTCATCACCACGGTAATTCTAACCTACCGAATATCGGTACTATTTGTGTGAAGACTATATTATATTTTATTTTATATAAGAATAACTCATTCTTATGAAGATGTATGTATATATATTTTTAAATATTTTATAATCTCCTACATAAGGATATTGTACACTGTGTATCATTGTTCATTAAATTTTTGACTTTGTTTTCTCATATCTTTCGTTTATGTTTAAGTTTTATTGTACTTTTTTCTTTTCTTATTTTCTCCTACATGTATAATTTACATCTTTCATTGTTCATTGAATTTTTGACTTTGTTTTCTCATATCTTTTGTTTATTTTTAAGTTTTATTGTACTTTTTTCTTTTCTAATATTTATCTTACATGTATAATTTACATCTTTTTTTCTACATATATGTATTATTTTTGTAGTTCCATTACTATTTATACTCAATGTTTTATACTGTGATTTTAACTCTAACATGTGTGTATGGATATATCTTTTTTTGTGTAATTGGCATACCCGCCGTAAATAAAGAAAAAAATAAAAAATAAATAAAGACCTGTCAATCCAAGATGGCCCCAAGGAAACAGCTGATTAGTCTTCATACAAATATTACCGATATTCAGTAGGTAAGAATTACCGTGGTGATGAGACTTCCAGCCCAGAATTCCCATCTTGCCAATTAGTTTATCAAAGATGTGTTATATAAATAGAAAATATTTAAGCATTCTTTAATCCGTTAGATAGCTCAGTTGGTAAAATGCTTGCGTTCCATGCAAGTGAGCTAGGGTTCGATCCCTACCGAGGGTGTCAGAAATAGTTTCCCGTTTCGGTGTTTATTTCAAACTAAATGTAAAAAAAAAACCTTTCAAGGTTTTTTTAGCTTTCGCCAACTATAAGATCCTTCCACCCCGGAAGCTGGAAGCCCCCATGTAAAGTGAAAAGGGTGGGCGTAAGTTCGGCTCCCTTATTTGTGAAAATAAATAAGTCTCACACGCCACATGCGACATCTTCGGGGACAACAATGCAAGAAGTTGCACTATATGTACTGCTTAGTTGCTACTAGATAATAATACGTGTATCACAAAATATAGTAGTAATGCATATTACAAAAATTAGAAAAATAAATATCAGGTTTTATAAATTTACTGCTGTCTGGTCCATAGCTTAGTCAGTAGGATGCTTGCGTTCCACGCTGGATTGCTAGGGTTCGATCCTCATCAAAGGGTGTCAGAAATTATTTCCCGTGTCAATTTTAATACAAAAAAAACGAAATGCCGGCAAGGTTCACTTAGTCGTCACATACAATTATTTTCAGCCCTTTCGGGAGCTGGGAAACCGCCACTTCAAGTGAGGTGTTTGACGTATGGCCTACCCCCCTGCTCGTGAAAATAAATAAGTTCAAAATTCTACTTGCAGTAAGAAGTTGCACTATATGTGTTGCTTAGCTGCGTTGCGTTGAGTAATACGTTGAGTAATTAATTTCTATGAAAAATTTAAATTTTGGTAAATTGGAAGAATTTGTGTATTTTAGCAACATAGATTATAGGTCTAAAAATTGTAAATATATATTTTGTCAATATTATGAAAAATGTTGTATATTTTGTATGCACCCTGTGATCTGATATTATACAATGAATGCGTGAAAGAGACATCATATCAGCGCTAGAAAGAGACGCGCGCATCTGCCATAGGGGGAGTGGGGTAGAAGCAGAAGACTTCAGTTGCCTTCTAGCCGTGCTGCGGGCAGGTCACGTCCGTCGCTCTCGTGAAAATTCGATCGTGCGCGTATTTATTCAAAACGAAAAAAAAATCTCAAAAATTATTTATACGAAAACCTAACAAAATACTCGATGTTTTTTTTCAAATCGATGTTTGCGTATCTTTTATTCATCATTTAGTACATTTATTCAGTGTAAATTTAATCAAATAAGACAAAAAAATAATATTATACTGTAAACAGCTCCGTCGGTCGGTGACTGAAACGATCCGAAAAAAAAAACTAAGAATACCGTTTTAATCCCATTTTTTTATTGTTTTTTTTTGTGTTTTTTTCGATTCAGTTTTGTGAGAGAAAAATTGTGAAAAAATTGCGTTTCTGCAACGTAAATGAAAAATCAGTACAACTGGTAAAAGTGAAGTGAAATACAGCGTACATATTTTTAAGCTAAAAATTTTTTTTGAATGATTTTAAACAAAATTTGATTGAAGTGTTTGTGTGAAACGATTTTGGATTTTGGAGTCCCATTTCGGATTTTCTTTGGTCATCAAAATGGCCAGATCGGGGGTCTTTCTCTGGACCCTGATGGGCTACTTGGTTCTTATGGCAGCATCAGAGCAGGAGGTCTCCTCGCCCCTGAGGGTCGCCCAGTGTCGAGCCACATGTTTGCAAAAGGTAAGCATTCAAAAATTTTAAATATAAACATTGGTTCACTCCGGCCAATAAAAACCATTTAAAATCGTTTGAAATGAGAATAATTATTTTGAAATTTGTCATCTGCTAGATACCTACTTATGTATGAAAATATTTGGTATTTGTAAAAATAATATTAATTAATTTAGATTGACTTTTAGGTACATAAGTATTTTTGTAATTTAGACAGCCGTTAACTAATTTTAAGAAGCCGTCGGACTAAGGTTGAAAAGGAGAAAAGGTTATACATTTATTTATTCCTTTTTATACATATGGAAAAAACTTATGTATGTATTTATTTCTAAAAATAATGTATGTAAATAATGTACGGCTCTGGAGGAAATGAAAGAAGTATGTAAGGACAGAAATAAATGGCGGTTGATCTGTAATGTTGGCGGGTAGGGTTTATTAAATTGGAATTTGCTTTCTGTTTTAGTTTTGATGTCTGTACGTGTTTTTATTAAATGATTTAAAAAAATACAATTTGTCGTGTATGTTCTTTGACTTATAGGTTGGCATGCGGCTGATCACCCATGCTGTAAAAATGGTTCACTTTGCCAATGTCACCCCTGTTTCAGGGCAGGATGGCAAGAGTTGTAGGGTGGAGGTATTTCTATTTGAGATTTGGTTTGTATTTGTTTTTATGCGGCATGTGCAAGCGCGAACTTGTACGTGTTTTGTTGTGAGAATGCATATAATGTGAATCTCCAATGTAACATATCTTTGCAACTTATATTAGATTAGATGTACATAAAATAAGCTCATTTAAATACATACTAACATACTATGTATGTTTTTTTTGTATGGTGTGAGGTCGATCACACTTATTGTAAAAATTAGACCCCTGTCTTGCCTAATAGGCCGCTAAGAGGTTGACCGACTTTCTATGAGGCTTACCGACCGTCCTGTAAAAATTCGTACACTTTTCCAATGTCACACTAGTGTCAATAGGGAATGCCGGCAAGTGATGCCTAATTTATATTTACTGAGGTGTTGAGTATTTTTTGTAAAGGTAGGTACACATGCAACATGTGTAAGCACAAATTTGGACGTGTCTGCTTGTGGGAGTGCTTAATATATTAATCTTAAATGTTAGGAATGCCCGCAAGAGATGCAGGGTTTATGTATATTTGAAGTTCTGTGCATTTGGCTGTAAGTACACACGCAGCATGTGTAAGCGCAAATTCAGCTCTTTGTAGGCATGCTGTAAGTGTGAATCTTAAATGTTCACATACCCACTCTTGAATTTCATTATTTATACAGAATTATTTCCTCATGAGCAGTTATACTCCCAAAGCGCATGCCGGTCCTGTATTTATTGAGACATTAAAAATGAAATATTTTCGGATTAAGTCTATAAATTATCAGATTTTGTTTATAATTTCTTTCAGCGCTTTATTTTTTTGTGTACCAAAATTAATTTAAGCTTAGAAATAAAAATAAATAAAAAATATCACATAAAAATGTAAAAATTATTCTTATACCTACTTATACAAAATTTAGCTTGCTTATCCAAATAATAATATGTTTTTAAGTATTTGTGTAGTAAAACTGAAAAAAATCTCAATCAATTTGTTTTTAAAAAATAAATAATGAATGCAATAACAAAGTTATGTTTTCAATATGGCAAAATGGGCATGCATTTAATATGAATCTTAATTTAGAATAAATAAATCCTTGCAACTTAGGTTATAGATATTACTGTAATTAGTACTGTAATTAATTGCTTGTATTCCTTGACTTATAGGTTGGTATGAGGCTGAACACCCATACTGTTAAAAAATGGTTCACTTTGCCAATGGCAAGAGTTGCAGGGCTTATGTTCATTTGAGATTGGGTTTTTATATTGTAGGTCCACATGCGGCATGTGTGAGGGCGAAATTATGCGTGTCTGCTTGTGGGAATGCATTTAATATGAACCCTCAAATGATACATGTCTTTGCAACTTAGATTTAGATTAAGATACTTCATGCACTCTCACAGACAAATACGAGTAGGTACGTACAAGTTTGCGCTTACATATGCTAAATGCGCACTTGCAAAAGATAAAAAAATAACACAAACCTAATATTCACATAAATCTGGCCGCCTTTCCCTGAAGCAGGAGTGGCATGGGCAAAAGAGAACCAAAAAAACGTTGAAATATATTTACTTGACACCTGTTTAACCGGCACAAAGACAATAAAAGATATAATCTTTTAAAAGGCCTTCTAAGGCAAACAAACCGTCAGCTACTATTTGCTTAGGTTATAAATGTAACACTAAAGAGTAAAGACGCACCTTTTGTTTTCTTTACACAAATATTTTTTTCTTTGTTTATTTTTAACGTCTCGTTGGAGTTGTATCTTAAATTTACGACTTACATTGATTAAAAAAAAAAAAATACAGTCCGGTCGATAGCTCAGTTCGTAGAATGCTTGCGGTCCATGCCGGAAAGGTAGTGTCAGATCCCCACAAAGGGTGTCAGAAATGATTTCACGTTTATGTTTGCGTGTCAAACCCAAAGTGAAAATACCGGCAAGGTATAACACAGCTATAATCTATGATCTAAGTTCCAAAGATATAATGTTACTTTTAATATTCATATTACATGCGTTCCCACCAGCAGGCACATATGAGTTCGCGCTTAGACATGCCGCATGTGGACTTACAACATAAAAAACCCAATTTCAAATGAACACAAGCCATGCAACTCTTGCCGACCTTCATTTGAAACATTAGCAAAGTGAACCATTTTTTTATAGTAACGGCGGTCAGCGTCATACCAACCAAAGCCTTCATGAGAAATGAGTACCAGCCTCCGCAGGAGCTGGGAAACTTTTTATTCACTTGAAATAGTTGGCGTAAAGTCGTGCCCCTTACCTGTGAAAATAAATAGTTTTCACACGGCACATATGACTCCATCGGAGACAACGCGATACCAAGTTGCACTATACGTGCAGCTTAGCCGCGTTATGCGTTCTCTAACAGTGCTATTCACAAAAAAAATAATCCATGCCTGATGCACGGATCATCGATTTTTTGTATGGAAAATTCACTGTAGGCTGCGGATGAGCCATGGCTTTGCTGCTTGTGAATAACACCGATAGCGTATAAAAACACCTACAGATGTATTATATTCGGCCCTTCTAAACCGGATAATTTAAAATTTACTTAGAAAAAAAATGCAAATATTTGTTGAACGTTTAAAAATTTCGAAATACTAAATACTCAGTAGTGTACAACTATGTATTAATAATATGATAAGAATCAATAACGGCAATCTAGGATATGTTCAGTAATGAAAAAAATACGTTTTCTGTGGTCCCAAGGCATTGTCCAGGTGTTTCCATGTATTTAATTCTTAGTTGAAAAACATCGTAGATTGCCGCCTTTGGTTGTATACAACTCATATAGATATGAATGCAGGTTTTACTTGAGAAATTCTTTTGATCGATACCGAAGCTAAATGCTGCTTAAAATCTACTTAACCCGTTGGCTGCTGTGGATAATTTTTTTTTTTTTTGGGTTACTGTTACACTCACTGAAAGTCTATTTTGTACAATTATTGATTCTGTGGCGTATGTGTTGGTATGAAGCTGACCCCCCATGCCGTAAAAACTTGGTTTACTTTTGCCAATGCCACCCCGTTTCAGGGTAAGGCGGCAGGATTCTAGGTTTATTTTGTTTGTACACATGCAGCATGTGTAAGCGCGAACTTTAATGACAATATATTGTCATATAAACTTGGATTATAGTTATAGATTAATTAATATAATGCCAACTATTACTGTTAGTTAAATTCATTGACAAATACAGACCCAAACACTTTAATATCTATCATTGAATTTAGATTTGAAATGAATTGCTCACCACTTTCAGTCAAAAAATGATTTTGGTTGGTTAGATTACATTAGATTGGTAAAAATCACTTTGCTAATGTCACCCCTAGTTCAGGGAAGGTCAAAAAAAGTTATAAGTTTGTATGCACATTTGAGATTTAGGTTTTTATTTTGTAAGTTAGTCAATGCACATGCGACTTATGTAAGCGTGAACTTAAACGTGTCTGCTTGTTGTAATACTTTTTGTATGAATCCTAAATGGTAATACATCTATGACAATTAGATTATAAATCGATAGCCATAGGCTAAAACATAAGATACATACATTTATACATGACCAAATATCTAAATCTTCCAATCCAAAAATTGTTTTGAAAATTATTTTATAACAATATATTTGTAACCATTCTGCTCCTGAAGATGCCTCATTAGGCGAAAATATTCGAGCACAAAAAAGAAATAAATAAGTGAATTACAACTTTGTTTCCATTTGAATTTTTAAATAATCTAAATCTTGAGTTATTAAAACTAAATGTATTGCCCTAGGCCTAGCAAATACAATGCATATATTTGACAAGATATTTCATCCTTTATCTTAGTTTCTATATGAGACATAATATGATTTTATCTTTTTAAGTCTAACGTATCTTGCTTGAATCTTTTACCGTAGCATCTTGTCCATGGCAGTTAGCAGGTTAAAAAACTGTCAAATAACATCGCCCGTTTCGGATTTCCTAAATAGAAAGTGAAGCATTTTTATGGACAATTATTGTACACTTTAATTCTATATAAATTAACGTAATTATGACAAAGTGCCCGTTTGGGATATCTCGTCGTATCTTTTGCTCGCCTCTTTATCTCGAAATTTATGATTTTCGAGATGCCGTGTTCAATTTTCACATATATTACATTTTTAATACAAATTTTGAATCATAATTGTGTTTAAAAAAATCAGAATTTAACTGAAATGCAATGATTAGGCACTCTTTTCGTCTTTCCAATATTCATCCTTCGTAAACGTTGCTTAAGATTGGACTATCTTATCTGGTAATGAATTTTGTTATCCTTTTTATTCTGACTTATTTCCTTCCTTGACTTATATGTATGTTGGTATGAGGCTGACCATCCATACTGAACACATGGTTTTATTTATCCAATTTCACCTCTGGCCGGATTAAGCCATTGGTTTGATTAGGCACAGGTTTTTCATGGATCACTCAAATAATAGTCGTAAAACTTGTGTTGTGCAAGATTGTTTAGAATGTTTATTTAATTAGAAAAATTAAAATGGATGAGAGCAAACAGACATGTTGTCGTTGTGAAGTTTCGAGAAAGAAGACCGGAAGTAGGAAACAGCTATCAAGCATTGACATGAAGTTGGTAGCAAAATCCACCATAGACAAAAATGCATCTGTGTCATCAATTGGCAGACGTATGTTAAATTCTTAACAACCTGTGTTTCAGGGTAGGTTGGCAATAGTTGCAGGGTTTATATGTCAATTAGAAATTTGGGTTTTATTGTATGAGTATACATGCGGCATATTATGCAAATGATAACTTACACGGGTCTGCTTGTGGGCTTGCCTTAAATATGAATCTTCAATGTTAGCATCTTAGATTGTAGATATTTCTATGGTCTTTACTTCCTTAGTACATCTGGGGTGCGCCTGGTAGGACAGATTGTTGTATCAGGGTATCAGGATCGCAGCAGAGTAAGAGAGGTAGGTATATTATTCTGTTATCGAAGGCTGGCATCGCTCCCATCTGTCCCCGCGTCGCCCTAGATCAATCTGTATGGCGGTCAGCCGTTATCCTGTACCCGCTATCTCCTTTGCGCTCCTAATACACGAAACTCAACGACCAAATGAATCACAGGGAAAAAAGACCTTCTCGATTTGTGTATCAGATGCTGCCCTGATACAACGGAATCTAAAACAGACCTTTACTTCCTGAAAGTATGTAGGTAGTATTTTTTAATGAGGTCTAAAATCTTTAATCTATAATCTTAGTTGCAAAGATATATTCCTTTTAAGATTCATATTAAATGTATTCCCACAAGCAGATACTGATGAGTCCGTGCTTAAACATGCCGCATGTGGACTTACAATATGAAAACCCAATCTCAAATGAACATAAGTCCTGCCACTCTTGCCGACCTTCCCTGATAAAGGGGTGACATTGGCAAAGTGAACCATTTTTTACAGTATGGGTGGAGAGAATGAATGTTGAAAGACTGATGAAGAAAGTATATGTTGCAAGACTCGATGGATGTCATGGTAGAGGAAGACCGAGAAAGGTATGGATGGACCAAATTTCCGAAATTGCGAATGAAAGAAATATCCAGAGTCATAATAAAAGGAGAGTCTGTAAATGAAGAAGGTTATGACTCTGGAGTAAATGAAAGAAGTGTGTAAGGGCAGAAAGAAATGGCGGTTAATCTGTGATGTTGGCGGCTAAGGTTTTTTAAATTAAAATTAGTTTTTGATGTTCATACATGTTATAATTTGTTGATTTTAAAAATGTAATTTGCTGTGTATGTTCCTTGACTTATAGGTTGGTATGCGGCTGACCCATGCTGTTCACTTTGCCAATGTCACCCCTGTTTCAGGGAAGGTCGGCAGGAGTTGCAGGGTGTATGTCCATTTGAGATTTTTTCGGGTTTTTATATTGTAGGATTACATGCGGCATGTTTAAGCGTGAACTTAAACATGTCTGTTTTGTGAAAATGCATGTAATGTGAATCTCTAATGTTACTTATATTTTGCAACTTAGATTAGATTAGATAAGTGGTCAGCCTCTAAGTAAGCTTATAAAATCAACCTTTAAGTCAAGGAATGTCCTCACTTGAATTGAGATGGAGAAAATTGTGACGTCACACACGGTCGTGTTGCTAGGGAAAATACAAACAAGCATTTTATTCTGGCTGTTAAGAAGTGTTGTCCCATTCAAGTGTAACGTATGCCTGCCGAGAAAAAAAGGTCTAAATTTAATTTTTAAGGAGTCCATACCCAATTTTTAATTTACAGAATATATGCTTTCAACCCAGGGAAGAGAATAAGATAAAAATTAAACGAAATTTTTATTGTGTTCCATCGGAAAGATAACCCAAAACCTTCCGTTCTATGTACCTACTACCTTGATAATTATTGTAATTTCTACGTAGTCTATGGGAGGAACAATGCAAAATATGTGACATTTATATTTTTGATCGTCGGTAGAGACTCGATGTAAAAAAGGTCAGAAAAAACGCTAAAATTCTCAATCATAGATGCCTTATAAAAAAGGTAAAAAAGTTAGTCAAAGGCCCAGTATTTTGAAAAAAACTACCTACACGACGGACATAAGTGCGTCTTTTTCATTCAGTATAAAGTCGCTATACTATCGTTGAAAATACCGGGCATAAGTCTATCGTACTTATTCATATCACTAAGATTTTTTATCTTCAAATTACCTTTTCCTTGTTATTTTATTTCAAGCTGTCCTTTTTTTAAAAGTTCGCAAATTCTAAATAATCAATCTTTCAAACAGCCCGTCCACCAAATGTAAGGTTAAAATATATATTTTCTAATTTCGTCACTGACATTTACAGATTTGTTTATTTATCTCTGCTGTCTCGGGTATCCATTATAAACAAAATGACAAATCAATCCGTCAAGTACGATTGGGGCCACATTCTTCGGCCATCGGTGACAGGCAGACGAACATTTTGAATTTTACAAGCGGCTTAAAAAAACTCATTTTTTTTAATGTCACTTTGACATTTCTGTGGGCAAAAACCACACATGGAAAAAACATGGTGATGTTTAGCATTGGAGTATGTTTTTTTTTTTGTATGTTTAAATATACTTTATTTGTATATAAATGTAATAATATGATTCAAAATGTTTTTAGAATGTTTGTAATATAATATTATCTTACATTAAATGATTCAAAATACTGATAAATATAATGCCATGTTGCAATATTAAACAAAATGTAAAATTAATCAAATAGATGTTAAATAAAAAATAACCATTTGTTATCCCTATTAATGTATTTCTTGTAAAAAATCGCTGGTATTAAATGGACAATTTTTTTTTCTGTTCTCAATTCAATTTGCATTTTGTAAAAAACCATCAAGACAAAAATAACAGTTTTTAATGTCATAAGTAGGCAAAATGTGTTTTGTAAATATTTCTTTTACATTTTTATACCACAGTTTTATTAAGAAGAATTATTTATTTGTACAAAAACATATATTCAGGAAACAATTTTCGTATAAAAAAATCAGCATGACTCACTTTCCTGTATTTATAAAATTTACCTAACATATTTTATTTCTTGTGTTTGTTATTTTGTATCATTCCTAAAACCAACAACCTCCGTCTACGTTACTCATCGTAAACATTTCAAGAAACTTGACACTTTTGAAGCCCGAGAAAAAAAAAATGGTACAAAATTTTGGGAATTTACAAATGGCATTTTAATCCACCTACCTGAGCTAGCTTTATAATATTTTTAGCGCAAAAAAAAGACAAAATATCTTTAGTGAAGAAAAAGATAAAATCTTTTGGCCACATCTCCTGCTTTATTCTGGTTCCCGGTATCAGGGATCTATGTTTTAAGAAGAGGTATTTTGTTTGCTTTTCTTCCTATTCTTTTGCTTCATCCTACCTTCCTCTCGGGATTCACTAATGTATTATTTATTTTCCTACTTAATCTGTATGATATCCTGATACCATTATGTTTTATTTAAAAGCTCTAAAATACACAAATCTTTTTAGATCTTTTAAAGCGATAAAAAATAATTTAGACCCCGATTTTTTAAAAAAAAATTTAAAAAGGAAGTTAAAAAATTAATTATTTAGCCTTCTAGGGGGTAAACTTTTTTTTCTACCTGCGTTATTTCATTCCACTAAGATTTTTTAGGCCTATTTTTAACATTTTCTATTTTTCTCATCTGTATTGCAGTAAAAACTAATTAAGTACCGTGTTGTTGAGAATAACAGGTTTCTCAATGTTTCGTTGAAGCCCTATCCGACGTCATCATAATCCGTGTTTCCATTTTAAATTTTATACAAAATGTCTAGTCCGGTCGATAGCTCAGGTGGTAGAGTGCTTGCATTCCATGCCGAAAGCTCGGGTTCGAATCCCACCGAGGGTGTCAGAAATGATTTCCCGTTTCGGTGTTTATTTCAAACCCCAAAATAAAATACCGGCAAGGTTTACTCAGCCTTCACAAGAAATGAGTACCAGCACTCTCGGGAGCTGGGAAACCTCCACTTCAACTGAAGTGGTTGGCGTAAGGCCGGCCCCCTTACCTGTGAAAATAAATAGGTTCAACTCGCCACATGCGACCCCTTCGGGGATAACGCGGCAAGAAGTTCCACTATATGTGTAGCTTAGTTGCGATGTCTAAGTACCGTTATTCTGATTTGATTTCTTCATTGTTTTTTCGCATTTGGTTTATTTTTGTATAACTATGTGAAATATTTAAAAAGAGACGACAATTTTATACATTTACTGCGTTGTTTCGATTTCACAATAATTAATATTAATTTAAGCATTGGTATCCACAAATATAAAAAAAAGAAAACTTAATTTAAGTACTCCTACTTTTTTAACACATCCGTTTTTACTTCCTCTTATTTTTTATGATTTTTTTAAAAACACTCGTATTCCAAGAATGAAAAGTAATCACGTATAATTTTCTCGTTTATTTTTCCTCAAATTTGAACGAGATGCCAAAAAATTAAGTGAATATGAACAGAGCACATTTAAAATGAATGCCCTTAATTATAGCGCTTCGTTACATTTTCAATTTGTGCGTCGACATTTAATTAGTATTATTCCAGATACCAAATGTGAGAGGATGAAATATATTATTATTAGTATATTTCGGAGTGCTTTATGTTTTATGGTGGATGGCCCGCTTGACGTTTAATATCCCATGACGGATGGCCGGCCTCAGTTGCAGGGGCGTAACAAAACAATTACAAAGGGAAAATTAGATTTAATCATTTTGACACTTGTACGTATGAAAATTTAACATTACAGTGTAGTGTTGAAAATGTTTGTTAATTTTGCTTTGACTATGGACGTCACAGAAATATTTTAGTTGGAAAATACATCGATAATAATCTATAATCTAAGTTGCAAAGATATATTACATTTAAAATTCATATAATACAAATTCTCACAAGCAGACACGTATAAGTTCGCGCTTACATATGCCGCATGTGTAAGCCATACATAATAAACCAAACCTCACATAAACATAAACTTTGCAACTACTTCCGCCTGAAACTGAGGTGGCATTGGCAAAAGTTTACCGAGTTTTTACAGTATAGGGGATCAGTCTTACACCAACCTATTAGTCAAGGAACACCGGCATTACAATATAATACAACCTGGTTCGAAATAAAACAGTATCGGTTCGATTTCCGTCTGTTGTTCTTTACGTTTATCTAATCTTTTACTGTTATTTAACAGATGTCATGGAGTTGGATATTAGGTAATAATTCATGAAAATAAAAATATATAATATTATTACTTGTAAGCTACTCCTGAAGATGCGTTGTTATTCGAAAGCGTTTGAGCCGAATTTATAAAATAACAAAAAATATGAACTAAAGCTGTGTGGTTTTTTTAACTGATTATCATGCATTACAAATATTAATTATAGTAATACCCTTTTCTGCTCAAGGGACAAAGCTAGGTGAATTGCATTCCTGTTTACAAATCTATTTAAAAAAATGCATTCAAGCAGCTAAAAGAAATATTTGATGGAATTTACAAATACATAGATCGGAAGTTTGTAACTAACGAAAGAAGATGTTAATTTGTAAAACAGTTTTAGATGTAGGCGCAATTGGTTAGGATCATTTTTTCACCAATTTAGGTTAATTTTGCCGCCTTTACTGGGAAGTGTTACGTCAGAAGTGAATTCCTTCTAAATGAACAGCAACATACTCGTAATAACCAAAGTATGTTTTTTTCATTTCCGAGATAACCTTAAAATAGCGAAAAAAATAATTACATAAACTACTAACTTTAGAGACTAACTTATACTTCAATTAAAGGCAAATAATTGTTCAACAAGTTAAATATGTACTCTTTAATACCATTCCTCATAAAATGAAGATTTTAGCTGACATCTTGCTTGTAAGATGGAGAAACTTGCAATTTCGTACGATTGGAAAAAATAGTCATTTGTGCCATAAATTCGGGATTTTGTTCATCAACATGCCCTTGGCTTGTCTTGTATTCTGCCGCCATTCCTCTAGGGGTGGCCGGTACCTCCACACAAATGCCTCCACTTGATTCTGTCCTTGCATACTTCTTCCATCTCATCTAGTTTCATCACTCTTTTCATGCACGCTCTTCTCTTGTTTCCATTCTGTAGATTCCATTCATTCGCAATCTCACTTATCTGATCAATCCATTCTTTCCTAGGTCTTTTCCTTCCACGGATTACCACGCCCAAGTTTTTTTAAAGTTGTAGACTTGTTTGCACAATTGATATATTATATCTTAAAAATATACAAAAAAAAACAATAGAATTGTGCAATTAATCGCGACCTTGCTTCATTTTTTTTTACCTGTAGTAACTGACCTATTGTTCCGACTTTATTTATTTAAAATGTTTTTTTTTAAATATTTTCTTCGAAGTGTTAATCATTTCAGGAAACGCGGGACGGGAAGTGCCCATAAAATAATTATTTGATCAGACAAGTGAGTGTCCTTGAGCCAGGACGAGCGTTTTATTTTGGATTTTGTATGTTGGTGTGAAAAGGACATCAAAGAAATGTCGGTATTCGCATTGGAATACTGAGAGACCGCAAAGTATCGGACATTCTCAGAAACAAATTAGTGTTCGCCCTTATGTTATGACTCTGGATGAAATGAGAGTAAAATACGACCACCAAAAAAAAATTGGCGGTTTATCTGCAATGTTGGCGGCTAACACTAATATATTTAATTTTAAAACTGTATTTTTATAGAGATTTTTCATTGTTAAATGCAATTTAGTATTTGTGTTCCTTGACATTTTTCAACCCAGCAGTGACACATATAATCACAATAACAGTAGGTACGTCACATGAAAAAACATCTTAATTAATTAAAATACTTTTTTAACTTTGTTACAATTCACTTGAGTTTTATTTTTTAAAAAACACAACCAGTTTCGGGAGAAGCAGTACCTCCCATCTTCAGGTGTAAATATCAACTACCCGAAACCCGAAACTGGTTGTGTTTTTTAAAAAATAAAACTCAAGTGAATTGTAACAAAGTTAAAAAAGTATTTTAATTAATTAAAATGTGCTTTCACAAAGTTACTGCCCAAAATCTAAATAATATGAAAAAACATCACTTTGACCAAAAAAAAAATACATCGTTATGACTATGTTTTTTCATGTGCCGTTTATGGTATGTTGTGTTTTACTTAGGCGATGTTTTGTCATGTTATGATTTGTCTTGTGATGTACTTCCCTGTGATGTTGTGTCATGGTGATTTTCTGTCATGTGTTGTTCTTCTTCTTCGTGGTGTCAGACACTACACTACTCTTGCCCAGTGGCAACATCCACTGCTTCACCATTACTCTCCATTAGGTCGGCCAGTGAGCAGCTTGTTGGGCAGGCCGGGCAGATCCGAAGATGATCCATTGACTGTTAGGCTCCGCATTCACAGAGCGTGGTATCATCTTGATGAAGGATTCCCCAGGCCCTCATGTTACAGTGAGCTCTGCCAACACCCGTTCTCAGCCTGTTGAGTGCCCTGTCATGTGTTGTTGTGTCATGTGTTGTTCTGTCATGTGATGTTTTGTCATGGAGATGTTCTGTCACTGTGTCGTTCTAACATGGAACCACTGTTACTACTTAAAAGTTTCCAGTGTCGCCAATTTCGTCTCTTCTGAAATCATTTCATAAAGTAGAGCGTTGATTTCATGCCGGCCCAGAAAAAGGTTTAAATTTAAAATGCCGACTTCCTTGTTTAATTGCCGTCATCCCTTTTCTCTTTTTCCCCCCCATCTTTCCGCACAGCGAGTATAAAGCATTGCGTACATACTCCACTCGGTTGCGTAAATCGAAAAAATGTATGAAAACTAAATCACTCAATGGGAGTGCCATCGTATATTCAAGAAATTTTCGATCAACGCAATCGAGGAGAGGTTATGTAATTTTTTTTGTACTCCGAGTGAGTCTCCCGATTCGGAACCTTTGTAACATTGACGCTTAATGAAAAATTCAACTCATTGTCCGATGTAAAAAAGAGGAAATGAAGACAGATGAATAGGGACAAAGATGTGTCAAATTATTATTGGAAATAGATTTACATTTTAAATTGTTATTAAATACTTGTTTTTTATATTTTTAAGTGTAAATCTTGTTTATTACATTCAAATTACAATTTGTTGACATAAAAATGCTTTCATAGTTTTTTTTTCATACATTGTCTAATCTTAAATGTAACTGTACTGTAGCTGTAATTCAGTCGCCATTCCTCTAGGGGTGGCCTGAGCTTCTGCACATTTGCCCCCATTTTTTCCTATCTTTGCATACCTCTTTCAGTTCTCTCATATCCATCATCTTGTTCATACATTTCCTACTTTTAAATTCGCCATGTATATTCCATTCTTTCACAATTTCACCAAACTAACTATATCAAACTAGATTTGCAAGTCACTGCTCCTGATGTAGAAACAATAAATAATAGTAATATAAAACTGTGTTATTTTTTTTTTAAATAAATACAATGGACTTTCACAGTGTGAACCACCAAACCCTAACAAACTAAAATATATCAAACTTTATCTTTGAAAATTATACTTCTATAAAAATTATAATACTCAATAACTCGTTGTCGATTTTCATAAATCTTACTCTCTTGAGTCTCGGAGGTACAACACTGAGTACCTACTCGTTTCGTTTTGGTACAATTATTTTGTTTTATAATTTTTCCTATCTGCACCCTTAGTACGAGTTGCAAAACTTGAGTAATGTAAAGTTTACTGCAATTATTAAAGAGTGATTTCCCCCAAAATCTGCCGTTTTTGTTTGTTTGAACTTGATTTTCTTCATCACTGTAACTCTTTTGCTAAGACCATTAAAGTGTAAGAAACAAAAACGGCAGATTTTGGGAGAAATCCCGCTTTAATATTTTCCGTAAACTTTACTTTTCTCAAGTTTTGCAACTCGTACTAAGGGTACTGCTCGAACCATACTTGTTACAATTTAGTCAGCCATATCACGTTCTTTTTGGTTTTGCAATTACCATGTTAACAATCTAAATTGACATCTTATATTTTTTTCTTTCAACTCACCGCATCACAACAATTTTAGAAGAACATCTCAACAACAATTTAAGAAACTAACAGCAAATTTAAAAGCATTTAAAACTGTTTCTCATACGAATATGTCTTCCTCAACAATGACAGTTTTACTCGAGTTATTTATTTACTTACATTTGGCATGTTTAAACCGGTCTAACGCGATACGAACGAGTTTATTTCCATCTGTCATAATCTCAGCTTCAATGTCATCTTAAACTGAGATCCGTTAACCCCACTGGATGTTGAATACCAGTTTAGCTAATCCAGTTTAAACTAAAAATTAATGACATGTATATTCCAGGGTTGAATAAATGGAACACATCGTTTTTAAATCGCATTATTGATGCTCTACTTAATAATTGTTATACAAAAATAAACTATAATTAAATCCGGTTTTTTGTGTCTCTATATGTCTCATTTAAAATATGTGGCCTATAGAATTTTTTTTTATTATTGTTTTTGTAAATGATTGCAATTTGCAATGTTTATGTTCATGTAAGGTTTGGTTTATTCTGCACGTAGACATGCAGCCTGTCGTTCTCCCAGTGCTTGTTTGGCTTATCCATCATTTGATTAAAAGGTGACAATACAATGAAATTGTCTTAAGAATCACATTCTACACAGTCTGAGCTAAGACAAAAAAAGTAAGACACGAAAATGTGAGAGTTGTTTTACATCTTTAAATAAATTTCCACTTTTCATAAGACAAATTGGTCCAGTTGCTCATATGAAATTACCTCTAATGGACATAAGACAAACAACTTCTAAGGGGGTGATGTGTAAGCGCGAACTAACATGTCGCACGCTTAATAATAAAGAGAAATAACTAAAAAAAAAGAATGTTGGGAAATCACGTTTGAAGTTCAGACAACCAGTACAACTTGTATGGGATGAAAAAGGCGTCCGATGTTTAACCTCGGTCATATTCGTCCAAATTGAACGGCTGTCGCATTCTACCTATTCTTCTCGCATTGTTCTTGCGTTTTATAACAAAATCTCGATTTTCCCAATTTTTGAGTTATTGCTCTTTATTATTAAACGTGCGATGTGCCTGCTTGTCGGCATGCATTAAATACGAGACTTAATGCCAATATATCTTTGCAACTTAAATTATAAGGATCGTACATTCGGAAAAAATCCTTGACAAAAAAAATATGTTCATCCATTTTTAAGTGAAATTTTATGTAAGGAAATAACAGTACAACTTTTAGAATACCTATGTACTTTACCATTTCTTTATAATGATTTGAAAAGTCCATGTAATTTCTCTCTTTTCTTATTCTTTTTTTAACTGAGGTGCTATTTTGAAAGATGTTCTGTTACCATTATTGACCGGGCCTACCTCATCGCTTTCGGACCGTTACCTGTCTGCAAAAAAAAGAAAAGAAATAGCCACCTACGTCTAAAAAAGCCTTTTTTGTTTATTTTTTTTCGCATCACATCCACGCGTCTTTTTTGCATGCCCGGACCACCGTTTATAATGCGCCTTTTTTCGATTCTTTTGTTACGGAAATGGTGTTTTGAATGCACCCAAAATGATTCGACTTCTAAAAGTTTTTTTCGCCATTCAGACATCTTGGCGTTTTATTGCGGTAGACCATTTTTTACAATGTTGTATTTTTGTTGTTGCATTGATCAATATGAATCATTTGATAACGGTTATTTTTTACTGATAATTGTTCTTTCCTTTATCTGTGTAAACGTAATTTGTCATGTATGTTCCTTGACTTATAGGTTGGTATGAGGCTGACCACCCATACTGTAAAAAATGGTTCACTTTGCCAATGTCACCCCTGTTTCAGGGAATGTCGGCAAGAGTTGCAGGGCTTATGTTCATTTGAGGTTTGGATTTTATTTGTAAGTACACAATCAGCATTTGTAAGCGCGAACTACACGTGTTTGTTTGTGGGCATACATCTGAGAGCTTTGAATGAATATATCCTTGCAACTTAGATTATAGATAGCTTAGGATGGTCAGGTATCAGGAGAGCATAATGTTCCAGGAGATATTATCTCTCTTTTCTTTTAGAAGCAGTATAGCTTTTTTACTAATCTTCCAGTAATTCATGGGAGGATTATAGGAATAATTGTTTTACACGAAGGAGTAGATAGATTTATTAGGTCTTTTGATGGTCAGGTATCAGGAGAACATAACGCGGCAGAAGATATTATACATTGTACTCGCTGTGCTAGTGTCGGGTAGTTAGAGAACTCTTCCCTCTATTAGAAACGGAGCAGGGGACTGAAAAACGGTATAGATCGGCAGTACTTCTTGATGAAAGTTGTATGTATGTAATATAACTCATGTTCACATGATCAATTTTGTGTCACTTCTTTAGAAGATCGTCGATCATCATGGTTAGTTTACTTGATCGATATAAATTCTGTACCAACAATGTCTTTTGCCGTCTTTTAGTATTTCTTCTCTCAATCTTTCATTTTATGAAAGTGGAAGTAGGAGTTTTTTTCGTTTTTCAAATACATCAACTTCACTTTATTGATGTTAAACTGAAGCAGTTTTATGTGAGTCGTTCGTCGCAGGATTTAATCGTTCATAACAATTTAAAGTAATTAATAACTATCCAGTCGATTGCCCAGTTAGTGGAATGCTTGCCTTTAAAATCAATGGTTTTTGATTCCCAACTAGTGTGTCTAACTATTTCCTTCTAAACCAAATCATATTACCACAAATGTTTAATCAGCCTTACCATCAAATGAAAATTGAAAACCTACTCCTTTAAAAACAGCGAACTCAAATTTCAAATACAGTACGTCCCCTCAGTGCGTGTTTGGCTTATCTACCATTGGTTTCAAAGATTAACTTTCAATAAAATTGTCTTAAGAATTACATTCTACACAATATGTTCTAAAAATACACCGTAAAACACGATAATGTGAGAGTTGTTTGAAATATTTTTAGAATCAATCTAGCAGTCATAAGATACATTGGTCCAGTGCACAAACATTGCTCATGTGAAATAACCTGCTTTAGACATAAGATAAACAAGCATTTAAGGGATAAGTAGTTAGTAAAACGGTTACTAGTGAGAAAAATAGGCAAATTCTACCATTTCCGTGAATAATGCAACAAGAATTCGCTGTAAATGTGCAGTTAAGGTTATTTTTTTAAACAACCTTACCTCCGCTCTACACGCGGATGGTGTCTCTTCCTCTGTACCACGTTCACCGGCGGAAGCGGTCTGCGAGCGCTCACCGCAAGCAATCAAGGCGATTTTCTTCAATCATAAGGCGTGTTTTTTGGACCGCGGCGCATCGCGGTACATTGGAGATTCTAATAGGAGCGATCCACATCTTTCCTAATGCCTTTTTTACTTTCTGCTACCCTGATACCTGCTCCCATACATATAATGATTTAAAGTATGGAATCAAATGCGGCAACCGAGGACCTTTTTTAGAAAATATTGATACCTTAAAGGTGAAACTGAATAAGTGACATATCAAGCTATCATGTTTTTTTATTTTGATAAATGCACCTTTTTCCCTATTTTCGACGAGAGAAAACATTTTAAAAGTGTGAAAATCCTATAGTGTACAAGTTTTTCATGAGCTTTTCATTATAATTAGTTCACTTACTATGATAAGTTACACCCAATAAAAAGCTTAATCTACGATTACCTAAGTGTCTGAATCAGCACTTCTTTAGTTTTACCTTTGAGGTGGTGATATTAAAATGATTTGAAAATGATGCTCCGTGCTACCATAATTTGTAAACTAAGTTGCAAATATATTATGTATTAACATTTAAAATTCATATTAAATGCATGCCCACTAAAAACCATGTGTGAGTTCGCGCTTACAAATTATGCATGTGCACGTACAATTCAAAAACCTAACCTCGAATGAACCTTCCCTGAAACAGGGGTGACATTAGTAAAGGCAACTATTTTTTTACATCATGGGTGGTTCTGAAGAACACAATGAGTGTATTGTGTGATTGCTATCAATTAAAACGTATAGCTGAATATCTTCACTACATTAAAACTTATAGCTGAATATCTTCACTACATTAAAACTTATAGCTGAATATCTTCACTACATTAAAACTTATAGCTGAATATCTTCACTACATTAAAACTTATAGCTGAATATCTTCACTACATTAAAACTTATAGCTGAATATCTTCACTACATTAAAACTTACAGCTGAATATCTTCACTACATTAAAACTTATAGCTGAATATCTTCACTACATTAAAACTAAATTTTATCTTCCAGAAAAAATGCACAATTAGAATTAGAATTTAAAATAGTTAAATTTAAACTGAAACCAAAAAAAAAAAAAAACTTTAACTTAATCCAAAGATTATTTCGGTTTTTCTCTGGAGCCGTTTTATGTGACCTCCAAGAATGTAGTTAGAATTTGCATCGCCCCAGTGAATGTAATTTCAAATGGGAATACTAAGTCCAGAACCATGAGTATAAAACTTAAGCTTTTAACTCACTTACAGCGTTAACAGAAAATACTTTCATTAAAGGTAAAACGATCACTAGAGGTTTGTCTTGGTTTCCATACATTTTTTGGTAAAACGCTACGGTTGATTTTTTTTATACTTGGGCTAAGGAATGGTTGAGGAGATAACGGCTAATTCTGTGGCAGATAAGGTTATTTTATTTTTATCTGGGGTCCAAAAATTTGCGCGCCAAAATCATTATGAAAGCTCCTCCATTTCTGATGCTTTCTAAAAGTCATCCACATTTAAAAATAACCAAAAAAAGCTCACTTTATTATTTTTTCTAATTCAAAAGGATTTCAATTTGAAAATATGAAAATGTCACAGTAAATACATCATGAATAGCCCAAATATTTTGTAAAATTATATACTTCTTAGGAGTAGAGATGGAGATGAATGATTTAAAAGAGGTGTGCTAAGATAGGAAAAAAATAAGATAAATCTGCAGAGGCGTCGGCCAACCCTAACCGAATGGCGACAGAGTTACAGTATATCTAGCCCGATATCCTGTTTAAATGTTTGTTTCAAACTCAAAATCAAAATACCGGCAAGGCTTACTCAGTCTTTGAAAGAAATGAGATCTTGCACCCTCAGGCGCAAGGAAACTCAGAGTAAAACTAGTTCTACAAATGAAATGTTTGGCGCAAGGCTGGCCTCCTTACCTGTGATAATAAAAATGTTCCATCTCCCAAATGCGATCTCTTTGAAGACAACGCGGCAAGATGTTGCATTGTATGCGCAGCTTAGTTGTGTTTTGCGTTGCGCATGTTCAGACCAAAAAAAACATTGCATGGTCCTGTATTACAGATAGATTTTCAAGTCAATTTGAAATCTCAGACCTAAAGACGATCGTGGGATCGAAAAGTAGTGTGAAAATAGGTATAAGTTTATTACAATTTGTATAGAGAGAAAAAATCAATATCGGTCCGTAGCTCAGTGGTAACACTGCGGACTCTGAATGGTAAGGTTGTGGGTTAAGGTGGATCGAAATCGTTTTTTTGAGAATTTAGATTTCGCGTTATTTGCAAAAGCTGCTCTATATCAATACAAACAATAAATTGTACTACCATTAGGTCGAAATATTTGATCTTATACTGCCCCAAAGACTCGAAAAGTTAATAAAAATCATAAAAACTGCTATATACTTAACTTTTTTTTTGGTTTATTAAGAAAAAAAGAATTGAAGTATAATGAAGTTCAAATTTAAGCAAAAAGCATGATTTTCTATAAATGATAGAAAAAATACCCTTTTATTGCAAAAAAAAATGAAAAAATGGCAATCAACAGAAGTCTAGAAAAAAGTGATTCTAAGAGAATTGGTAATCTTTCTTTAAATTGAAAAAAAAACATTATTTGTAGTGATTCCATGTTTGTTTTAATGAATTCATCTCTTCTGATAAGACCGCAAACATGCAGCTGAAGTTTCTGTTACAATTTTTACTAATCTTTCAGTGGCTAACGTGTAGCAAGGAAAATGGAAATGGCTTGAGATTAGTTCGTTTTTTGTTCGTTTTTTGGATGATTGAAATATCCATTTCTCTGTATAACAGGATTTAGTATTTGCTTTAAATTATCTGTCAAATATCGCGATAGCTAGATTGTCTTGTGTAAGTGTCTAGCACCATTAATGCAATGTGGTTAGTTTTAATGTAAGACCACATAAGAGCATCCACTTTCATTATATAATTGATAATATTAACAGCTTGTCAGATGGTTAAAAAAAAAGAACATAAAGCCGTTGTATTCTGTGAGCCATCTTGAATGCACTAGTTTTCCAGGGTTTCTTTTTAATAAGCTTTGAGAAGAATATCCAGACTTTATAGTTATTCTCCGTCCAATAGGTAGATCACATTGGATAGTTAGAAACGAGACTATAGGAAGCTCTTCACAACTTTTTAATACCTTTTCTATGGGTTCAAAGTAACTTCTTGGTCCACTTGTACAACCATCCATATATTTAAATAATTGGCGCGGCAGTTCGTTGGCATGGAGTTGACAAATACACCCTGCAGCGGTTTTACTAGATATTTTAATTTTTTTGAAATAAATTTACCAATTCCATCTGTATTAACAATAGTTCTATCACGTCTGATTACAGCAAAAAGGATGACATTGATATCTTTACTGATTAAAATATCCATAATTTTTATTTATGTTATTATTGCTGCTTTTTCAGTGCTTAAAGAAATATGACCAATGTACTGTGACCTTGCGTCTTTAAGTAAACTAATATGCTCCTCTTTAATTATATTTCTCTTATGATCCACCATATTAAAGGTTTTATTTTTACGTCCATCAAAGTATAAACCCAAATCTTAGTAATCAGAATCAATGGTCACACCGCTGAACTTAGTTCTCTGCTTTTCACGGGCTCTTTTAATTTTATTTTGATCGAAAACTGTGGATGAATTGTCGTCTGAAATAATACCAACGCTTTGTTGCCAAAACAAGAGCAGCTTCAGCCTTATTGGAAATGCCAAATTTATCCACAGGTTTCTCCAGTATGCCAAGGTCAATATTTTTTAATGAATATGAATACGAAGTTTGAGGTAGCGTTCTCTGAAGTGCTAGTTTTTCTATTACTGTTGAGACTGGTTGTTGAGAGACATCAGTTGATAGGTCAGACAGATTTGGCAATAAACTTGTAGCTTTTTCTTCGTATGGTTCATATTTCTGTTTCCGGTTCAGCTTTTTTTTAATTTCCCGCAGCAGTTTTCAAATCAACACTCCTTATGATCATTTATTTTTTAGTTCTTTGATCAATCAGAATATTTTTCAGTTATCGGTACTTTAAGATGTTTTTCATAGTTAAATGAAGCCAATCTGTTGAATTAACACGCTGATATATCAAAAATACACTTAGGATATCTCGCAAATTTGTATGCGCAAAAAATATGAGTAGCGTACAACTATAGTTACATCTCTGAGAGCACCGAATTGGTGACGCGCGTCTGCGCGGAGTAACAAAGTTAAGGGGTGCCTCCACCCACCCCTCTCAAATTACAAGATACCAAACACGTAATAATAACTATTTCATTCATTTTAAAGAAACAAAATTTTATTTCGTTTGATTTTATCTAATACTTGATTCTTAAACCCAGGGGTAAAAATGAGTAGTTTTATGTATTTTTGTAATTTTTCTGATGACTTGGGGCAGTATAATTAATTAATATTTTGATAAGATTATTTTTTATATCAGATACTCACCCCATAGAGCAACTGTTCTGCACAACGCAATTACGAAAAAATGATTTTTAATTTTTTCCATACATACAGCGATCCACCTTATTGTGGGTTCGAATTCCGGCAGAGCACAAAAAATATACCCTTTATATTTTCAAATTTGCTCTTCGTTGTGTTGAAAAATTAATAATCCTTTACCAATGACCGGTCACCAAAGGTCCATCCAGCCTTACAGCAAAACTGGGTCTTGCTTGAGTATCGGCGCTTTGTAGCGACGACCAAGCTCGTACACCTCTGCGGCACTACAACAAGTATCATAGACCCCTAGAGTCTCTAGAATCTAGAGAGTCTCCCGCACAGGATTTCTTAAAAAAAATAAAAAAGTTTGTGTCCTTTTTTTTTAACTTTCTTAATATTTTATCGAATCTGTTGAGTTTTAGAATCCATCCATCTTGCCTCCGTCTGGGATTTACTTGATATTGCCCTTCTCCCTCTCCCTTCTACTTCTCACTTCTTACTTCTTCTCCCTTCTCTCCTGCTACTTCTTCTCCCTTCTCTCCTGCTACTTTTTCTCCCTTCTCCCCGTTTCTCCACCATGTCCAATTAAATCCACGACGCGGGGAAAAGGTCACCAGATCAATGCTTATCACTCCCGAAAGACCAGTTTCTTTGGACACGAAGACGACCAAGAAAGAAGGTGACGCAACACAACTAGGCTACACAAATAGTGTAAATTATTGCCTGCATTATCCCCAAAGTGGTCCCATGCGGCGATTCGGGACCTATTTATTTTTGTGATTAAGGGTGCTGGCTTTACACCAACCTCTCTCAGTTGAAGAGAAGTTTCCCAGCTTCATTTCACGGCAGTATTTTTTACTTGATTAAAAACGCCGTTTTTGTGTGTGTCACTACTCAAGGGCCTTCCTTGTCACGAATGAAAACTTTATTACATTCTTTTAACCAATAGTTAACATGTATAATTATTATCTAATTTTATAACAAATAGATACCTAATTAAAAATAATAAGCGGTCCTTTTCATACTCGTATAACAGAATGCCCATATTTTCTGCTTGCAGGTATTTTTTTGCAACTTAGATTGTAGATACACGATCAAAGATAAACATTAGATGTTTTAACATTTTTTATTTCTTTGTTTCAGGTATGTCCATTCATGAATACTGTAAAAATCAGTAATCCGAAATGCATATGATGACCCTGGGTAACATCTGACTTGGTATATAATAACCTATTTTTGCAATTCTATTAAAAAAGATCTTTGATCGCATTTAAGATGAATCCTAGAATCGTTAGACATAAATGCTCACTAAATATCCAAAAAGTTAACTAGGTTTAAAGTTAATTTAATTTAAAAAAAGGCTTTATCTATTTTTTCATACATATTTTATTTTAATTTTATTGACTCTAGGATTCGACACTAAATTTAAAAAAAAACATCGTTGGACAAACGACATATACCTTTGTGAGTAGGTTCCTTAACTACTGATAACAAAATTTAAGTTAGCCTGCACCCTTGCAACCCGGCCGTGTGACGTCACGACATTACATCAATTTATATGCTGACTTTCATGCTTAGATTTTTCTCCTTTGTCATATTTAAAAAATATATATAATTCAATTATTCATCAAAAAGTTTTTTTGTTCAATTAACGAATACCTACGTCTCGATTGACGGCAGAAATTTAATGCAAGGTGTCACATCCTTAGATCGTCGTTAAACCCACGGACTAATTAGTACAAAGGTTGATCCCAGATGCGCCGCCGCCATCTTGAAAGGCTGTGGATTTTTTTATTCAGTTAATTACACCAAGTGGGTGGCATTGCTGTCTTGTTATTTCGGAGATTCCAAAGAATACCTCATCTCGTAAATTCTCATCTCTAAATGTGATCTGAGATAATTTTGTCGATAATTGAACTTCGTTTTTAAGAAAGAGAGTTGACTTTTTATCAGCTTTTTTCAAATTCATTTTAGTTATAGGGGATTATTTAAAAAAAAAATTAAGGTTGTTAAGATGATGCTTAAAAAAATAAATATATTATATGAGATTAGGGCCGGAGTGGTTTCTAATTAACTATTTAATTCTTAAATATTTTTTTAATGATTGTTAACTTATTCATTGTTTTCAAATTTTGTTTTTTATTTGTTCCCTATTCTGCTAAAATTTACCAGTATTGGCAAACTTGACTACACTTTGTTATATCCTTGCATATTCCTATTTACAATTTAGAATAAACTTTATAAATAATTAAATTTTAAAGATATTTGACAAAACGTTGAAGGAGAACTAACATTGTTCTCGACATTTTTTAGGCGTTGTAGCCAACGTATTCAGGAGGCATCCTTGTTCCGTGACGGTGAAGGATGAACTGATACTCGATTCTAAATTTTAAATTGTACTCACATTGATATAATCTATAATCTAAGTTGCAAAGATATGTTAACATTTAAGATTCGTATTTAGTGCATGCCTACAGACACAATTATGTTATTCAAAATATCCAAAAAAATTTAAGAACTTTAATTAATTTTCAAGTGATTTTTGTGTATAATTTTAAACACTTAACACGACCGTAATTCCAGTTGAAATCCATTATTTTTCTCAAACTAAATTTCATGACCGAAAATGGTGTATACGTATATATATCAGATAGGGATCCAAAATGGCGTCAGCGTATCAAGTGTCATCTCTCTGCGTGCCTTGTTCACTCTGAGTGTTTTTTTTCATCTTTTGATTAGAATTTTTAAGAGTCTGTGGTCATTGCCGTTGACAGTTTTATAACAGAATAATTTGACGGAGAAATTAAAAAAAAATCATTTGAATTTTATTTTGAGCCGTTTGTCAACCTAGGTATAAACAAACGTCTATTTTTATTCTATTAAATAAAAATCGCATATTTTGTGGGCTTCATTAAAAGATCGTAAATATCTCTTTAATTGATATTTTAAATTTATTAATTTAATCTCATCGCTCTACAATGGGTTCTAATCTATAATAATCTATAACCTAAGTTGCAAAGGTATATTAAGATTTGAAATTCATATTATTAAATGTATGCGATTATAGATTATAGATAGATGCATACAATCAGACACGTGTAAGTTCGCACTTACAAATGCTAGGTACATGTTTACTTGCATATTAAAATCCAAAATCCTGCAACTTTTGCCGACCGTCCCTGATGTAGGGAAATATTAACAAAAAGAGCCAGTTTTTTCAGTATTTGTTACAGCCTCATACCAACCCATATCGTCCCCCCAGTGCTTGTTTGGCTTTTATACCATTTGATTCAAAGATGACCTTTCAATGAAATAGTCTTAAGAATCACATTCTAAACAATCTGAGCTAAGAAAAAAAACATAAAACACGATAATGTGAGAGTTGTTTTAAATATTTTTAAAATCAATTTCCAGTTTTCATAAGACTTGTTGTTCCTTGACTTATAGGTTGTTATGCGGCTGACCACCCATAATGTAAAAATTGGTTCACTTTGCCAATGTCACCTCTGTTTCAGGGAAGGACGGCAAGAGTTGCAAGGCTTATGTTCATTTGAGATTGGGTTTTTATATTGTAGGTCCACATGCGGCATGTGTTAGCGCGAAATTATACATATCTGCTTGTGGGAATGCATTTAATATAAAACTTAAATGATATATATCTTTGCAGCTTAGATTAGATTAGATTAGATTAGATAAGACACAGTGTTCCCAGTGCACATACAAACATTATTCATGTGAAATCACCTTTGGTGGACATAAGACAAACAAGCACTAAGGGGACGATATGTCAATAAATACTTAATAAATAATAATATTTATAGACTATCGTTATTCCTTGACTTATAGGTTGGTATGAGGCTGACCACCCATACTGTAAAAAATGGTTCACTTTGCCAATGTCACCCCTGTTTCAGGGAAGGTCGGCAAAAGTTGTGGGGCTTATGTTCATTTGAGGTTTGTATTTTATTTGTAAGTACACATTCAGCATTTGTAAGCGCGAACTACACTTGTTGGTTTGTGGGCATACATCTGAGAGCTTTAAATGAATATATCCTTGCAACTTAGATTATAGATTATAGATTATAGATCGTTTCATGACATTTTTTTCTTTAAATTATTATTTTTCTAGAATAAGAAAAGGCTTGATTACGCCGAAGTATTTATTTATTTGTATTGGTTGCCTCCATGGTCCGCACACATTGGGGTAAAACTAACACGTGTAGCGACGCGCAAAAAATCATCATCAAATCAATCACATACCTAAAACAATACATACCATAAACGGCACATGAAAAAACATCACATTACAAAACATCACAAACAGTAAACCTGTGATGTTTTGTCATGTGATATACAGTCATTGGGATTTTTTATTTTTCACATAAATAAGATGATTATAAACAATTCATTGCGCCAAAATATTCCACAATATTATATTATAAACCATAAATCATACTAAATAAGCAATGATTAAAAAAATGTATATATAAATGTCTCGTCTTCATGATGGGATAAGGAAAGAAACAGCAGGAGTAAGGGAAGGGAATGGAAATGTTCTGTCATGTGTCGTTCTGTCATGTATTGTTCTATCATGTGTCGTTCTGCCATGTGTCCTTCTATCGTGTATCGTTCTGTCATATGTCGTTCTGTCATGTGTCGTTTTGTCACTGTCTCGCTCTAACATGGAACCAAACATTTTAATACTCGGCCGGGAAATCGCATTGTTTCTCCCAGCTGGGCCGGACAAATTGAATATGTGAAAATACGCGGAAGGGAGGGAGAGGAAAAGAAAAACTATTCGCCGGTGATGGGAAAAGATTCCCCATCTTCTTCTCATTCCCTTCAATGGACCCCATTCAACCCCCCCTTCCTTCTTACCTACTTTTACCCACAAACCTGTGCTGTGTCGTCGATGAAAAAAAATACTCCACCTTTCATCTATTATTTCTTTAATCTAAGTATAAACATAACCGAATTTAGGTTAGATTAACGCTCGTTGGACATACATATTTGTAAAATTATTTAAAAACTCAAAAAACAGTTATTTATACGAACCGTTAGTTGGAGAATCACAGTATTTGTCGATGTGTCGTTGGCTTCTTATCAACAATGTGCACCATTTTTACAGTATTGTTGGTCAGC
This sequence comes from Agapetus fuscipes, assembly GCA_951799405.1. Lineage (NCBI taxonomy): Eukaryota > Metazoa > Arthropoda > Insecta > Trichoptera > Glossosomatidae > Agapetus > Agapetus fuscipes. The sequence goes on from OX637356.1 coordinate 2,779,326, forward strand.
CTCATACAGTTAGTGAAATTGTGAAGGGATGGAATGCATAGAGTGAATGTAAAATAAGAAAATAATAATAATAATTTATTCTTAAAAATGTTTTACAGAAGATTTACATAGGGTGCAGCTTTTTAGCTTTAAGTAAGAAAATCATACATGTATCTGAACTAGAATGTATGAAAAAAAGTGATGCTGAGAGAACTGATAGAAGTATGGCAATATAAGAATAAATGAAAGATACCCTGCAGAGGTTTTTACCACCCCTAGTGGAACAGCTTAACAGTAACAGTTTCTTTAAAAAAAATGTATTCGGTCTACAGTCTATTGGTCAATGCTACGGACTCGTGATCGGAAGGTTCGTTGCGAAGGAAAAAGGAAGTTAAGTAGAAAGTTAAGTAGAAAGTGAAGATTCTCAGTCGTATCCTTAGCGCAGCCAAGTGAAATCATATTTTCCATTTATGAATTATCTGCATTATATTCCTTGACTTATGCATAGGTTGGTATGAGGCTGACCACCCATACTGTAAACAAAACTTTTACAATGTAACCCCTGTTTCAGGGAAGGTCTGCAAAAGTTTCAGGGCTTATGTTCATTTGAGATTGGGTTTTGTATACTGTAGGTCCACATGGAGCATGTGAGAGCGCGAAATTATGCGTGTCTGCTTGTGGGAATGCATTTGATATGAATGGCAACTTAGATTTAGATTTAGATGAAATGATAGATTATAGATGAAAACGAGATATCTCGTCCTTGGTGTACAACAATGACAAGATAAAGGATCTCGTCTGTGACAGACATTGGGTTAAATGTTATTGAATCCACGCAAGTCGTTGTTTGGATAGAATATCCCGTATTTTGGGGGGAAATGCCGCTTTTGAGGAGAGAAAACATGGGAAATTATACAAATTGCTCAGCCTTGGTTTTATTTTAGAAATATGCGGGACTCTCAACTGTTTTTCCATGAGATTATCGTAGTTTTTTCTACAATAAGAATCCAATACTGAAAGTGTGAACGAATCGTTTCTTTATACTATTTATATATTTTTTCTTCTTCATTAATTGTCAATTGTCCGGATATTGTTTTCAATTGTACCTATGTCGAATATTTGTTATATATTTTTTAATAAAGCTAAAAACGGATTTTGCAAACCTTGGTAATAAGAAGATCGAATAAAAGATTAGAAAACATCGGATACTCCGACGAAACGCTGAGAAATCTGATCTTGTCAACAGTCTACACCACGTTTTGCAATGTCCAGCGATAGTTTTGCATCAGCTTTATAGGTTGGTGTAAGGCTGATTATCCATTTTGTATTTTTTTTATTATTATTTTATAATTCGTCGTTTTCTTGTAGTTTAAAGCTACTTAGCTGTTCTTGAAACAACACGTAACTAAACTTTACGTTATTTCTATGCAAATGCGTTGCAAGTATCAGGGTATCATACAAGGCTGGGAGAAAAAGCGTAATAGATATTCCATTTAGCATTCCCTAGACGTTCCATCCACCTCCTGTTACCCGGGATCCTTGTGTTCTCCACCAAAAAGAACTTATGACACATTCCCATCTGCATACGAATGCCGCATTACAAGGCGCCTAACATTGCTCTGTCCGCACCGCTGTGTACAGAGCACGTTCGGAGCTCCGCGAAATACCTCCTCTCTGTTTATGATCCCCGGTCGCGATATTGGAAACCGTTTGCCATCCTCCCTCGCTTTATATACTCTCCTGATACTTTTATTCAATACTTGTTTACGTTTAAGAATTTTATTTACTCTGCAGTTTGAATTACAGGGATGACGTTTTATCGTTTAGAAAAATGTATTGACATTTCAAAGACCGCTTTACTCAACGTATTTTTATCGTAAGGTATCGGTATTTTTATTTTTTATTGACTCAGTCTTGCACTTCTGGTCGCTGTCATCTTTGACATATTTTGTATCTTGAGTTGATTTTCTTAGACCTCATTGTGTTCCGACTTTCCACCCTGATTTTTGTAATAATTGTACTTTGATTTTAGTTGATTTTATATCCTAACTTGCCCCTTTTAATATTTTTTTTAGGTTATTGGGTGCTTTATTTCTTGTATTTTTCCCATCTCCTTTTGAATCAGCTTTCTACCAAAATTTGTGTCACTACACGAGACTTACTTTGATAATCCCGTACACCATGTAAACACACTTAAAATCATCACAAGATAACTTGTTTGGCTTTACAATATTTTACGTCCGTAAAAATCATCCATAATTAATGTGAGTCGTTTTTGTATCTTATTTTGAATCATTTACTTTCCTCGAGTCTTGTGATGTCACTGGCTCAATTCATATAATTTTCATACCTAACTTTGACACAATTTTACATCTGTATAAGCACAGTAGATTTTGTATCTTATTTTGAATCATCTATGTGCCCAGGCTTTTGCCGTTTCTCTAGTTCATTTTGTACCATTTTCTTACCTTACTTTGACGGAACTCTACACTATGTCTGATATTGTTTTCTTAACATTGACTTGATTCAGTTTTGTATCTGATTTTGATCTTTTTACGTTCCTTTTGTCCTTTCACTGGCTAATTGTGTCATTTTCTTACCATATTTTCACTCAATTATATACCTTGATTAGCTTGTTTTTTTTAAACATTGATTTGAGTCCGTTTCGTATCTTGTTTTGATTTGTTTTTCTACTCTTTTCGAGTCAGCTTTGTACGTCGACCTGACTCGTTTAGTCCGGGAGCCATCGAGTCAGCCCACGCTAAAGCAATCCACCGAGCCAGGTTATTTACTATGGATCAGATACGTTCACTAATGAGATGATTATGTCACGTGAAGTGAACATGCGTGATGATAGAAAACTGAATATATTACCACTCTCAGAAATTACTTAAAATTAATAACACCTCTAAGCTAATCTCGCATTCTTATTATTCATTTTTCTTGATTTAGATCTTACGATCTCTCATTCACACAAATCGGTTCATGGATCTTGGAATGAGGATGCCCTGCTATCTTTAAGTCTTTTGAAGGTCTTTCAGCTGGATGATGAACATTTGGCATCTCATTTTTGGGGCCTCCATCTCGTGGTGCAGAAGACCAACTGTTCTTCTTTCTTTTGTAGACGCTGATAGTCTGGTATTTTGCGTACAACGATCTGAATTATCCAAATTTTGCTGTTTAAAATTTTACATTCGCCAAATCATCACAAGATATTTTTAAGTTGTAAAATTTTACGTACGGAAAATCATCGCACGATGATTTACTTCTCTATAAAATTATATTAAAACCTACTTACGTGAAATCATCATAAGATCACTTTACTATACAAAAATATACACACTAAGTAAAATCATCGCAAGATTATTTGCTGCTATACAACATCAATCATTTGTAAAATCATCATCTAGAAATCATCCTAGCCACTTGCTTTGTCATTCGCTGCGTTGCGTCATCATGATTTTTTCCTTTCTCCCGTCAGGGAAGCCATCATTATTTTTCACCCCATCATTTGATATCTGTGCTGTGATTGGCTGATTTAAAAGTGACGTCACAACCGCAAGAACAAAACATCTCCCCTCTCCTTTACTCCTTCCCCCTTCCCATATTACCTCAAGAAAAAAACACTCACTCAACCATAACGTTTTACTAAAAGATGTATGGGAAACCAATGCACCGCCTCTAGCGAGTGTTTAAATTTATTTACATTTTTAGTCAAACGCTTCAGTTAAGTTTACTTGAGATGTTGTCACTCCCACATGCACTTGTATTACATGATAGTCTGCGCATATGTAATCTATAATCTAAGTTGTAAAGATAAAGAACCACTAAAGATTCATATGTAAAGCTTGCCCAAAAGCAGATACGTGTTAGTTCGCGCTTACTCATGCATGTGTAATTTGAAAACCTCCAGCGATAATTTACCAACTTTTATACATCCATCAACGTTTTATAGATAGCAAACATCATTTTAGGATGAAAAAAGCTAGATCCATGTTTAAGTAATGCGGTTACTAACGAACGTTAATTCTTTTTTATTATATAGGTATATAAAAAAGTCAATATTTCTGTATTTGGAAATAAAATAAGGACATTTTCTTTACAGTTACGTTATATATATGGAAAAAAAACATTCAACCACGTCCCCTTAGTGCTTGTATGTCTTATGCCCATCAGAAGTAATTTCAGATGAGCAATGTTTGTATGTGTACTGGACCAATGTGTCTTATGAAAACTGGAAACAGATTTTAAAAATATTCAAACAACTCTCACATTATCGTGTTTTATGTTTTTTCTCATTTGTCCTTTCAATATGTCCAAACCATCGCATCACACTTCTTTGAACTTTCACTTTCACGGTTTCTTAAACTAAACTCTTATTAAATAGTAGATAAGCTAAACAAGCACTGGAACGTCGACCAGTAAGGTTATGACGGATAACACATTTTCCTAAGCGATCTCATTTTGTGTGATTTCTAGAGTTATTTGAGTACCGGCAATTTTCACACAGTCTTCACAGTTCTGACAATGGCTCAACACCGTTACGGGTCAGCCCAATCATATATCTGCAAATGGTTTCGATTTGCGACCATTATATTGGTATTATTGTGCGTTTTGCAAATCACTTCTCTGAACGGATACCTCTATTGTAAAATACTGTATTTGAAGCGATAGGAAAATCACACGGAGATGCGAGAAAATTGCATCTTTTTGGAGTTTTCCTTCTTATTGCTCAGATTTGGAATCCTGCAAAATTCTATTCATCTATCTACATTCTATCATCTAATTTGCAAATATATAATAAAAAGGCATCTTCAGGTGCAGACTGCTCCCGAGGATGCATTTTTGAGGCACAAATATATTCGAGCCAAAAATAAATAAATAAATTGTAAGTGAATTAAAACTGTGTTATTTTTTTTTAAATAAATACAATAGACTTCACTGTGTGAACCACCAAACCATAACAAATACTCGTATATTTAACTTATTTTATTATCTATTATAAGTATGGTAACACTTCGGACTCTGAATGGAAGGTTGTGGGTTCGAATCCCGGTGGAGTACAAAAAATATACCATTTATATTTCAAATTTGCTCTTCGCTGGGTTGAAAAATTCATTAACCTTTACCAATGACCGATCACCAAAGGTCCATCCAGCTTTACAGCTACTGGGTCTTGCTTGAGATTTGGCGCTTTGTAGCAACGACGAACAAGCTCGTAAAAAGGTCGATAGCTCCATTGGTAGAATGCTTGCATTCCAAGCTGAGAGCAAGGGTTCGATCTCAAGGTATACTCAGCTTCATAAGAAATGAGAACCAGCCCCCCGGGAGCTGGGAAACCCCCACTTCAACTAAAAGTGAACCCGTAAAAATAAATAGGTCCCGAATCGCCACATGCGACCCCTTCGGGGATAACGCAGGCAAGGAGTTATAATAATAATGTTCTACACTTTTATAGCGCCATTTCGTAACTAACGTCACTTCAAAGGCGCTTTGTAGGATTGTCCAAACAAAAATGTTTTCAGTTGCTTTTTAAACCGTTCCTCACTGTGTTGTTCTCTGAGGGTCACTGGGAGTGCATTCCAAGCCATCGGAGCTGCGAGTTACACTATATGTGTAGCTTACTTGCGTTACTATGGTAAGAACGTCTTCTTTGTGTGGACCACACCTTAAGGGCCCTATGCGAGGCTACTCTATAGGTTACTTTATTCATTAAGGTGCACTATTTAACACGTAGCTAACAATTATGTTTACAATTAGCTCCCATAAGTGGCGGTTGTCGTCCTTACGCCAACTCTGTCTACCTCGACTACCCTAGGGGTCTGTCTACCTGTCTGTAATTATAGCGGTAGCCACAATTACTGATAACTAGGGCGCAGGGAAACCGCCCCTCTCCATGTTAATTGCATACGATGTTATTGAATTTAATTGTTTAATTATGTCCGTTGTCATTTTGCATGACAATAAACTATCAAAAAAAAAAATTGTTCTTTTGCTAAAAAGTTGGTAGGAGGCTGACCTCCTATACTGTATAAGATTGTTTACTTTGCCAATTTCACACTTGTTTCAGGAAACGGCGGCAAGAGTCGCATAATATTACATTAGCTTCATATATTAGCTAATTATAAGAAAGTGCTCATGGCAAACTTCTTAAAACTACAGGATTCTCACACATTCTTCATGGTTTCTTTTGAAGGAAAATAGAAAAAAACCGTGCATTTATCCGTTAGCTTAATATGTCACTTTTTCAGTTATACCTTTAAGGTATCTGTAATTGTTGATCTGTAATGTTGGCGGCTAGGGTTTGTTAAATTGTAATTTGTTTTCTGTTTAGTTTTGATAATATTATTATTTACTGATTTACGAAATGTAATTTGTTGTGTATGTTCCTTGACTTATAGGTTGGTATGCGGCTGACCAACCATGCTGTAGAAAATGGTTCACTTTGCAAATGCCAACCCTGTTTCAGGGAAGGTCGGCAAGAGTTGCAGGGTGTATGTTAATTTAAGATTTGGGTTTTTATGTTGCAGGTTCACATGCGGCATGTGCAGGCGCGAACTCATACGTGTCTGCTTGTAAAAATGCATATAATGTGAATCCCAAATGTAACATATTTTTGCAACTTAGATAAGATTAGATTAGATTAGCAGCCATTAAAAAATATATTTTTCGTACAAAAAATGACGGCCATTTGTGAATAATGCATTTTTTTCTACAACCGTCGAGTAGATTGACTTATCATTTTCGGTAGATGTTTTTTTTTTATCTACATTAAAAATGGTTGTAGATTATATTATGTGGGTATAATATCTGTCTTAGCCCATACAATGTGTTCCGTCAAGCGAAGTGGTTGATGGTTGCGAGGTTGCGGGTTCAAATCCCATCATTTCATAAGTTGAGATCATCAGAACCTGTGAAACTCTGCCGAGACTAAAAAAAATGTATCCAAAAAATAAACTTCAATCAATTCCGAGTAAAAAAAATTATATTCCATAATCTGTGATTTTTTTCGCACTTGTAAAGATAAAGTTGACATTAAAGGTCCATATTTTATGCATGCCCACAAGTAGGCACATGTAACAAACCTCACATGAACATAAACTTTGCAACTACTTAAGACCTTAATTTTTAGATTAACATTGTATTGCATAATTTATAGGTTGGTATGAAGCTAATCACCCATACTGTATAAAATGGTTTACTTGACCAATGTCACCCCTGCTTTAGAAAAGGTCGGCAAGAATTTCAGGGCTTCATTTGCGATTGGGTTTTTATGTTGTAAGTCCACAAGCGGCATGTGTAAGCGGCGCGAACTTTTACGTGTCTGCTTATGTGAATGCATTCAATATGAATCTCAAATTTAATATTTATCTTTGCAACTTACATTACAGATTATAGTTTTATATCTGTTTTTTTCCTATCCTTGCATACCTTTTTCAGTTCATTCATATCCATCACATTTTTCTTACGTTTCTTCTTTTACATCCACATTGTACATCACATTTTTTCACAATTTCACCGATTTGATCAACCCATACTTTTCTCGGTCTTCTCTTTTCCCCATATACACTTTGCGATACAAAGATATATCGTATAAACGTAGCACTCTTCTGATTTATAACGATTAGCCTCATGTTTATAAATTAAAAATTATCTCCTAGCCACACACATGCGAGCAAGTACGTGTAAGTGCGCGCTTACACATGCTGGCACCTGTATGTGTTGGTGACTAAATGCTGGCAGTAGAGCGGTGTCGGGAGTTACATGAAAAAACAAGTCTATTACGGAGATCGATGGCCCCAAAAGTTTTTAATTAAAAAAAACACAATTTTATCGAGTTTTTTTTTTGCTTTTTTTAAAGTCTTAACCTTTGTAAAAATACCTTCAAAAATCCAGTAGCTTGAAGAGTTGCTTGTTTTTCTACTGAATGATTTTGATTTTTGTTTTAATGTTCATCCAATCATTTTTGTTTTGTTATCCTATAATTTGTTACCATAATCAAAGTTGCACAGATATTACAAAAAAAAAAGAGCAATTAAGCTGCACATAAAGTGTAAATTCTTCCCGCGTTATCCCGTCAAGGGTTTCGCATATGGCGAGTGGATCCTATTTATTTTTATAGGTAAGGGGGCCGGCCTTATGCCAAACCACTTCAGTTGAAGTGGGGTTTTCCAGTTCCCGATGGCCTTTAAAGTGTTTTATATATTATCCTTCTGTCGATTCTCACAAACAAATAACTGATGCTGGAGTGATGTTTTCCGGGATCTGCTGCCGTGGTCTGTGGGAGCTGGACCTTCCGGACGTTTCGCACATTTCTACGATGAGCTTTTTCAGCGTGAAGTATAATGATGAAGATGATCTTGATGAGAACTGTGAAGAAGCCCATCGTAGAAATGGACGAAACGTCCGGAAGTTCCAGCTCCCACGGACCACGGCTACAGATCCCGGAAAACATCACTCCAGCATCATCAGCCGGCCGTGTAAGCCTAAAACTCTTATTAAACAAATAACTATTTTAAAAAAATTCAAATAATAATCAAGGTGATAGTTTTAGAACCATTTATGATGAGACGATTGCTCTATATTGAGAAACATAACTTAAAATGTTTAAAACGCTTTAGAATCACTGCAAGTAGGTATAAAGCATTAACTATCAACTCAACCGTAACGTTTACCAAAAATATACGTAAAGTAAAACAACGTAACTAGAGAGCGTTTTAATTGTCATACATTTTTAGTGTAACTATAATATAGTCGAGGGTACTGAAAAATTGGATCAGTTCATTTAGAACGCCCCCAAATCAAAATATCTGAGATACGAAACTGAATCTAAAAACTAGATTCACTACTTATACGTACCTGCAACCAAAATGACTGGAGATTAATATTTGTAATTAAATAAATTGAAATCGAATCATGCTAAGAATTTATAAACAGGATTCAGTAGTATCGACAGATGTTTGATAAATGTAACCGATTTGATTTTTGTCCAAATTAGAGAATCAATCCATTGAAAATATCTGTTAATATTTTAGAGAAGAATAAATTGTGTGATTTAGTTTTGGTTAAATAAAATGGTCTAAAATGATATGTGTTTTTTTTTGCTTTGTTAACATCAAACGGATGAATATAAATCATTCTAGATCTAGTACCTACTTTAATATTTAAATTAAAAATGTATGCCACAATGATTAAATATTATAAAATAGCATTTTTGTTGATGGGTTCCCATTCTAAGACCCCAAAAAGTGGTTTTCGATTAGTGACAAAAAATGTGGCAGCTATTATTCATAGGTTTTGTGTGGAGCGTTCTATTAATTTGGTATCAGGAGCGCATGAACGCTGCTCGGTCATCTACAATTCAATGTAATGTGGTCCGTTCCCTAATAATGGGTTGCTGCACGAATTTTGATCGAGCCGTCAAGGCCGCCTTTGTAACAGGTAGTGTAACAACGTATACCTCTTCGTACTTCATGTGCGCCTAATACTTGTACTAACGAAAGATAGGAAAAATAGCTTATACCTCTTCACAGTAAATGAGCTCCTGATACTTGTACCAACGGATTAGGAGGATAGGAAAATATAGCTTATACCTACCTATTCACAGTAAAATGCGCTCCTGATAATTGTAGCAAGAAATAAGAATATACGTGAAAAATAAATCTACCTCTTCACACTTCATGTGACTCTGATACTTGTTTCAACGGAAAAGGAGTATAGAATGAAATTGAAATAATCTTTACACTTTAATATATTGTGTCCAAGGAAATAAATAGGAGGATAGTAAAGAATAGAATTTACCTCTTCTCATTTCATGTGCCCCTGATACTTGTATCAATATAATAGGAGGATAGAAAAAACAAGTATGTGCCTCTTCACATTTCATTTACCCCTAATACAATGCAGAACATGAATGATCACACTCACAGATGTATAAACATTACCGTAAAAAAAATAAAGCCTCCGAGCTTTTTTTGCTCATAGAATTTAAACTGTGTTCAAAGTTCCCCGATAATCGTAGCTCTACTGTTGTACTCATAACGGAAAAGGTGGTTTAAAAAAAAAAGCTTAGTTTATGTTTTAAGCAATGCAATTTCAATTTTAATGCATCTTAAAAACCGTGTACTGGCTGACAATTTGCATAAATTGTCAATCCGAATTACGCCATTTTTATTTTTAATCTTGTAGCATTTTTTTTTACATTCAATCAAGATCCGGTTTTGGTTGTCCGAGCTCCCGCGCGTCTCAAACTCGATGTCTACCTCGAGTATAAAACCTATCTGCGTTTAAACTAAATCATAGCGTTTTACGAAAAAAAAATATGTATGGAAATTAAAACAGCGCGAATAGATTAAGTTTACGTACATTTATTAACATGAGGATTAACTTTGCCAATGTCACCCCTGTTTCAGGGAATGTCGGCAAGAGTTGCAGGGCTTACATATGTTCATTTGAGGTTTGGATTTTATTTGTAAGTACACAATCAGCATTTGTAAGCGCGAACTACACGTGTTTGTTTGTGGGCATTCATCTGAGAGCTTTGAATGAATGCAACTTAGATTATAGATTATAGGATGATGAAAATTTACATAATGATGCTTGTATGGGAAAAATATGAAAAGGAAGAAGGATGCTAAGATATGGCGGTTTATCTGAAATGCTATGGCTTCTAAAGCTCTTAAATTTTAAACGCTCAATTTTTTATTGTATCTTATATATATTTTTCATTAATTGTTATAATTATGGGTTGGTATGAGGCTGTCCACCCAAATTCCAAAGAAGTGGGTCAATTTGAAAATTCTTCAAGGAACGGCGGCAAAAGCTGCTGGATTGGTGTAAGTACAATTGAGATTTGTTTTTAGTACAAATGGCATGTACATTTATACATGTTGTTAGCATAAATTACATATCAATCATACTGTTACTGAAACTCTGACACCATTCTTTTAGGGGTAGCCAGAGCTTCTGCCGATTTACCTCAATTTTTTTTCTCTCCTTGCATACCTTTTCAATTCATTCATATTCATCACGTGTTTCATACATTTCCTTCTTTGTTAACATACACTTGCTATTAAGATTATATTTTTAAATATTTTGATGGAATCTGGAATCAGTTGTTGTTTTTTTATGGAAAAAATGTATATTTTATGTAAAAATTTAACAAAAACTGAGAGATCGTACGATGCGATGCCTTGCAGTTATCTTGATCGGCCGAGAGTCGCTTGACTCCTCCACTGGCACGTTAAATTGTTAGCGCATACTAAGTGCTCCTAATGCAGAAGCGTCACTTTATTTCCAAGCAAATGTACTGAAACTCTTTGTCGCCTTTACCCTATGAGCCCGTTCCCACTTGTCGGGTGTCGGATCCGTATATTCATCGGAGAGAACATTTCGGACAAAATCGGTTTCCGACAAGTGTGAATAGCTCCATACTTAATGTTCTGCCACCGGAACATCCGATGAATATACGGATCCGACACCCGACAAGGAACGGGCTCTATGGGTAGACAGGGTAGGAAGCCTCGACGACCGTCGATAGATCTTACCGTATATATTTGAAGATAGGACGGAATAAAACATGATGGCGTACCAACAGTTGATCCATTTTATATGGAACAACAATCAGCTGTTAAGCCATCGCCATGTTTTATTCCGTTCTATCTTTAAATATATACAAATCTTCAAATTAAACTACTTAGCCTTCACAATACATGAGCACATCGGAAGCCGGGAAACTCCCACTTCAACTGAAGTGGTTGGCGTACGCCTGGCCCCCTTACCTATTAAAATAAATACGTTCCACTCGCTACATGCTACTCCTTCGGGGATAAAGTGGCAAGAAGTTACACTGTATGTGTAGCTTAGACGAGTTGCGTTCCTATTCTGCATACCTCTTTCAATTCATTGTTATTTCAAATACATTACCGCTTTCGTGCATTTCTTTCTTTTATATTCACTCTGCATATCCTATTCTTTCGCTATTCAACCTCTCATGAAGCCGTCCTTTTCTCGATCTTCCTTTTCCTCTTTTCTTTTCACATCTTCTCTGTATAAACGAGTACACTTAATCAGTCTTACATCATCAATTATTTTATTTATTAAGTTGCTGTTTTGTGTTTTCATTGCTTTGTTAATCAACTTTCATAAAAACCGCAAGTCTGGTTGAATAATATTATTCAGTTTCGTGTAATTCAAATATTTTTCAAAATTCAGTACCTCAATTTGACAGGCATGCAAAAAATATAGGTCAACCCCCATCGGATTGCGAAAATATATGGGTGGTTGAAAAAAAAAGTATCAGGGGATCAGGAAAGCTGGGCGGTGCGCCATTGACAAAGTGCATCAGCCGGTAGCATGATGGATGCATTACGCTATCACCCCAATTACCTGTTGTGGATCAGGCTAGCAGAACAACACAGGAGGTCGCCGGATCATTTCTCATTTTTATACTCGTAGATAACAGCGGCTGACACACATCCAGCCCGCTCGTATATCACTCTGTGTTTCTGCGCTCCTGGCACAGCAGAATGCCGGCGCAACTTTATAGCGCGCGATTATTCTTTGTCAACGCAACATAAACGGAAGACATATGCGACTATCTCATCTGTGTTTATGCCGTCCTGCTCCTGGTAACTGAAAAAGTTTACATTAAATTATCTAGGTTTTTGGCAGTTACTTCGTGAAAGTTCATTTTAATAGATTAAAATAAAAAACTTATTTGTTACAATTCACATGAGCTTTTATTATTTTTTAAAGAGTCTAACCATTCCTTTCATACCCACACACTAAAACTCCTTCACTCCATTCCCTACAAAGGTAAAATCATGAATAATTTTGAAAACCTAGAAATCCAAAAAAATATTAATTCAGTAAATAACCTCTTAAATAGTATTATATTTCCTAACACTTCTCCCCTACTTTCTATGTTTCCTACTACACCCCGCCCACATAACACTCCCCCCCCTCCCCCTCAGTAATTCAAATCCTCACGTCATAATGTATTGTATTTGTATGTTAGTTTATATTTACACCTGAAGATGGGAGGTATTGCTTCTCCCGAAACCGGTAGTGTTTAAAAAATAATAAAAGCTCATGTGAATTGTAACAAATAAGTTTTTTATTTTAATCTATTAAGTTTACATTAAATGAAATAAAGCAGCAATCGTTTGGCACTTACTGGATAAAAGTGCCTACTTGATAGTAATGCTTGGAAGTTATGGGCAGATATGTCTACTTCGCCCTAGCAAGTATCCCGAATACAAAACATTGTGTAAAATCCCCTCAATCGATTTGTAATTAAATTTCTTATGTTCTCTTTAACCTTTCAGGCTTTCACAAGTCTCTAACAGCCCATTCAAATGTTTCTCTCGTTCTCAATGTGTGGACTCCTGTCATCTTCTGTTTCTATCCTAGAATTGGATTGCAGCAACGTTCACCCAGCTATTTTTGACATTTCTTACTATCCAAGGCAATCCTATTGAGTTCCTCGAAGGACAAACATCAAGATTGGTTAACGGGATGCCAATTGGGCTTTTAATGTGGTTGTTTCCCATTTCTACTTCCTATGTTGTTGACCAAAAGGGTGCTTCCGTCTTTTGAGACTACATTGATAGACTTTAATAGCCGATTTTTTTAACATGGTGGCTAAAAATGATTCAATCTCTTAATATCCGATTGCTTTGCAGGACGCAACTTCATCATGAGATTGTCGTTAAAATAATGATTGTATGCAATCACCGAAATTGCTCTCATTACGTCCGCTTTAAAATCCCATAGACAGGGTTGTTGAGCTCTTTTTGCAAGGGCAGTATTGACTCACGTCTGCCTCGTAAATAATGGCCCCATACTTGCCCTTAGTAATTATTATAATAGGGCTGCAGTCTCGAATAATTAAGGCATTTATGTTGCCTTTATGATAAACATGAAGCATGGATAGACACGAGTTTTTATCCTGATGTTAACTCTACCATGTTAAGCGTATTTCAATCATAATTTTGTAGTGTTCAGTTAGATTTTTAGATCGTATTTTCAATGTTTTTTTTTTCATATATTGTGGTTTTTTTCTACTTCAATGTACTAGTATTCATAATATTATTTTTTGCTTTACTAGTAGGTTAGTATGAGGCTGACCCTTTCAACTTCTAATATTCTTATTATTTGCATGCCCCCAAACAGACACGAGTAATTTAGTAAGTGCTTACACATGCTGCACGTATACTTACTGAAATAAATAAAAAATCTCAAATAAATTCAAACTCTGCACTTCTTGTCTCTCTTTCCTAAAACAGCGTCAACATGGGAAAAGTGAACCAATTATAGTTGGTAACAATAATAATAATCATTATTTTAAAGTGAGTTACTAGTTAGCCTTATACCTGTGGAATGCCGTGTCTTGCGACCTGGGAGCTGTGGAGAGTGCAAATCCTTTTAAATAAAAAAAAAACAGTTTTTCAGATGCCTAAAGTTTTCGCTGTGCATAGTGAACACGTTAGGGTTAAGCGTCGATAAGAAACTGCATGCTATCCCAGCGGTTTTTACTTGTATTTTGTATTTACATACATTTTCCTCTGCTCTATGTTATTAACGACGTATCTTAATCAATCTGATAGACAAACAGTGTACCTACTTACAATGTACGCAGGCCTACTAGCATGTAGGGAATCTACTAAATAGTGTATTACAAACTGATGTGTATCGTTCTAGGGTAGTTTTTTTTCGCTTAAAGAGACTCGCTCATCTTCTTAATTTACCTGACTTTTTGTATGGCTGGTAAGAGTCACGTTTTTTCTTACTATTGGATCGTGTCACATGCGAAGATCCAAGCTCTCATCTAAAGCCGCCAGCAAGGGATTCGAACCTGAGCTGTTTTTATTTTAAACATGTTAGTAAAATTGGCACTGAATATGTCATGACTGTACTGTTTTGTATCCTGCCACCATTCCACTAGGGACGGCCGGCACCTCCGCAGATGCGTCTCCACTTTTTTTTGTCCTTTCTTATGTCTTTCATCTCTTCAACATTCATCATTTTCCTCGTACATACTCTTCTATATTCTCACACTGCAGGTTCCATTCTTTCGCAATCTCACCTATTTTGCCTATCCATTATTTCCTCGGTCTCCCCCTTCAACGCTTTCCTCTGACATTTGCTCTGTCATTTCTCTAACGTAAGATATAAACGCAACTAAGCTGCACATATCGTGGTACATCTTACTGCGTAGTATCCGAAGTACAGCATATATTGTGTGAAATTAAAAAAGGGGCCACCCTTACACCTATCAATTTCACTTGAAGTAGGTCTTTAATGAAATTGGTTGTAAATATAATCTCAAAGTGTCTTTACATTCTTTACACACGCGTGTCCTGTCCAATTAATGACTTCATTAAATGCCAGTTGAACACGACTACGTCATGTGGTACCTTGTGCCCGGTCTGCGAGCCGGGTTGATAATATAATCGAGATCAATCACAATCTCTATTTATGTATGTAAATCGATTAACCACGGCATTGCGGTACGTGCATGAAATATAAATTCAAAATTAATATCGACAGGGTTTTTTTATTGTACACTCCAACCATCAAACCTCACGTATAAACTCTACCATAAAATTCTAGCCAAAAATGTGTGGAAACTAAATTACTCCATGTAGGCGCTGCTTTAGTCTGCATACGTTTTTGGTAGACGGTCGAGTTGATGCGTGAATTTGTTGTTATGTGGTCTCTGAACTTCGTACGTTTTGTATCAACAATGTGGACTCAATTTGGTGATCGAGCTTCGAATAATTAAAATCACGAAAATGTATTTCAAAATTTGATTTAGATTGAAGTCAAGATTTTTTTTTATTTTCTCGTGGGATAGAAGTACATAAACGAAGTATAATGTTAAAAATCAATTGTAAAATAGTAAAAAAAATCAAGAAAGAGATTCATCAAAAGCTTTTGTTAGGTGCATTTTCTTGTATGGCTGCAAAACCTGGACTATCTAGAAATACGAAAGAGACATTCGAGATATGGATTTGGGGGAAGAAGACCAAGACATCATGGAATAAAATGAAGTTCATTTAAATGGTATTGTGGGCGTAGAAGTAGAAGAAAAAGAGGGATTAAAAGGTACATTTAAAAACTCTTTTAAACTAAAAAACTCATTTAAAAACTTTTACTCGATAAGACATAGCACTTTTCTTAGAGACATATTTAAAATAAAAATCTTGAGAAGACGTTCCTTGACTTAGGCTGACCACCCATGCTGTAGAAAATTGTTCCTATTTGCCAATGTCACCCCTGTTTCAGGGAAGGTCGGCAGGAGTTGCAGGGTGTATGTCTATTTGAGACTTGGTTTTTATGCTGTAGGTTCACATGCGGCATGTGCAAGCGCGAACTTGTACGTGCCTGCTTGTGAGAATGCATGTAATGTGAAGCCCCAATGTTACATATCTTTGCAATCTAGATAAGATTAGATTAGACATACAAGATGTCCAAGAATTTCATACTTCCAGGACTTGAAGCGGCTTATTGATGTCTCCTCCTATTCGCAGCTCAAGAGGATGGCAACCAACAGAGACAAATGGCTAGCACAACAAGGCACTGCCTTTATAAGATCTGTTTTTTTTGCCATTTTCATTTTATAAGAAACGGCAAAATTTACATCTTTTTTCATCAATATTTTTTGCTCTCCTACCATCGTATTTTCACCGCGAGAAAAACGGTTTTTCCCTTGGATTTTCATAACAAAATTTAAAATTTCATACCAGGAGATCATCAGTTTGGGAGGAGGTAGATTTATTTTGTAAGAGTACCCCTAGTATTAAACGTTAAATTCTAACGTCTACTACAAAAAGTATAGAAACTAAAACTGCGTCTCTAGTGAGCGTTTTGGTTTCTATACACTTTTTAGGACATCGTAATGGTTGAGTTGAGTTTTATACAGGCTGTGTAAAAAGTTGACGTTACTCCCGAGAGAGTTGGGTTCTGTCGTACGGTTAAAAGTCCATCAATCCTTCACAATTAATTCGACGCGCGTCACACAAATTCAATTAGAGTTTTTGAGGACGGACCCGCATAATTTTGTGTTGCTCTACCCTCTCGCTCTGTATTGAACCCTGATAGATTGGGAGCACAAATCCATGGAAAGAAAGAACAATCTTACCAAATATTTTGTCTAAAATTGTTAAATTTCAAGTAACCTTTTAATATGAATCTTCTAATGAAGATTGGCGATCATCACGGCAATTTGCACAATCAAAACTACTGCGGGAAAGTAGAATCTAGAATATCTGCCAACTCTCTCTCTGGTTCTTCAACCAAGATGTTCTCCTTCGACCTGTAGCCTGTTTTCCTTCAATTCTTTCCTGTATGATGAGATACAAGAATCAATATTTCTCATTATGTGGCCATAATAAACCAATTTGTGATTCTTTGTTTCGGATATGTGCAATTGTTCTTTTCTTGACTGTAACAAGGATTAAGAAAGGATGTTTTACGTCTCGGCGGGCTAACATCACGTTTCTACGTAACTGTGGTCTCAAGCAACTAAAACAGCCTAGCCGTGTAAAGTCACAACTTTTTTGTCTGTAAACTTTGTGTTGTCTTCATGCTTGAATCGTTTTGATTTATCTCAGTATTTCTTTAGTAGTATTTTCTATACTCAAAATTTATAATGAGAAGTCTCTGATTGAATCTGACTAAAGAATTAATAGATCTACATTTCTAGTGTATTTTGTGTCACTTTTCAACTTTTTGAGGTCTCAAAATTGAAAAAGACAAATTAAATGTTTGACTACTTCTCAGCTGTATCAGAGGTCCATGAATGACTAGGCGTAATTTATCTATTAGTTACTAGGAAAGCATGAAATCTGTGGGTATAGGAGTATTTAGGTTTCATGACATAGCATCACAACGACAAAACATCACATTAGTACATGACTACAGCTCATCACAATATGATAAAACATCACAAAAAATTACATCACTATAAAAAAACATCACAGAACAAAACATCACATGACAAAAACTCACTGAAAATAAACTTCATAGTGACAAAAACCATGGAGGAAATCATCAAAGAGGAAAAATCATTGGAAAAAAACGTCACAACATACCGTAAACGGTATTTGTCACATCACATTTCATTAATTTTGCCTGTTATGAGTTCAGAATTAATATGTGTCATATGTGATGTTTTGCCAGGTGACGTTTATCTACTGTTTGGAGGATGCAATATCTTGTGATGTTTTATCCTGTGATGATATTGTTCAATGTCCAGTGATGTTTTTTTCCTGTAACAATATTATCACGTGATGTTTAGGCACTGTGATGTTCCGTCCTTTTACTAAATTGGTATGAAGGGCTCCGCCTTCTAAAAACTGTCACATCTCAGCGGGACGGCGATTCATCACAATTACCATTAATGAAATACTATAGTTGAGTCTCCTCTCCTCTCTGCGCTCCTGGTACCGCAAACGGACCGCCGCGCCGCCATTGTCCGGGAGGGAGGTTTTTTGCTTCCTCCAGAATTTTCAATGCGCCTTTAAACGCAGATAAAAAACGTCTTGATTTTGGAATAATTATACGGTTTAAGTAATTTGATTAGAAATTAGAACTCTTTTCTTCTGCACTTCGAATATACATTTCCATTAAAAAATCAAAAAAGTGTGGAGTATTCGACGGACCCCTTCGGGAGTTATTTATTTTTCAAACTATTTTTCGATTTAAGCAATCGAAGTGAGTTTACATAATGCTTTATACTAGTGGTATGGTACTCTCGAGCATACTGATGTTACTGATTGTTTTTTTTTCTTTTTGTCACTGTATTCCTGTTGCCATTCTACGATGGGTGGCTACAGCCTATGCAGAAATAACTCAATTTCTTCAAATCATTACATTCCTCTTTCAATTCATTCATATCCTATGTCTAACCGTCATTAATAAGTTAGAAAACCACGCAAAGAATGTTCCGTTGGTGACAATTTTTACAAACAGCTGCTGTCAGTAGCACCAGTAACATCGCCATCTTGTAAAACTTCACTTTTAATAGTTCAATGTGATGTCAGCTTAGTTGCAGTAACATTGAAAAAGTATTTTTGTGAAAAAAAACAATCCTTAATACCCATTTATTTTGGGAACTTGAAGGCCGCAAAGTCATAAAATCACCATTCTCAATCTGTCTTCTACTGTAACTGTACTGTAACTGTAACTCTGTCGCCATTCCGCTAGGGGTGGCCAGAGCCTCTGCAGAGTTGCCTCCATTTTTTCCTATCCTGACTTCCTAAATTCACTAATATCCGTATAACACTGTATCAGTTACTAAATAGTTAATTACTGGAAGAGTTTGGTGATTATTTACTCAATTTGAAAATATAACACCAAAAAATGTATTCAGAAATTACATTGATTTTTTTTTATGTTTTCTAAAGAAATATTGTATCAGGTTAGCATAAGAAAGGAAATGTTCTTCACAATATGGGAATTCCACACCGCCCCAATGAGCGAGAGTGTTTATTAGTTTAAAACGTCAAGAGTGATCGATCGCTTTCATAATATGCTTGTTAATTACTTCATTCATCAAACTATGAAATCCAAAGAATGCCCTGTTAGGCTCCGCTCTATAAAACCCTCTGCAAAAGGGTGGACATATTTTTAACCCTAGGATGTTCACAGCTCAGGCTGTTTGATGATGATTTTTCTTTAATCACGGTTTTGTCACTTTTTTTTACTAATGCTGCGTAGGTACTTTTGTATTCAGGGGTAAAAAAATGCCTTCATTTTTGGTATTGAATGTGATTGTAGAATATAATGTTTAACAGTGCCCTTATATAAAACATTACGTAAACCGACTTCGATTGTGTACATTGAAAAGATGTATAACAACTTAGTCACTATCTAAGAGTGCCATCGTATTTTCATTTTTTTTTTCATTTCTGCAATGTTTTATACTCGGTGCGTAGAAGAACTAACTTATTGCTGTAGAATGAGGATTGTAGTTACATGAGGCTACTTTTGGTAATTGAGTGTTTTTGTACCAATGAAATGTGCACGACATCTGTTCATAAATTACCAAAATTTATCTCATATGCCTACAATCTTCGATTACGAGTAACATTAGTTCGTGTTTCTTCATCTAAAAAGAAACATGTCTCCACATACCACTTCGACGACAAGTTGAAAAACCCGTTGTTTTCTTCAACAAAATTCGCAAAACCCTGTCGGATTTCAGCAGGATACTCTTGGTTCACTTTTGCTTAGTTCACCAGGTCCGGTCGATAGCTCAGGTGGTAGAGTGCTTGCATTCTATGCCGAAAGCACGGGTTAGAATCCGACCGAGGGTGTCAGAAATGATTTCCCGTTTCGGTGTTTATTTCAAACCCCAAAATAAAATACCGGCAAGGCTTACTCAGCCTTCACAATAAATGAGTACCAGCACTCTCGGGAGCTGGGAAACCTCCACTTCAACTGAAGTGGTTGGCGTAAGGCCGACCCCCTTACCTGTAAAAATAAATAGGTTCAACTCGCCACACGCGACCCCTTCGGGGATAACGCGGCAAGAAGTTTCACTATATGTGTAGCTTAGTTGCGTTTGCGTTTGCGTTACCACGCTTTCAGCAAAATGCGGCAAGAGTAGCAAGGTGTATGTTCATGTGAGGTTTGTTTTATTTTATAAGTACCTACACATGCAGTATCTGCAAACGCGAACTTACATTTCTTATAACTTACGCGAACTTACATTAAATATAAACATTATCAAGATATCTTTGCAACCAAAATTATTAGTAATAGATTTTAGACAGTCATTATACAGTAGTACGTTTATGATTGAATAACGCGTACAAATCGTAGGGTTGAATTCAACCCTTCACAAGAGGAAGGAACGTGATGTTTTGACATGTACGAGGATTTTAATATTTAATTATACCATTGTAAGTATCAGGGCAGCATAATTCACCAGGAGGTTTATCGTCCCTCCTAGTCATCCGTTACATTATGAAGGGTTCCTCGTACGAAGTCGACAGTCATCTTTCCGTCATCAACCATTCGAGTGTAACCTTGGTACCATAGACATTTACTTACCCCTGCCTAATTCTGTTCAGCCGCACTTGTACCTTTTTTTATTCTAAGTTATACAGCACAAAGCACCGACAGGTTTTTGAGTGTTCGGTGTTTATTTTGAATCAGAAAATTGAAAAGTTGACTTATAAAATAGAACTGTAAAAGAAGGAAATCAATCAGGTTTGTTAATCAACATTTATTAATTACAACATCTGTTTTTTTAATGATTGGGAAAGATACAATGATGATGATGATGATGATGATTTTTATAGCGCCGTTTCGTGACTACTGTCACTGCAAGGCCGCTTTCAGGCTTGACGCGGCGGTGAAGAAATGGGTCTTCATTCCCTTTTTGAAGCTCTCGATCCCTTCCTTGGCGCGCACTTCAGGAGGCAGCTGGTTCCAAGTGGACGGTCCCGCAACGGCGAAAGCGCGGTCTCCGAACACTGTACATCTTTTTCTGTATTGAGTGCTGACAGATGTAAGAGCACTGTCGGCAGATCGCAGAGTGAGCCCCCTCTCTCCTACAAATACAACAGATGAAGATAGAGGTGAAAATATATGGGAAAAAATTGGTATGGAAGTGAAGCATGGACTATTAGAGATAGTGAAATGAGATAGGTTTGTACTGTGGAAATGAAACACTTGAGGAGTATAACAGGGAAAACTCTAACATGGTTATTCACAACACATGTGATCCATATCTAATATACCTATTCTTACGTGTTGAGATAGATTTGAGACGCCAAACTCTCAGATCTGCGGCGTGTGGGGTGGTTGACTTAGTCCAGCCGTCACTTCAGACACGCGCTAATTTTGGGGACCGTGCTTTCGGGTTTGCGGGCCCAATGGAGTGGAACAGACTACCACCTAATGTGAGGAAGGCAGAAACTGTGGGTGTCTTTAAAGGAGCACTAAAGACGCATCTTTACAACAAATCTTATCCGTGATTTGAGAGGGCCCTTGAGGTGTGGCACACACAAAAACGGCGCTCTTTTATTATGTGTACCTTATAAATAATATATATATATATATATGGATCATCGTTTTTTCGTGTGGACAATTCACGTTAGGTGGCGGTTGAGCCATAGATTTGCTGTAAGAGCATGTGAATGTAAAAATATATAAAAGGAAATAAAGGAAAGATATCAGATTGATGAAATTGTGAAAGAATAAGATATACAGAGTGCATTTACATGAAGAAAATGTATGAAAAATGTGATGGATATGAACGTGTCAAAGAGGTATGAAAAGAAAGAAAATATGGAGACAAGTCTGCACGTTTTATTGCTTGTTATTTTCGGAAGATTTTTAAATATTTGAAAGTGCTCAAATCGTCTGATTTCAAACAGTGTACGAGTATATACGTTTAGGAGTTAGGAGTGCAGAAACATGGAAGAGGTATTTTGAATAATGTCCCATAATCTGCTGTAACTGTCTTTGCATGAACAAGACATCAGAGGTAAACAAGAGGTAGATGATTATTCTATGAAGCTCTGCTCCTAATGCACTACTACTCACAGTATAAAAACTTCTCTTTGAAACTAAAACGATAAGGGAAACCGTATTGTAAAGTAAAAGAGCATCTCTACTGAGCGTTTTAGTTTAAATACAACTTTCGGTATAATGCATGGACGTAGTTTTATAGTTAAAGTACAGGTAAGTGGCTTGGGATTTCAACAAAGTACCAGGAGAGAAAAAAATCACGAACGTTTGCGGTCTGACTTTAATATGCTGGAAAAGTCGCTTAAACTGTTGTCCGAGCCTCTCGTGGATGCTGTTACAAAATTGTGCGGTGGGTTTTAAGATTTAATGCGGTACGTAAATTTCGACTTTCTAATAACAAAAGTTTCACACAAACATTGTAACTTACGATACGAGAAGATTATAAGCAAAAGTAATTTGTTGTAAAACCCAGCCTCCTGTTGGTTAAAGAATTTTGACGAAATTCCGTTAAAAACTTTTCTGTTTAGGTAAATAAAAGAACGAAAACGTACGACACAAAATAAAGGTATTTTTGCGAAACACTAAAATTATATTTTTTTTTTACGAAACGTGCTGTAGAGAAATATGGTTTAAGTTCTCTAGTTTTAATGTTAAAGCTTCGGACTCGTGATTGGAAGGTAGTGGTTTCGATTCCCGGATTAGGAAGAGATAGAGGAAGACCGAGAAAGGTATGGATGGACCAAATATCCGAAATTGCAAATGAATGGAATATCCAGAGTAATAATAAAAGGAGAGCTTGTGTAAAGAAGGTAATGACTTTGGAGTAAATGAAAGAAGTATGTAAGGACAGAAATAAGTGGTGGTTGATCTGTTATGTTAGCGGCTAGGGTTTATTAAATTGGAATTTGTTTTCGGTTTTAGTTTAGATGTCCACACGTGTTAATATTTATTGATTGTTAAAAGTGTAATTTGTCGTGTATGTTCCTTGACTTATAGGTTGGTGTGCGGCTGACCACCCATGCGGTAAAAATGGTTCACTTTGCCAATGAGGCTAATTAGAGGGCTCTTGAGGTGTGATACACACAAAAACAGCGCTCACCAAATAAATCATCCTAATATTATTATTATATTAATGTCACCCCTGTCTCAGGGAAGGATGGCAAGAGTTGCAGGGTGTGTGTCTATTTGAGATTCGGTTTTTATGTTGTAGGTTCACATGCGGCATGTGCAAGCGCGAACTTGTACGTGTCTGGTTGTGAAAATGCATGTTATGTGAATCTCTAGTGTAACATATCTTTGAAACTTAGATTAGATTAGATTCGGACTCGTGACTGGAAGGTAGTGATTTCGATTCCCGGATTGAAGACAAAAATAGATGCTTCACTAATCAAGAGTCTACCCAGAATATCTGAGATGAAATCACTCCGCTCTATTGCTGGAAAAACAATGAGAGACCGATTAAAAGAACTCGAAAATCAGAAGTATGCGTGACACTGAGGACATCGTCAGATGGAGTGGGAAGAGGAGATGGTTCTGGAGGGACTATGTATACCAATCTAATCTAATCTAATCTAAGTTTCAAAGATATGTTACATTGGAGATTCACATTACATGCATTTTCACAACCAGAGAAGTACAAAATCGCGCTTGCACATGCCGCATTTGAACCTACAACACAAAAACCAAATAGACCACATGAGTTAAATTAGGATAACTTGGATGTTTGTACGTTAGATACCAGACGCTCAGCGTTTACAAAAGATGGAAGAACAGCTGGTCTTCTGCATCACAGGAGGATATTGTGGAGATCTTCAATCTACTTTAAAAACTTTCGTGTATTCCTTCAGTCTACTAGATTTCATAGTGCGTGAATTGCTCTTGACTTCGTATACAAGAAATAACTGTTTATTCGAGTGAGTTTTGTATGAGTCTTGTACACGCAACGCAAATGGGCGAGATTTCATTGTAACGTCATAGAAAATAATGTCTCGGAATCAGTCGTGCTTAATATCGGCCTATCAGGGCAACATAAATTATGAGGAGGTAAAATTTCCATTTTAAACAACGTCACGTACCGGGTAAATGTTCCGGCTTCTACTGTTGGGTGTAGGGTTACCATATCTTGCCGAGATCTCAGCGGGACACACTGAAATGGGGGTGTAGAAATAATTTCAAAAATATTTATTGTATTATTTTGTATGTAGATCACATTCATTGTGGCAAAAATAGTCGCTTCCACTTATATTATCATTCTGCTTGTCAATGAAATTGACAGTGCATTTGGAAAATTATTTTGAGTCTGCTATCGGTGCCAATGATTCTAATTTCCGTTATCGAAACTTGTTTAGGATGTATAAATTTGTATTACTTTTTTAAACAGAGCTAAGTTTGAATGCATGCAGTTAATTTCATTGATTGAAAAAAACGGTTTCAAATTCTTGCCAAATTGAAACAAGGCTAATTCGATACCCTTTTAGTCTAAGGCCCAATTTTCATAGCATGCTTAGCGGCACCATTTACTTTCAACCTCTATTCCCTTTTCTCATTTGCATACTTGTACTGCACCTATCCCCCTTCTTCACAAAAATCGCTTAGTACCAGTTAAACTGATGGTACGAGTGTTATTAAAATAACGGTTCTGCTAAACGATACCTTTATCCCCGATTTAAGAAAATGACATTGGTTAAGCAATTTTTGATGAAAATACCTGTATCTGTACAGGACGAAATAGATAAGTAAAATGCATTTTTCAACACGAAAGAAAAAAAATGTAGATTCATCTTTAAAGAGATTGTTGATTTCCCGATGCATCGGATGGCAACCCTACACTTGGTTGGGGGAGGCGCATGCGCAGGGAGTTAGTTTCAATACCGCAACCGCGATTTGACCTCCAGCCGACGTGATGCGGAGATGAACGCAGAACTATCTCTTCACGCACCATGCTCCCCTGATACCTCGGCCGCTAATACTGCTCGAGCTCCTACCATTTTCCCGGGCATAACCGCAACGTTTTGCAAATGCGATGCGGATCGCATTAGAATCTACCTTTCGTAATTTGCGGCCAACGGGTCTGAGGTGTGCTTTTGTTTTCATAGTGTTTTTTTTTCACATCAAACAATGTATGAGAAGGTTTAAGTACTTTCGTGGTGTTATGCTCAGAGCTAAAATGCTGTTAATAGTAACATATAACCACAAGACAAAAAAATCATAATGACTTATAGGTTGGTATGAGGCTGAACACCAATGCTATAAAAAATTGTTCACTTTTCCGATGTCACCTCTGTTGCAGGGAAGGATCGCAAAAGTTGCTTGGCTTATGTTCATTTGAGGTTTGGTTTTTGAATTGTAAGTACATATGCAGAACGTTTAAGCGCAAACCTACATGTATGTACCTGCTTGCGAACATGCATTTAGTCAGCCTCATACTATGTTATAAGTCAAAGAACCAACCTATTAATCAAGGAATGGTATTTGATGGCACTCGAATAATATTTGATCTCTATTCGCTATTTTTATCCAATATTTAAAAAAACACCGATCATTGTCATTCTTTGTATTGCAACAACATTGATTTACAACATGGCACACAGAATTTTTACACCATTAAAATTCACACAATGTCGAAATCCATTCTTGATCCATGCGCAAGACAATGCTCTCCCACATCGGGTCGCACAATGGCTCGCAACGCATAAATCTTCAGATGGAAGGCGCAGCATCTCGAGACACGACGGCCAATATTGCAATTATTCAGATCGGACTCATTGTGATGCAAAAGAAGAGTGCAGTCTTGTGCTGTGACTGCAACAAGCCAGCCCAGCCTGTCACGGTCGACACGTGTAATTATTGCTTGATGCGATTTGACGTTTCGACATCGGAAAACAAACGGAACACGGCGTCACGGCTGTCGGCAATCAATTTAATCAATTCTACGAATAATGCGCTTTAGTCTTGCTTGAGCATCGCCTTTTGGGTTTGACGCTTTGGAGCTGTGTTTGTTTCTTGTTCATCCACTTCGATTATCTTTGTTTCTGGCGTATCTTCGTTTAGAAGTAGTTTTATTTGTTCCTTGCTCTTCTACATTTATATATGACATTCTGAGTTTGCGTTTGTTCCTTTGCTTTGCTTCTCATTGATTTATTGCTTCGACATTTTGGAGTTTGCGTTTCTTCCTCTTTGTTTTTTTTAAATATGATATTTTGGAGTTTTGTTAGTTTTTGTTTTTGCATCTTCATTCATTGCTCTTAGATTGCAAATTTTGAGTTTTTATACGACTCGTGTCTCTTTGTCTTAAATTTTTAATTTGGGGGATTTTTCTTTTGATCCTTTTTTCTTCTTAAAGATTTGACATTTTGAAGTTTTATTCCGTTTCGTTCGTATCTGCTTTAAGATTTGACATTTGAATATTTCATTAGCTCCTCTAAATTTATTTCTTAAGATTTGACATTTACTTAAGACTTTATCGTTTAAGACATATTTAAGATCGGATGACATCACATTTTTTTGGGTATGTCATGTGTTTAGCCTTCATTATTCTCATTTCAGGTTATACCTTTGTCCAAATTTCAAATGGAAGCATTTGTTTCAATTCTTCACACGCCGTTGACATAATGCTTGCCAAAACGATAAAAATTAATACAAAAGTTGGCGGGCACATCCGAAAACATCCTTGGCACTGCACACACACATCATGTTTAATGTAAAGCGATGAGGGCACTCAGTGCAAACAATAGCGGGCTGCAAAGTGTGCTTGATGCTTTAAGGCTCGTCTCACATCAGAATTAATCCATTTTAGATGGAAGCCAAGTGGGTCGAATGTTATGTGACAGTTTTTCATTAGAGTAGAAATCTGCTGTGCCAAGAATGCCACCACAGACTTCACGTCAAGGATATAATTCTACGTTTAAACCATAGATCATGGAATAACGGTTCATATTAAACAATACCTAGCCTTATAACGAACATGTCGTCATTTTCTTTGCTCCAATCAAAAGCCATAGTGAATCTTTGTCTTTTTAATTGTGCATCTATAATCTATCTACGAGTTTAATCTAAATTGCAAAGGTATATGAACATTCAGAGCTCATGTCAAATGCATGCCCACGTTTAAGTTCGCGCTTACAAATGCTGAATGTGGACTTACAAATTAAAATCCAAACCTCAAATGAACATAAGCCCTGCAACTCGTGCCGACCTGCCCTGGAACAGGTCAAGGAATTCAACATATAAGTCAAGGAATAACATAATTTAAGGTATAAATAACATTAATAAATATGTAATGCAAGTAAAACGAAAATATTTGGAAACTGTAACACTCACTAGAGATGATGTCTTCGTTTTCGTACATTTTTGGTAAACGCTATGGTTGATAGTCAACGTTATACTGTATACTCGAGGGAGTGGTATAAATTGTTTGAGCTATATCATGTTATTTGGACCAATCGAGTGCATCATACTCGTATTTATTATTTGTACAATGGAGCAATTTCATCTCATCTAACGCGGTTAATTTTTCTGTTGACCAACAGTTTTATGATGATTAAATTGTCACATTGTCCCCTTGGTGCTTGTTTGTCTTATATCCATCGGAGGTTATTTCATATTGAGCCTGACCACCCATACTGTAAAAAAGTGGTTCACTTTGCCAATGACACCCCTGTGTCAGGGAAGGTCGGTAAAGATAGACAAGATAAGATAAGACAAAAATTGTACAGCGCCTTTTATGACAGTGCGTCACTACAAAGGCGCTTGTCCGTATGATTGGACGAAGAGGTGAGTCTTGAGACCTCTTTTGATTAATGGTCTCTCCATATCCAGTTCCCGCAGTGAGGCGGAATAGCGTTCCAAGTTATTAGAGCGGCTGCCTTGAATGCTCTGTCTCCAAAAACAGTGCGGAGCCTTCTTGCAGGGATGTCCAGGCAGCTGCTTCTTGGTGCAGCTGACCTCAGTGTTTGTACGCGCGAGGTTGTAGTAGCTGGAGACACCAGCTCCATCAGGTACCCCGGAGCACTCCCACGCAGTGTAAAAGTTGTAGGGCTATGTTCATTTGAGGTTTGGATGTTATTTGTAAGTACACATTCAGTATGTGTAAGCGCGAATTACACGTGTTTGTTTGTGGGCATGCAATTGAGAACTTTAAATTAATCTATCCTTGCAACTTAGATTATAGACAGAGATAGCAATATTTGTATGTGTACTGGACCAATGTGTCTTATGAAAATTTGAATCTGATTTTAAAAATATACAAAACATCTCTTAAATTATCGTGATTTACGTTTTTTCTTAGCTTAGATTGTGTAGAATGTAATTTGTAAGGCAATTTTATTGAAAGATCATGTTTGAATCAAATGGTGGATAAGCCAAACAAGAACTGGGACGACGACATGTCATATTTCAATTGTTTCCTTAAATGATTGCCTCCCTTCTATATTGTTATGTATTTAAGCGTGTTCTATTTAATTAAAGCTGCGTTTTTTTTTTATAAAACACAATTTATTTTATCACTTTCGGTTCAGTTTAGTTCAGCGTTACATTTGCACAGTATAGTTTGACGTTTGATTAATTTCTGAAGCTGCAGGGAATTTCGGTCTTTAATTTATACTAAAAATAAAGGTCATTCTCGAAACATGGATTATTGTTACATATACCATCTTGCTAGACTTCACCAGAACTTTTAGCAAGCGCAAATTTTCAAGCATGACCCAGTTGCTGTGAGGCCGGATATACCTTTGGTGACCCTGCCGCCATTTCTCAGGGTGGCCGGTACCTCCACTGGACTCTGTCCTTGCATACTTCTTTAATCTCATCTAGTTTCATCCACACTCTTTTCATGCACACTCTTCTCTTGTTTCCACTCTGGATATTCCATTCATTCGCAATCTCACTTATCTGATCAATCCATTCTTTCCTAGGTCTTCTCCTTCCACGCTTACCTATTACATTCTCTTTATACACTTTTCCCGTCTTTGTTAAAGGCAAATAATTTTTCTTCCTAGCGATGAACAAATTTTGGAAAAACAAATTTTGCTCCGCGGGAATCGAACCCAAAACCTTCCGTTTGCAAGTCCGTAGCGTTGGCCAGTAACCTACAGACCGGTCACGTGATTTATGGTGCATGTTGAAATTCAAATCAGACGGTTTACAAAATATGACAATTTACCCTTGACGAAGGTCAGGTTTTTGGTTTTTTTTTTTTGCGACATTTTTTTTTCAACCCTTCATTCAAAGCATTCATTAATAAAAAAAAACCTCAAAATTAATCAAAACCGGCCATCTAGGATATTTGTAAAAAAAATAGATAAATACATGCAAATACAGAGAATCCTTTTATCATCATTTCCATATATTTTACTCGTTTTGGATAAAATCCTATATTGCCGTGTTTGATTCTACATGAATTGCGTTGCGGTAGGGTTGAACATTGTAAATCACAAATGACAAATTTTTAACATGAGTAAAAAACTTTACTTTTACGTTTCACCAAAAAATGCTTAGAAACTAATTGGCGCTATATCAGTTAGGATACATTTTTTTGTTAAAACGCTATAATTGAGTTTTAGTGTAACGTTTTATACTTGGGGTTGAAAAAGACAATGCAAGAATTGTCCCCGAATGTGTTTCTAGATACGCCAGAAATATGAGTCGCATAAAATCAAACATGGAAATGTAAGATTATCTTGAAAATTTGTTAAACATACAAAAACACTGGAAATCATTTTCTGATCATTTACATGTATTTATGTAATTTTTGAAAGTATGTTAGATGGTCGGTTTTGATTTTATTTGATTCATATTATTTTGGTTACAATGGGCTTGTCCCACATTCGGAATGGCGGAAATTTTTGTGCCTTCAGTATGCGGAAGAGTTATGGCTTTTTTTATGATCTGTTTTACATGCATTGTCACACAAGTTCACAAACGCTTTTCAACGAGAGATTAAAAAGCATTACTTGTGGTTGCGGGGTACGCCTCTGACCTAGAGGTTCTAGCTTTGTCGTGCCGTTTTGGGCGCCATTTTGATATTGGTTGGATTTGGATGGTTGATTTGGTTTGGGCATGTGGAAAGAATGAATGATGATTTCCTAATGCTTGACTTATGGGTTTGTATGAGGCTGACCACCCATACTGTAACAAATGGTTCACTTTGCCAATGTCACCCCTGTGTCAGGGAAGGTCGGTAAAAATTTGTAGGGTTTATGCTCATTTGTGGTTTGGATTTTATTTGTAAGTACACATTTGGCATTTCTAAGCGCCAACTACACATGTTTGCTTGTGGGCATGCATTTGATATGAGCTTTAAATGTTAATATATATTTGCAACTTAGGTTAAAGATTATAGATGGATTGACAAAGTATATATACAGAGGAAGTGTGAAAGGAAAAAGAGGTAAAAGCCGACCGAGAAAAGTATGGAGTGAGATTGTGAAAGAATGGGATATACAAAGTGAGTGTTAAAGAATAAAAAGCATGAAAAAGGTGATGGTTATGAATGAATTGAAAGAAGTATGTAGGATAGGAAGAAATGAAAGCAGCTCTACAGAGGCTCTGGCCACCCCTAGCGGAATGGCGACAGAGCTACAGTTACAGTTAACCACCTGTATTTTTTATTTATTAATTCCTTGACTTATTGATTGGTATGAGGCTAACCACTCATGCTGTAAAAAAGGTTCACTTTTCCAATGTTACCCCTGTGCCAGGGAAGTTTGGCAAAAATTGCAGGGTGTATGTTCATTTGAGGTTTGGATTTTAATTTGTAAGCGCAAACTTAGGCGTGTCTGTTTGTGGGCATGCATTTAATATGACTTATAAATATTAATATATCATTGCAACTTTGATTATAGATTGCATAATTTATAAACAATGTTTTTTTGTTAACACACAATATTGAATATACCATTTCAATATCCATTTTTAGTATCGCATAAATCATTAGCATTACACCAAGAGCAAATAAAGGTTTGCCCACACTTCGCGATAATTTGTGAGTTTTCAAATTGATAATAAATTTCCGAATGCAGGTCGGCTCTGTATATTGAAATAAAAATCAATTAAAGTCAACAAAAGGAAAATATATTGTTTGTTTAAAATACAAAATGTGTTTCAATATTAAATATTAATTTAGTTTTTTATGTTTATTTATATGGCAATAACCACGTCACTGTAAAAGGTAACCTTAACAATAATGTTCAGCTTTAATGTTCGTCTGTTTCAATATTCGTTGTTACGCCAGTATATACAATCCTCTATTAAAATGTTGGAGTTTTAATGCTCACTGGCTTATCCCTCCTTACCTGTAAAAAAAAATAAGTTCCATCCGCTACATGCGAAAGCCTTCGAGGATAACGCGGCAAAAAGTTGTACTATATATATAGCTTAGTTGCGTTTTTCGCGTTGCGTTGCATAGAAATCTTACGTACTTAAAAAAAACTTTTATTTAAAGCTCTTTGTTAAAATTTTCCTTCTTTTAAGTTTAGATGGAGTTAACGCAACTAAGCTTCACATTTAGTTAAACTTATCGTTAAGTTGTCCCGATAAATGTCGCATGTGGTGTATGGAACATATTTATTATCACAGTACGACGGTCGGTCTTACGCGAACCCCTACACTTAAATCGGGGGTTTTCCGGCATCCGAGGGGGTTGATTCTCATATCTTGTAAACTTTGTGTACAACTTGTTGGTGTTTTGATTTTGTGGTTTGAAATAAACATCGAAACTGGAGATTATTTCTGAAATCCTACCATTTTTTTGTTCTATTGAACTAGTATTATAACTGAAGATGATAGTGTAAGCTATCGAAAACGTTATGTAATTTGCTCATGTAAAGTGGTTTAAAACAAAGTTTAATTTTGTTTTTGTTTTTCTTAAAAAAAGGTGTGTATTTTAAAAATATTAATAAATTATTTTGAATAAAAAAACGTGTATTTAATATATTGATTCATTCTATTTATTTTTATTGTTTTTTTCTACTTCTTCTCACTTCTTATACACCTACATACATCCATCCTGTAAATTTTGAAGAACAATCCTAGTACTATATGGGCTAGAGAAAAAGTGTACAAACAAATGAAAAATAATTACTTTCAAGAATTGCATCTAGTAGTGTGCTGGAGTGATGTATTCCGGGATCTGTTGCAGTGGTCTGTGGGAGCTGGAGCTTCCGAACGTTTCGTCCATTTCTACGATGGGCTTTTTGAACTGTGAGAACATCACAGTTCTCATCAAGATCATCATCATACTTCACGCTGAAGAAGCCCATCGTAGAAATGGGCGAAACGTCCGGAAGCTCCAGCTCCCACAGACCACGGCAACAGATCCCGGAAAACATCACTCCAGCATAATCAGCCGGCCGTGTAAGCCTAAAACTCTTATCTAGTAGTGTATTTCTAATGTAGAATTTTTATACTCATTTTTACAACTTCTCTAAATTTTATATATTACACACAGTTTGAACGCTATTATTTTGTTTCGCTAATCGTTCATCGATAAAGCATTCATTGCGTGTATATCAGAGTCGAATGTTTTTGCAATATTTTAGCATTTAACAAAGGCCAGAATGATTTAGTGATCTCGCAATTAATAACGTTTTGTTTGTCTGTTTTTTTCCAGGTCGGTACGAGTATTAGCTTCACAAATTGGACGTTGGACGAGACTAATGAACTTGCTTGCACGGTAAAACATCCTCTTAATGTAGACTATTATTGGATCGTCTTTTTGGCGAGCAAAACCATGAGCGTAACCCAATTTTAAAACATAGATTAATTATTTAGTATTTGCGATAAGTAGGTACTATAAAAAAATATACAAGAAAAAACGTCAAGAGGAAACTCGGACACTGACGGTAGTTGAAAGTACTTGGGGTAATAATAAATACTCAATTGTGAAAAAAGAAAATGTGTTTTTTTATAAAAAAAAAAACTACTTTCTCATAGAAATTAATTTTCACTGTGGAAATACACAAACTCCAAAATGTTTAATAAAGAACAAAGTTTTTTTTCGCGAGTTGATTTATTTCCTCGAGCGCTTTCGATGTGATACTCTCCGCGGGCCGTGAAAGCCTTTTAAATTCCTATTCAAGTATTTATTAAAATTATTCAAGTCTAAATATAAATCTAAGTTGCAAAGACATTTATCATTTGAGATTCATATTAAATGCATTCCCACAAGCAGACACGCATAATTTCGCGCTCACACATGCCGCATGTGGACCTACAATATAAAAACAAAATCTCAAATGAATAAGCCGTGCAACATTTTATTTTGTTTTAAGGAATCCTGTGCTCCTGCCGACCTTCCCTGAAACAGGGGTGACATTGGCAAAGTGAACCATTTTTTTACAGTATGGGTGGTCAGCCTCATACCAACCTATAAGTCAAGGAATAGGTACAAGCAATTAATTAAATCCAGTTATACAAACAAACAAACACTAACAAATCTACAAAAATATATATAAATTAAAATTGATCCTTGGCAACAGATCAGCCGCCATTTTTTTCGGTCCTTACGTACTTCTTTCATTTCATCATCAAATCCTGGTAAGAAAATAAGCTGGTGCGCTACTGACGTCTGCAGCATTAAATTCTCGCATACAGTTATTCTTGGATTTATTCCGGCTTATGATAAATATGCAATACTCATCTCTGGGCGGGTTGCCTAAAAAAACAAACGTCTAATGGCCGTACCAGGAGTAACATCATCATCATGATCATTTACCAAATGACCGGTCAAATAAGCTCAACCTGTCTTACAGCAACTGGGTCGTGCTTGCGAAATTGGCGCTGATTAGCGACGCACAAGCACGGAGAGGGTTGTTGAGGTGTGGTTTACAAAGAAACAGTGCTCAAATAAATCATAGTGAATTTTTATTGTATTTATTTAACAAGCAAGAAAATAAATATCTTCAGTGTATAATTGAATAGAGCATATTTTTGTAGAACACAAATGAATATTTTACACAACTGAGTTTCTCGTGTTTTTTTTTTTTGTATATTAATTTAGTGTTTTTTTTTACTTGGTTTAAAATAGTTGCAAAGGAATGGATTTTAAATATGTAATAATTATAGAACCAGGATCTCGCCCTGCATGCACGCAAGTATTCAGGTTTTTGCATGAGAGTAAAATAAGGGAAGAATAAATTCGATACTTGGGAAAAGAAAGTGTTTAATTCGAATTTTGTTTCTAAAATATAAAAGTCAATCAATATGAATTTTCACAGTGTCAATACACAAACCATAAAAAAATATAAAGGGTAAAATCATTGTGATTTTGGTTATATGTTACGTTTTTTTCTGTTGTTTAAAATGATTACAAAAAATAGTTTTGTAGAATTTAGTTTCTCAGAACGTTATATCGTATACCTATGTATATTATTTTATAGAGCATAGTTTGTTAGAACATTAGAACATACAAACGCTGTACTAACTTGATGTATTGTTCGGTATAGTAATTCGTTCTGCGTCATTACGAACCGACAGATTAAATACCTTCACCTGTAGCCCACACCTGCTAAATACGGGGAAACACGTAGCTATTTTGTTAGAACATGCATTCACAGCTGAGCTTTGATTATCCGAACTTCGATTAAGAGCCCGTTCCCACTTGTCGGTTGTCGGATCCGTATATTCATCGGAGGTTACAGTTGCAGAACATTTCGGACAAAATCGGTTTTCGACAAGTGTGAATAGCTCTATACATAATGTTCTGCCACTGGAACCTCCGATTAATATACGGGTCCGACACCCGACAAGTGGAAACGGGCTCTAACCGAACAGCTATCATTTACCCTAGCTGTATTAAATGGTTCACTTTGCTAATATCACTCCTTTTTCAGGGAAGTTTCTGAAAAAGTTACAGGTTTTATGTTCATTTGAGGATTGGATTTGAATTTGTAAATACACATGCAGCATTTGTAAGCTCAAATTTACACACACGTCTGTTTGTGGGCATGCAATTAATATGAATTTAAATGTTAATATACCTTTGCAACTTAGATTATAGATTATCTCTTGAAAGCTGACGTTGCCAGCACCTAATCTAGTTCCTAGCACGATTATTTCCAACACTTTTACTCCGTAGCTGATCGATGGCTACTAACCACCTATACTGTTAAGAAATGTTTCACTTTGTCAATGTCACCCCTGTTTCAGGGAATGTCGGCAAGTATTGCAGGGCTTATGTTCATTCGAGATTGGGTTTTTATGTTGTGGCCTACATGCAAACTTATATTATAAAAAGTGAATTAAAACTCTGTTGTATCCTATTGAATTTTTAAATAAACTGTGTTTATTTATGGGAATGCATTTAAGTTAAAGGTAACATATCAATGCAACTTAGATTATATATTATTATTTAAAATTTCGCAAGTAAGATTATAGCGGAGAATTATTTTAGTCTATAATTTTCATATTTTAGAATGTTGCTTGCACGAGCAATATTGTATGCAAGTAAAGCAAATATTAACCGTAGAGAAACGTCGAGATGTTGAAATTAATCTTTCATGACATTTGCAGGAAACACAAGTATGCTTTGTTCAATACACCATATAATTATTTTGCATTATCGTCCCTCACTTTCGCAACGTAAATCTATTTCGAATAATAATTACTTACAAGCTTTTGTACCAGTGCGAATTTTGTTACTGTTATTGTATCCCGTTGACATTCCACTAGGGGTGGCCAGTGCCTTAACAGATGTGTCTCTACTTTGTTCTGCCCTTGTAGACTTCTTTCATTTCCTTGACACTCATATCTTTCTTCATGCATGCTCACTTTCGCAAAGGGGTCTTTCTCGCATTCACTAGATCATTATTTCACTATGGTTGTGCCAATTAATCATTTTGTTAATTTCGTAGATTATAAACAGTGCCCTGTTGGTCACTTTGTAATTGTAAATTGTTCCCGAAATTAAAAAAAATATTAATTGGCACAACCATAGTGAAAGAATGATCTAGTGAATGCGAGAAAGACCCCTCTGGATCCTTATATAAGAGATCAAAATGGTACGGACAGTAGAGTCGCAAGAGAGCGATTCGCTGAGAAATACCTATAAACAGTGATTGTCAAGTTGTGAAAAATAAATTCTGGCATTTTAATTAAAAAGAGAATCCAGCAGAAAACGTACAATATATTGAACTATTTTTCGTAAAATAAATCCTGAATTTCCGCCTTTGGTTCCATAGATGAACTATGAAATGTATTTTCTCATTGCCCGGAGCGCAGAAATGTTGAAGAGGTACAAGAAGTTTCCTGATCGCTGTTCAGCTCATACTTCATCATACACTTCTGAATAATGATTGTAATTTATGCAAAGACATACTCTTGTCGCCTGTTATCAGGATACCAGAAAGGCGAGGAGATATTTCATACTATCTGGGTCGCTTCACGATACTCGTAAATCTTGCCCGGAAGCTGAACAAAACTCTACACACAAACCCAACTACTTTAAAACTAAGCCATAGCGTTTTACAAAAAAAAATATATTAACTAAAACTCACAATAGTGGTGCTGTTCTAGTTGTCATACATTGTTTATTTGAGTTTTAATTTAAATATTGGGTACTGATTTGCTCTTTCGTTTTCTGCGTCCCGTAGAAGCTTAAGCTGGATATCTTTGCTAGTTCAATCTGATGCTTTAAATTTTTGGATTTATAGGAAAATCGGCTGAGCTTGTAAGCCAAAATGTATACTGTTTCAGCAGAAGATTTTCAAACATTATTCTATAGTAGAGTCTATAATCTAAGTTGCAAAGTTATTAAACATTTAAGATTCATTTGAAATGCATTCCCATAAACAGGCACGTATAAGTTCACATTTACGTTCATGTAGACTTACAACATAAAATTCCAATCACAAATGAACATAAGCTCTACAACTCTCGCCGATCTTCCCTGAAACAGGGGTAGACATCGGCAAAATAAACCATTTTTGCACAGTATGGATGGTCAGCTTCATACCAACCTATAAGCCAAGGAACACAAACAAGCTATTTCATTTTCTTACTACAAAATACTGAAATTCATGAACGCCCCAGCCGCTAACATTGCAGATCAACCGCCATTTCTTCCGGTCCTTGCCTTCTTCTTTCATTTAATTTAGGGTCACAATCTTTTCTTTTTGCTAGTTTTACATCTTACAAGTTAAAGCGTTATAAAATAAAACGTGTCGAGGTCTCAAAGACAAAAGCTGCCAAGTCAATTTTCTGCGCAATTTGTCGCGCGACTCTGAAGCGCATGTGTTACGGTGATGTTTGACGATGATGGCCCCAAACACGGGCGAATATGTGGGTGAACTGCATTTATAGCAGGGATGCTATGGATATCCTTATCCGTATCCGAAATAAAAAAAATATCCTTATCCGTAACCGAAATAAAAGTTTCGGATAGTTTCGGATAATTTTGGAATCTAAATGAAACATGTTTTGACAAGTCTTCGTTTTCACCCGTCGACTTTCAACAAACAAGTAAAAACTAAAAACCATAGGTACAGTACTAAAACACATGTTACGCAGTGTAAAAAACACAGTTTAAAAAATAATTCCGCAATTATCTCTGTCTCCTTCTTCCCTTCGAGTGGTCCTTATGTCAATCAATCTAGAATTAAAATTTCAAAATACGTTCTGATTTGTTTTTTATTCCTTGACTTATAGGTTGGTATGAGACTGACCACCCATACTGTAAAAAAATAACTTTACCAATGCTACCCCACAATGTTCAGTAAATAATGTTCAGGGAAGGTCAGCACTCTAAAGTCGCAGGGCTTATGTTCATTTGAGATAGGGTTTTTATATTGTAGGTCCACATGCGGCATGTGTTAGCGCGAACTTCTACATGTCTGCTTGTGGGAATGCCTTTTAATATGAAACTTGTTTGATTTTTATACTTTGCAGCTTAGATTTAGATTTAGATTATTCTTTTGCAATCGCTTTAATATCTGATATCTGTAACCGAATCTAGCGGATATCCGAAATAATTCAATATCCATATCCATATCTGTAACTTCTGTAACTTCTAAACTTCTTGCCGCATTATCCCCGAAGAGGTCGCATGTGGCAATTTGAACCTATTTATTTTTACAGGTAAGGGGGCCGGCTTTACGCCAACCACTTCAGTTGAAGATTCCCAGCTCCCGAAAGAGCTGGTACTCATTTCTTGTGAAAGCTGAATAAACTTTGCCTTGACACCCTCGGTGGGATTCGAACCCGAGCTCACGGCATGGAATGCAAGCACTCTACCAACTGAGCTATAGACCGGACAATATCCTGTGAGGGTTTTTCTTTTGATAGTATTCAATTAGGATGTTTGTAATATGTGAGGATATTCACTGCTAACTTTTCGTTCGTTCAAAATCCGCTTCAAGACTCAAGCCGTGCTCAGGAGAATTCTCTCACACCATTTGTGGCTCTGCTACAAATCACTTAATAATATCACTTATAAAACAGATAAGGAATCAAACATTTAAACACACTTTATTATTCCACAATCACAATATTTATATAATTATTTATTCTATCCACAATCACAATGTATATATAATAAACCACAGCAATATTAATTATGACCAAATTCACATGCTTGTGGCTCTCCCGCCAGGGAAGCTTCTTCTCTGTCTTTCTGCATTCTTTTGTTTTCCTTTTTCCATTCAAATTCAAATCTAATGTTCCATTCCACCAAACAAACAAATTCATCTCGTTACAATCCGTAACCGAAATAATGTAATTGCAATATCCTTATCCATATCCGGAACTTCAAATCCATAACATCTCTAATTTATAGTAAATGTGAGCAAACACAAGTCGCAGTGTGTCGCACAGCAAGGGCGATGTAAGACAAACGCTCGCGCTGCCGCGAGTCGCATGAAATGGCGCTCGTGAGTCACGATCGTCGGCGAACATTTGCCGAGCATTGTGTGTCGAAGTTTGGAAATAAAACACCGCAAGAATGAACCGACAAACTGCAGGAAATCATGTTTAGGAAGTCGCAAAAACATCGTTAAAATGGTGACAAGTTTTGTTGTTTTATATACTTTATTACGAGACTGGTTTTATGATAATTTGTTTTGTTTTTACTATTTGCTAGGTTGGTGTGAGGCTGAACCCCGTGCTGTATAAAACGGTTCACTTTTGCCAATGCCACCCCGGTTTCAGGGAAGAGCGGCAGGAGTTGCAGGGTTTATGTTCATGTGAGGTTTTGTTTATTTGTTTGTACGCATGCAGAATGTGTAGGCGCGAACCTACATGTGCCTGTCTGTGGGCATGCATTAAATATGAGCCTTAAAATGTTAACATATCTTTGCAGCTTACATTACATATTAAAGATACCCACTGGCTATGTTATCGTTATCATGCATACCTATCTATCTATAATCTATCTATAATCTAAGTTGCAAGGATATATTCATTCAAAGCTCTCAGATGTATGCCCACAAACAAACACGTGTAGTTCGCGCTTACAAATGCTGATTGTGTACTTACAAATAAAATCCAAACCTCAAATGAACATAAGTCCTGCAACTCTTGCCGTTTACGACAATTCCATTTATAGGTCAAAAAAGGTAGATAAGCTAAACAAGCGCACTGGGAAGACATTGAGTGTATTTGACGTTTGGGTTTTTTTTTATGTAAATTAACATGCAGTAAGTGTATGCGGGAATTAAGACGTTCCTGCTTTCGGGCTTGCATTAAATATGAATCGAAAATTTTAATATATGTATGCTTTGCTGCTTAGATTATTATTAATTATATTTCGAAGACGACTGTATAAATGCAATTGTTTTTTTTTTATCCTTGAGCTTGAATTTCCATTATCACAAATAGTGGACTTTATGCCATTAAATAATTTCTTTCAAACAACAGAAAAACTTGTCCTATGCAAACTTTTTAACCAAATTTTCTTTGCAATATCTGAAAAAATATGAATGACCAAAAAAAAAACCTAAAATGGACGTACAAGCTTTTGCAGCTAGGAGCTCGCAAAATCCAATTGTTTGAATATTCGGAGCACAGAATCGAGACGAGCCATTCTGTATTTTGTTTTCGACTCATCGTAAATAGAAAAATGTATGAAAGAGACTACATCACCCCTACTGGATGATTTAGTTTCCCTACATTTTTCTACTTTTCGCGATCAAGGAGAGCTCATGTAAATGTTTTATACTTACTGTTCTTCTTGTGATGTTTCCTCTCTAATACAGAGGTTGGCATAATAAAACAGCGTGTCTAGAGCAACGTTTCAATCGCATCAGGTAGAGTAGAAAGTGAGTTATAGCTTGGATGAAATGTCGTGATGAACAATCACGTCCATTGTAACTAATAGCCCGAAGAGATAACCTGATTTCCACAGTGAGGAAGGAAATAATCTGTTTTTATTACTTGATGCTTCATGTCTCGTCTGATCTCCTAATACTGTCAGATTATCTTGCTTGAAGACAGTTTCTACAATCCTAGACAGTTTAATGCAACTAAATTGTCACGGATTTAATCCCTCCAGTGCTTGATTGGCTATTTGGCTATTTGCTATCTACTATTTGATTCAAAGGTGACAATCATATGAAATTGTCTTAAGAATCACATTCTGGAGACCTATAAGAACAGGCAAGACCTAGTTTAGGCTCCAACCCTCCAAAATAAAGTTTGTTCAATATATAGTTCAATGTATTTCACTTATTACACAATGGTATTGTATTTATCTATAGAAATAAATTATTATTATTGTTCTACACAATCTGAGCTAAGAAAAAAGGTAAAACATGATAATGTGAGAGTTGTTTTAAATATTTTTATAATCAATTTCCAGTTGTTATAAAGTCCAGTAGGTACACAAATAAACATTAATCATGTGAAATTACCTCTGATGGGCAAAGACAAACAATCACTTAGAGTATGAATGGTAAAACTTCCTCATCATGAATTCGGCAGCCCTGGGTAAGCCTTGGCTGAAACCAGGATTCTCCTCCACTCTCGTCTGTCCATCACCTTTGAACTCTCCAGCTGCTTATGTCCGCCTTGGCTGCATATGCATTGACACCGTCCATCTATCGCATTTCTAGTTTCCTTCGGCCTTGTGGTGCTGGAATGTTAGGTGCTTAACGGAGTTTGCGTCGTCTATTTAAATTATGTGACCATCCTCCTGCAGGGGACGTACTTTGATGAAACTGATCTAATCGGGCTCTCTGTAAATATCATGGAACTATTTGTTATGCCTATATGAACACATATTAAACCTGTCCTCACATTTGCCTTCAAAACCTGGATTCTATGTAGTCAAGCACACCCAAAACTCTATCAACATCTTTGAAAGTAAATTTGTCCACCGAATATACGGCCCAATAAAGGATAGGATCAAATGGCGTAGACGATCTTCATGTAATCTGGTTAATAAAGTCTGAATTGGTTGGTTTACATCCAGCGAATAGACCATTGAAGCCTGGATAAGATGGCTATGATGACGGACCCAAAAAGGCTCAGTACAGTGGGAAGACTTAGATTGAGGTGGCTGGACGGAGTGTTGAGTCTGACAAAGGGAGGAAGGCGTTAGACAAGCAGCGTTGGCTAGAGTTGATCAAGGAGACCAAAACCCACTCAGGGCTATCATTCAATTAATGATGATGATCTCCTGATATTAAGAAACACATTATTTGAGGAACTAAATTGTATAAGATGTATCAGTAGTTCATAAGATTCAGAAGCTACTACAGTTTAGTATAGATTGTCACTTTGTTCACACAGACGACCAAGGAAAAGATCGCCTTATTAAACAATAAATTAATTCAATTAAACAGCGCTTAATTGGCTTCCCACATGACCCCGGGGAGTCAATTAAGCCTTCTTTTTTTTACTTTCTGGCTGTTTTCGCCTCCCATAAAAAAAGACAACTAAGCCTTTGGTTAATTAATTAGATTTATTGTCAATGAAATCCCTCTACCTCTTCGCGTTTGCTGTGCTCCTAATCTCTCCCCATTATCGTTGGTGCTGCCGACGTTTCGTTGGGGTCCATCGGACCATTAGGGAACAAAAAAATGCTCCCCGAGGACGTTAAAAAAGCAATAAAAGAGATAGCGCTACTCCTCTTCGCCGGACATGCCTTCCTGATACCAGAACATTATTTTTCATCAGAAATGCATTTCAAACTGTAGCGTATTATTATTTTACAATAACCAAACACATATTTTTATTCTTCTTGTCCTATATGTGCCCTATCAGCTTCCCCCAACGTTGGCAATCATCTCGTCCAACATGCCCCTATTCTGCGGCATTCGAAATAGTTCCTCCACGGAAGGATGGAGACATCATCATCATCAAAATCATCATCATCATCAGTTCCTCCACACTTTGGATACCAGTTAGTCTTCTATTTTTCAGTCAGGACATCAGTTTCCTACCGTGTTTTGGCGCCAGTCAATTATCTCCATACAAACCTCTTATTCTGTTCATTTTTTACCTCAGAGTCGCTATTCTGCGAAATTCCTTACGACCTTCAGGCGACGAGATAGCGATTCGTGTCCAAAAATAAGGTGTACTGTGATTTTGTATCTACGGAGTCAAGCGCTAGCAAGCTCTGACTTGGATTGATTTCCAAAGTGTAAGGAATTTAGTAGAACAGAAGCTTCAGATCTGCTTATATGAGACTTCCCTCTTGTGATACAGAAGACCACATGCTCATTTAAAGTTTGGTTGGGCGACCTTATAGAAATTAGTCGTCTCAAGGTTAAGTACAATCACGTAGTCCACGTGGTCTCTTCATAAACGTATCCTCTTCCTGCTCCATCTGACGTCCTCAGTGTCGCACATGCTTCTGATTTCTGTGTTCATTAATCGGTCTCTCAGTGTTTTTCCAGCAATAGCGCAGAGTGTTTTCATCTCGGACGTTCTGAGTAGGCTCTTGGTTTGTAATGTGTCTGCTCTTGTCTCTAATCTCATTCAAAATGCAAAATTATTTTGTTTTTTTTCTCATTTTTTGCAGCTCCGTTGCATTTGGAAGGTGGAATAATCAATTTTCGATGTCCCTCATAAATAACATTGTTTGCTCAGTGGTTTTTTGCTCGTTCCGATATTTTCGTGAGCAATAATTAAAGCTAATCTCCGGCACTATCTCATGCGATGACAGTACGTAGGTGGCATCCATAAGAATTCCATTTCCACCGATAGAATCCACTCGGAGCCAGGAGTTGTCAAGCTGCAAGACTTGGATGGTTTATCTGGACAAAATTTTTTAATAAAAAAAGGCAGTAAAAACCACCAAAATAATCAATTTCAATCAAAGCATGTGGTTTGATTTTCTTTATTATATCTAAAATCTTAGTTATAAAGGTATACTACATGCATTCTCACAAGCAGGTTCGTGTAAATTCGTTCTTACACATGCCACGTGTGAATTTATAACATAAAAATCAAATTTTAAATAAACATACATGAGCTCTGAAACTCTTGCGCACCTTCCCTGAAACATGGTTGGCAAAGTGAACCATTTTTTTAAAGTATGGCTGGTCAGTCTCATACCATACAAATCATAGCTGAGCCATGGATTTGCTATGTGTGAATTAAACCCTGTTTGATTGAAATGATTGGCACTGTCGATACTGTTGAACAAAAACTTTATTTTGTGCTTCTTCTATGTAAATCACTTACTTGTCTGAGTTGAGAAGTCTTGATATATAATATGTATCTACTGATCTTACAGGTAGATAGAAAACCATAAAACATCGGCAC
The DNA here is from genome assembly GCA_951799405.1 of Agapetus fuscipes. Classification (NCBI taxonomy): domain Eukaryota; kingdom Metazoa; phylum Arthropoda; class Insecta; order Trichoptera; family Glossosomatidae; genus Agapetus; species Agapetus fuscipes. The sequence goes on from OX637356.1 coordinate 2,823,489, forward strand.
GCGTGAACAGCTTAACTCGCAGTGAAATGTTCTCCTTATATTATGTACACAATTCGTATAGATAACCTTTAAAACTATCCACTGGACTGAATTGTCTTCGTACTTATTTATACCTACCTAATTTAACGTTGAAAAATTCAAAGGCTCATTGAAATTCAATTGATTGTATTCGGTCAAAGTATCACGAGAGCATGTTTGTCTGCCCTGTCTCAGGTAGCGGACAGAGTCGTATGGATTGTACGGTAATGAATCAATCCCATACATTATGGCAGTAGCTCGCGTCGTACCCACAGACCCCGACTAAACTCTGACCAACTCGGACCATACATCAAGGCGACAGCTAACAACGCCTTTAACCTGTGATTAGCCATCGCCACTGTGGATCATTAATTATCTGGACACATCTACAGATAAGTATGGTACCCTGATACCTCAAGCCTAAAACTACACGTTAAATGTTTTAACTCAAACAAAAAAATGTATGCAAACTAAAATAGCAACTCTAATGAGTGTTTAAATTTCCGAAAACATTTTGTGAATACGATATCATCTATTTTTAAACGATTTCTTTTATAAATTTGGTGTCTTGTTCGCGCAAATATGTACGATTCATCTTATTTCTCAACCCGATGACGGGGGTAATTCATTTTATTGATTTTTTTTAAATGTCCCGTAGTTTTTTTTTTTTTTATCGAAATCCGTTTCATATTACTTAATTTATTTATTTAAATTCGGTGTCATGTTACATGGACTGGAGATTCCATAAAAAAATATTGTTATAGAAAAACTACTAAAATAAGATGTTCAAGCTTTTCTCCTATTGTATATATTTTTTTTTAGACAAATGAAAAAAATGTTTCTAAACGTATGTTGCAGTTTTTTCCAAAATATATTTGAAGTCTTTTAAGAATAGATATATAAAGGTGTAACCCTCCAACTCCAAATTTTATCATTTTTCACCACCGTGTTATTAGAAATTAGAATTCGATTAAAAAGCGCTACCATAACTGAGATGTAAAAAAAAACCAACCCCTACATTAAAAAAAAAACACATTAGGTAAATTTCGTGTAGAATTATTATTTTTTATGTTAAATTCACGGCAGCCATTCATCAAATGCATCCACTAACTTACCTTTCTAGCGTTTCCAGCCAACCCTTACTAATTCGTTGGAATAATAAGTCCGCTCTCCTCGCTCTCGTAGTGTTTGTGTATTTTTTATCTCGGTCTAACCGGTTATTTTTTAATGATATCGTTAATGCGCCGTATCTATTATTAATTATGTACTCCTGGTATATTATTAGCGATATAGAGGAAGCTGATATGATATAAGGCAAATTGCATGAAGCGAATATTAACATATATTCCAAACTACATAAAAAAAAATAGAAACCAAAATAGGAATACAAACTATCTAAGAAGTATGATTGAAAAAAATGAGACTGATAGGGTGAGGAATGATTTTGTAAGAGAAAAATGTGGTGTAAAGGAAAGTGAAGATTAAAAGAAGTTTATTAAGATGGTTTCGACATATGGAGAGAATGAGTGATGAAAGACTAACGAAGAAAGTGTATGTTGGAAGAAAAGATGGATGTCGTGTCGTGCTAGAGGAAGACCAAGAAAGGTTTGGATGCGACAGCGAATGAATGGGATATTCAGAGTCACAATAAAACAATAGCTTCTAAGAAAAGGATTATAACACGGGATAAAATGAAAGAAGTATGTAAGAATAAAAAGTTTTTGATCTGCAATGCAGGCGATATTTAATTTTTAAAAGTTCATTTATTTTGTAATTGTTTGTCATATATTGATTTAATTTATTGTTGTTTTTGAATAGTTTATTTTGTTTTGTATTTTTTGTTGTAAGAGGTTGACCACACGTATTGTAAATAATGGTTCACTATGTCAATGACACCGCTGTTTCAGGGAAGGACAGTTCGTCGATATTGTTCGGTCGATAGCTCAGTTGGTAGAGTGCTTGCATTCCATGCCGTGAGCGCGGGTTCGAATCCCACCGAGCGCGAGGGTGTCAGAAATGATTTCCCGTTTCGGTGTTTATTTCAAACCCCAAAATAAAAATACCGGCAAGGTTTACTCAGCCTTCACAAGAAATGTGTACCAGCTCTCTCGGGAGCTGGGAAACCCCCACTTCAACTGAAGTGGTTGGCGTAAGGCCGGCTCCCTTACCTGTAAAAATAAATAGGTTCAACTCGCCACATGCGACCCCTTCGGGGATAACGCGGCAAGAAGTTACACTATACGTGTAGCTTAGTTGCGTTTTTTTTTGCGTTACAGCAAAAATTGTTAAGTTTATTTTATAAGGGGGAAAAATATAATAGTTTTATGACATCTATCGATTACGAACCTTAGGTTTCTTGCAAGTTTATCAGACGCTCTCCAACAAAGCAACAATCTGATGTTCAAAGTGTTGTTTGAATTCCAAAACTTGACTTAGAAATCGAGATAAAGCTTTTTGCAGTAATGAATTCGGCTAATACATATAAGCCAAAATAATTACATACCAAATTCGTTTGTTCTTCTCTCCACGTCGCGGGGCCAAAAAAAAACTATGGCATTTCATAAACCAGTCGCTACGAATACTAAATTTTTATCTCTCGGCTTTTAATACACCGGCCGTGGAATAACTAACTCAGCCCCCAGCCATACTTAGTACTTATCTGCGTTTGTTTTTTGATTTAGAGGCTAATTACGAATGCCGATCTGCCGCCATCCAATCTGCTTTTTATTCAAATTTCATGTCGATGTGTTGTTTTGACGTTTCCAGTGTACGCTAATACAAATTACAATATTGCAGATTGATACAAATATTAATCGTTTTTGTTTTTTTGTTTTGTTTTATCACTAGACATACCATACGACTTAATTGTATTTTATTTGCTTCACAAAAAAAAAGTCCGGAATCTGACTTGATCGCTTTAGCATTTATCCATTTGATTTTATTTTATATCGTTGTGTTTTTTTAAACCAGTTAATGTTTTTTAATCTTCATTATTCGAAGAGGAATCCATATTAGAAACGGAATGCAACTATCCAATCTATTTTTTGCAAGGCCAAACATGTAATAAATATTACCATTATCAATTAATAATTCATCGTTTTAATATATATTTTTATGAATTAATAATTATTAATTAGCACTAAAGGTCCATCCAGCCTTACAGCAACTGGGTCTTGCTTGAGAATTGGCGCTTTGTAGCGACGACGATTAAGCTCGTAAAAAGGTCGATAGCTCAATTGGTAGAATGCTTGCATTCCATGCCGAGAGCAAGGGTTCGATCTCAAAGGTTTACTCAGCCTTCACAAGAAATGAGAACCAGCCCCCCGGGAGCTGGGAAACCCCCACTTCAACTGAAAGTGGTTGGTGTGAGGCCGGCCCCCTTACCTGTAAAAATAAATAGGTCCCGAAGCGCCACATGCGACCCCTTCGGGGATAACGCAGGCAAGAAGTTACACTATATGTGTAGCTTAGTTGCGTTTAATTAGTAACAACCCAAAGTCATCTGTTGAACCAGGGACAAAGTTACCATCGAGGCGCCTGACGTGACTCGAACTTCTGTCTTCCCCTTCGACGCTTATCAGTCAGTCTTTCTAGATGCCCGAACCATCTCATTGTACTCTTTTGTACTATCACTCTCATATTCTCGTTCATACCGCACTCATTTATAACCCAGTCATTTTAATATGTTTTTGAATGGGTAAAAAATATCATAATTGATAAGTGAATCTCCCAGGAGCGCAGAATGAATGAGGAGGTAAATGGAACGCCGAGGGTGTCTGTTCAGCTAATGTTTGTGATTGGACGGCCGCCTGATTGATGGCCCTGCATGCGCTCCGGATACCATGGTAACACGTTGCAAGGAGAGGTTGATTTATACCCAATTCCAATAGTGCAATTACCGCCGCACTCTATGTGGGAGACAATAAAGCCGTCACAGAGCGGATACACTTTTATCTACAAGGTCTGTCATGGGAATATAGTGCTTATAACATGTGGTCATAAGTTTATGAGAGGTTGTTTTGGCAGATTTGCCTGGGATCATTTTTCTCAAACGCTTATTAAATCTAGAAACAACACTCAATCTCCTCTTTTTTTTCTCGCACATAGTGGAGTCAAACTTGGCTCCACCACATCCAAAACAGTTGAAAGTTAAGAAGGTCAAGTGAAGAGCTTTATTGACTCCCAATCCACCAGATTGAAATCAAAGAATTATAAGTCAGAAGCAGTAGCACAAAAGATTTCATGTCGTCCAAATTTCACATAATTTTGCAACAAATCTCGTTCACACCTTATCCAAAGAAAACATATAAATCATTATCTTCGATATCTGTTCACAACATGTGGAAGTCTTGTAGCACCATAACGCGAGCTAATGTACTTCTTAAAGTGATTAATACTTGTGCAAGAGCACGATATATCAAACTCTCCGTTTTTGGACCGGAAAGAAAAATATACGAACACAATTGCGTCGCCCACCGTGAACAAATCTAAGATCACATAAAAATGTAGCAATCTTTGCTACAAGTGCCTATGACATTCGAGTAGGCAGGCTCTGTGGATTTATGTCTCTCGATGCTTGCTTTAGGAAGTCGACAACAGGCCGTCAATAAATCATGGTATCATTGATTCAACGGTCTTTGTATTTTTTTGGACTGAACCACCTGGTCTAATCTAATCTAATCTAAGCTGCAAAGATATATATCATTTAAGATTTATACTAAATGCATTCCCACAAGCAGATATGTATAATTTCGCGCTAACACATGCCGCATGTGGACCTACAATATAAAAACCCAATCTCAAATGAACATAAGCCTTGCAACTCTTGCCGTCCTTCCCTGAAACAGGGGTGACATTGGCAAAGTGAACCAATTTTTATATTATGGGTGGTCAGCCGCATAACAACCTATAAGTCAAGGAACATACATGACAAATTACATTTTTTAAAATCAAAGAATAAAAATAACAATATATACATGGACATAAAAAACTAAATCATAAAACCAAATTCACTTTAACAAACCCTAGCCGCCAACATCACAGATCAACCGCCATTTCTTTCTATCCTTGCATACTTCTTTCATTTCCTCCAGAGTCATAACCTTCTTCATACAAGCTCTTCTTTTATTATGACTCTGGATATTCCATTCATTCGCAATTTCGGATATTTGGTCCATCCATACCTTTCTCGGTCTTCCTCTACCACGACATCCATCTATTCTACCAACATATACTTTCTTCGTCAGTCTTTCCTCATTCATTCTCTCCATATGCCCAAACCATCTTAACAAACTTCTTTTAATCTTCACTTTCACACTTTCTTTTGCACCACATTCTTTTCTTACAAAATCATTCCTCACCCTGTCACTCCGTTTTTTCCCAATCATACTTCTTAGAAAGTCCATTTCAACAGTATGGACTTTACTAATTTCACTTTCATTCACCGTCCAGGCCTCGCTTCCATACATCAAGGTGGGTAAAAGTATGCCACTGCGTACCGCCAATCGAGCATTTTTAGAAATGTTTTGATTTTTGGCGATACAAGCTGTGGCACCCAGTACACACCTGCCCTTCATTACTCTTCTTTCAAGTTCACCTGTCATTCTTCCATCTTTCTCAAACTTACTTCCCAAGTATACAAACTCATTTACCACATCAACATTCATTCCGTTTATTCTAAATTCGTAGTTCGTATTTTCTTCATTTCTTTCAAAAATCAAAACTTTCGTCTTACTTGCATTCAATTTCAAATAATTACCTAGCAGAGCTTCGTTCAATCTAGAGAGCATCGTTTGCAATTCTACTGCTGAGTCCGATACAAGAACAGCATCATCCGCATACAGTAGAACACTCACTTTGCTCTCTCCTATCATTAATCCACAATCATCAAGTCTAGCATCTCGAACACACTTGTCCATGACTATGTTAAATAGCCATGGGCTCATCACACATCCTTGCCTTACACCCTTAAAAACTTCAAACCATTCACTATACTCATCATCAATACGAACACATGCTGTACTATTTTCATAGTTTGCATGCACCGCACCTAGGAGAGCCCCATTCACTCCGTATGCTTTCAAAACATCCCATAACATACCTCTGTCTACTGAGTCAAAAGCCTTTTCCAGATCTACAAAGGCCGTGAACAGCTTCCGCCTCACCGACAATTGTTTTTCAACAAGTTGTCGTAGAGTAAAAATCTGATCAACACAGCCTCTACCGGCCATAAAGCCGGACTGTATATCGGAAATCCTTTCACTAGTAGTCAGAATCACATTTTTTATAATCACCTTACAGAAGACTTTTCCTGGTATACTGAGTAGACTGGTCAATTGATCTATTTTTCAATTGATCTATTTTTGAAGTGGAAATCTTGGTTTGAAAACAATTTACTCTGTACGTTAAGTCGAAATCACGGTTAATTTTACTTTTTTTGTGTAGTCTTTTTGCATCGTTCTAAAAATGACCACATCCTTGTAAAAAGGTATCTTATTTTTAATTCTTGTACATCCTCTCTGGATATCTCATCGCCGCAAAATTTCTAACATTGGTTCCAAAATTTTAGTCATTCCTGTCCTATTTTGCTTCTTACATTTTCAGTTATAGCAAACTAAACGCATTCTGCCACCATTTTGCCCGGTTTGTCCAAGTTTTTTTTTGTCTATCCGGCACCGGATCGGATTTTAAGAGTGTGCGGCGTGCGCAGATGTATGAAAGCTTTCACACATTTCCCCCGGTAATTCATAGACAGTCCGGGCACAATGCTTTGGGTCTGAAATGACCTTTCTCTGTAAAATTATTTGGTCCGACATTGTGGTTAAAGTTGTTTTATTTCGTGTTTAGTTATTTCTGAATTCTTGACCAGACCCTTTGCCATATTCTAATGCATTCCCAGCAAAGTGTGATATAGTCTGTTGTAGGTAGTCTAGTAAAACACTGTGTGTTTACAGTCCCGGTTTCCTGCATCACAATGTATGCAACAAAATAACGTATGACGGAAGATAACCGCCGGTCTCTCATGTATCTCTCATCTCCTCGCAGCTCATAAGTGCCGGATACAAGCAAGTAGCAGGACGAGGGGCGCATGAGGCATAGGAGGACGGCGGTCAAGCATTACCTCTCATTACAATGTTTTGCATAGCGCAGAGTCGGTGGCTGCCTCGAGGTGTGACCAATGCATAAGTATACACGACGCGAGTCTTCCTATCTCCTACACTCTTATGATCTCCTGATACTTTCTTCAACTATTTTCACCTCTTCTTTAACTTGATTTAGATATTTTTCGATCGGTTATTTCACAATACAACTGAATACAGAAAGTAGACGGAGTTTATTGAACGTAGGTGACACTTGTATTTCTGATTTTCACCACTTTCAGTACGATCCATATATCTGCTTGAGATGACGATATCCAGCTAGCTTGGTTCTAACTTTTTAAAGGTTTCCCAGGGTTGGCATCTCATTGGTTGTCTTTTGGAGTTGTGATCTTTCCAAAATTACCGCCTGGATCTGCCCTATCTTACAATGTTTTTTCATTTCGGATGTTCTGATTTGTCCTTTGGTTCTTCTTGTGACTGCTATAGCTTGTACACTGTAGGCCATAAAAGGCCTGACGCATGCTTAAAATATTCGTACATCGTATCTCACTGTCGACTCAATGCCTATTTTTTTAGAATCCTTGTAATTTTTTACCTTATTCTTCTTCAATGGCATTATTGGGACACTTCTTGTTCATTGGTTTCGTACATTATCTACATAATGTTCGGCTTATTTAAAAAAAAAAAAACAAATTTATTCATTCAATGGATCAGGGAAACATCTTTCGGAAGAGTTAAGAAATCTCGTGTTCGATCAACGTTGACGTTTCCATTCTTCCCTCGGACACCGGCTCGCGTGTCTGGCTTCCAAATTTAAAAATCAACTCACCTCAAATTAATTATCTCGCCATCTCTTTTCCGATAATGCTCACCGGCTATTGGCCTCTCTATTGCCTTGCGTGAGCCAATCAAACGATAGGTACCCCCGCACTCTTCTACCATCGTGTTACCTTAGATGTAAAACTATCATACAAGAAACTTATAGAAATTAAAACGCTTACTAGAGGCGCTGCTTTAGGTTCAATACATTATTTGTAAACTTTATAACTGAGTCGAGGCGTACAGTTTTGTTCTTGACGTACTGGTAAATCGAACGCGCCGAATCATTGAATTTGAAATTTCGAATCGTCATCCTGACTGTGTATAATGAAATGTTTACATCTTCACCTTTTTTATGAACTCCTGATCACAATCTCCTGTTTTTTTCTCTCCTTTTTCGGTCCGAGGGTGCCCAGAACCTTAAAATTTATCAGCTATCGGGCGTTTTTTATAGTCAGCCTTTTATTTACTTACCTGAAGTAAATTGAAAACTTCCGCTTTTTATATTTTTTAGAGGTTTTCACATCCACACGTTAAGAAAAATAAAGAAGCGAATGACACTGTTTTTTTATAAAATTCTGAAAAAGGGCTAAATTTTACCGTAAAAAAATATTTTCAAAATTTCATATGCCTTCACCAAAGGTCCATCCAGCCTTACCAACTGGGCCATGAATTTTTAATTGGCTCTTTCTTAATCAACGACCAAGATAACAGAGGGCTTTTGAGACGTGATACACACAAAAACAGCGCTCATCAAATATACCATCCTACTATTGGTATTATTAAAGTCATTAAGGACCCATCTTCATTTTTGAATGAACAAAAAAGATCGTTCTTTCTATTACATTTAAACAATGTTTACTCTGGCATAGTGGATGGTTTTTTCTTATTTTTTTCACCACCGCGCACATGTTCTTCCGACGTCAAAAATGACTTGCATTTCTCCAGAAGCTTCGGCCACAACATCAAAAATCTTGTATCGAATTTTAAATCGTCCGCTGGAATTTCATGTATGGAGTGACCCATACATCCAATTATTTTTTTTCGCTCACCTTATCGCCGCATAGTGCTTGTTTGTCTTATGCCCATCAGAAGCAGTTTCACATGAGCAATGTTTAAATGCGTACCAGACCAATGTGTCACTGCAAATTCATTTAAAAATACATAAAACAATTTTCACATTATCGGGTTGTATGCTTATTTCTTAGCTCAGATGTGCAACACAAAACGCAACTAAGCTACACCTATAGTGTAACTTCTTGCCTGCGTTATCTTCGAACTATTCGCATGTGGCGATTCGGGACCTATTTATTTTTACGGGTAAGGGGGCCGGCCTTACACCAACAACTTTCAGTTGAAGTGGGGGTTTCCCAGCTCACGGGAGGCTGGTTCTCATTTCTTGTGAAGGCTGAGTAAACCTTGAGATCGAAAACTTGCTCTCGGCATGGAATGCAAGCGTTTTACCAATTGAGCTATCGACCTTTTTACGAGCGCTGTTCTGCCAAATGCCTCTCAATTGGGATATCAATCCAAGTCGGAGCTTGCTAGCGCTTGCGAATGAACTCCATAGATAAAAGATCACGCTACACCTTATTTTTGGACACAAATCGCTATCTTGTCGACTTAAGGTCGTAAGGAATTTAACAAAACAGCGCTTAAGATTGTGTAGAATGTGATTCTTTAAGACAATTTCGTTGTGAGGTCATCTTTGAATCAAGCGGTAGATAAGCCAAACCAGCACTGGGGAGACGCTATGTACACACTCCTCACACAAAAAAAAGTTTGAATTAATTTCATACAAAGGAAATTTGCCTGTTAATATTTGAACGGAGCCGAGCACAAAGGAAAACATCTGTATTGTAAATAAAATAATTACATCATAAAAAATAAGATTATAAGCCCCTTAATGTGCTTTTCAAGTAATGTATAATCTAAGTTGCAGAGATATTAGTGCCAACACCATGGCCAAAGGTTTCAAGACTGTGACGGTTAGCGTGTTTGAAAGAAAACATCGCTGGTTTGAGTCCCGTTGGGCCTCATAGCTTTGCCCATGAGCTACCAGATTCCATTTGGTAACTAGTAATGTGTCTGGCCAGGCTAAAATAGGTTAGTGAATTTAATTCCTCTTCGCGAATTAACACTCATATCTTGTGAAGACTGAGGAGACCTTGCCGGTATTTTATTTTAGGTTTGAAATCAACACCGGAACGCGAAAGTATTTCTGAAGGGATTCAAGATAGCCCTAATCTAATCTAATCTAAGCTGCAAGGATATATATCATTTAAGATTTATATCAAATGCATTCCCACAAGCAGGCATGTATAATTTCGCGCTAACACATGCCGCATGTGGACCTACATGATAAATACCCAATCTCAAATGAACATAAGCCCTGCAACTCTTGCCGTCCTTCCCTGAGACAGGGGTGACATTGGCAAAGTGAACCATTTTTTACAGTATGGGTGGTCAGCCGCATACCAACCTATAAGTCCAGGAACCATGAATCAACCTATAAGTCAAGGAGCCCTTAATTTGAAAATCAAACGGGTATTCGTTTTTGGGATCTAATCTAATCTAAGTTGCAAAGATATGTTACATCAGAGATTCACATTACATGTATCTTTACAAGCAGACACGTACAAGTTCGCGCTTGCACATGCCGCATGTGAACCTACCTACAACATAAAAACCAAATCTCAAATGGACATACGCCCTGCAACAATTGCCGTCCTTCCTGAAACAGGGGTGACATTGGCAAAGTGAACCATTTTTACATCATGGGTGGATCGAACCCACAATTGCTGGCTTAGCAAGCGAACACCTTACCGATTGCAAAATCTAGGTACTGGATTAAGTTTCTTCATCTCTTCTATTATTTACTCAAATGCATTATTATTAAAAAATACCGTTAATTTATATTTAAAAAAATAAATATCTGTACAGTCATGCATCTAAATTCAATTATACTGTATTAAGTAATTTTATATTCAATAGGAATTTAATCCAGACTCTTCTTTAACACTTGCATATCTACACATTGTTATATTTTTTCAAATTAAATACCTAATATTATCGTGAACCGAATAACTGTTATAGCAATGTCATTGTCTGTACACAAAACCATCTCCAGTACAGTTACTATGCGTTCACGTCTGATTCGTTTCACATACGTTTGCATTTATGTACAGCACTGTAAGCATAGAGCTTTTACGTTTAAACCAGTGTTTCCCAAACTGTCTTCACCCATCGCCCCAGAATACGTACATAAATAGATAAGTCCATCGCCCCCCTTTTATGCCTCAATGATAAAATTTCCATTGACATAATGTCCACCGACACCATATCCACCAACATAATCTCCACGCGACCAAATGCCCACCGACATAATCTTCACGCGACAAAATGTCAGCGACAAAATGTCCATCAGACGTAATGTCCGCCGACAAAATGTCCACACGACAAAATTTCTGTCCTTGAGGGAGGTGAGGCACGCGATTTCCAAAAAAATCAATGCCCGATTTCATCTAAAGTACATCGTCGACGGAGAAGGCACAGGTTTCAGGGTAGGTACTATCGCCATCGCCTCCGTAATTCCCCCCCCCCCCCTTCCCCCCGCGATTTACATGAGGCTGACCACCCGTATTTTAAAAATTTGGATCAATTTTCCCATGCCACCTCTGTTGCAGGAAAGGTAAGCGAAAGCTGCAGGGCTTATGCTCTTTTGAGGTTTGGATTTTAATTTAAGTACACATGCTGCTTTTGTAAGCGCGAACTTACACGTGTCTGTTGGTGGGCATGCATTTTGTATGAATTTTAAATGTGAAGATATCTTTATAATTATAGATTACATATATTAAAAGAGCCTACATCTCCCGCAGGTTGAGAGCCACTGGCTTAAACTCTACTACAAAGCGTTTTGCTAAAACTTCAAGGAACCTTCAACATTCGCTGGATACGCTGTTTTATTTTCCATATAGGAATATAGGTTGAATACAATCGTAAATGTTTTTTACTATTACTAACGTTTTGATGAAGTGCGAAGTACTGAATCGAATCTAATAAAATATGATTTTGTATACGTCTAATATCGTACAATATACTGTTTGAAAGAAAGCTTTGTAGATTTTTTATCGTTGCACGTAAAGATTGCTGTCTGTAAAATATGTAAACTTTTGTAAAGAACTTACTATTTACGCAGAAGAAAAACGCAACTAAGCCACACATATAGTGTAACCAAATTGAGGGTTTACCAGCTCCCAAGGAGGCTGGTAGGTACTTATTTATTGTGAAGGGAAACTATTTTTTTTACAAGATATGCTATTTCTGTAACACATTTTTGGTAGAGAGCTTGCATTCCATGCCGTGAGCTCCGGTTCGAATCCCACCGAGGGTGTCAGAAATGATTTCCCGTTTCGGCGTTTATTTCAAAACCAAAATAAAATACTGGTTAGGTTTACGCAAACCTCACAAGAATTGAGCACCAGCCCCCTCGGGAATCGTGAGACCCCCTACTTCAACTGAAGTGGTTGGCGTGAGGCCGGCACCTTCACCTGTAATAAAATAGGCTCCACTCGCCACATGCGAGGAAAATAAGTTATGCTATATGTGTAGCTTAGAAGTAGCGTTGGAAAAAATCCTAGATTACTGCTTTTGGTTGTCTATGCATCGTATTTTACGTAGAAGATAAAATCTGTCTGGTTGAATTCTCGAGTGGTACAGTTTAAGGAACGTGCATACATTTACGGAAACCAAGACCGCTCAGTACGGTGTGCCCAGCCTTCGCCATTTCCACGCAGAGTTCTTTCTAAGAGGAAACCATTATGCGCTCTCGGAATGCATTAAGCCAGTCAATGCAAGAAAACTGGGTTAAGATGTTAAAAGTTGCAAATACGCAGCAGTAGCAGAATGGGGTGCACTTCTGTACTGGCTTTGAAAGGAATATGAAGAAAGGAAATGTTTTTTTAATGCACTTTTAAATGTTTTACGACAATTTCATTTTTAATTCCACAGAATTTTCTTGCATTTTTTTTGAGCTGAATACTTTTTTATCTTTGTATTTTATTTAGATCTTTCAATGGCCAATGTCAACCCCGTTTCAGGGAAGGTCGGCAGGAGTTGCAGGGTGTATGTTCATTTGAGATTCGGGTTTTTATATTGTAGGACTACATGCGGCATGTTTAAGTGCGAACTTAAACATGTCTGTTTTGTGAAAATGCATATAATGTGAATCTCTCATGCTACTTATATTTTGCAACTTAGATTAGATTAGAATGGTCCGGTCCGTAGTATAGTGGATACAACTTCGCACTCGAGATTGGAAGGTAGTGGGTTCGAATCCCGATGGAGCACGATTTTTTTTTTCATTTAAACAACAGTCATTACAGGTCCGTCCAGCCTTACAGCAACTGGGTCTTGGCTTAGAATTGGTGCTTTCTTTAGCGACGACCAAGCTTGCAGAGGGCTTTTGAGATGTGATTCACACAAAAAGAGCGCCCACCAAATAAATCATCCTAATATTAGTATTATTGATATTTATAGTAAGAAAAAATGGTAATTCGCAATGACATATTTTTACTCCAAGTATAAAACGCTTCGGTAGCTCCCCTCGATCGTGTAAATAGAAACAAATGTATGAAAACTCAATCACTCACCATGGGTGCGTTTAAACTTTCCCTACATTTGTCTATTTACTCGATCGAGGTGAATTCACGGAATGTTTAATTCTCGGAGTACCTACATGTGACAAAGGAAAATGATACGTAATTTTATGCTAGTTTTTATGTCATTTTGGAAATCTACTATGACAAGATGATGATGGTAATGAAGGAAAATTGCTATCAATTTTAAAAATGACTTATAATTGTAGGGAAACAAATATGTCATATGAACCTACAGAAGTAAGAGCCGTTTGTTACAATGATATACTTGTATCTGTAAAAGAACATGTTTTTAACGTATTAAATTTGCGAAATCCGCTCAAATAAAAATGACAATTAAAGTGGTTGTTATCCGATCGACATACAACTTCACAGGAACCATTCCAAGAATACTTTTCATGTTTCCTGAAAACATGAAATTGGTGGAGTTGCATACGAAACATCTATCTTTAACATAATTTGCAAAGATACCATTTGAAATTCATATTTAATGCATGCCCACAATCAGAAACGTGTAAATTAGCGCTTACAAATGCTGAATGTGTACTTGCAAATTCAAAGACAAACCTCAAATGAACACACATTTTGTATATTTTGCCGGCCGTCACTGAAACAGGGGTGACATTGGCAAAGTGAACTTTTTTTTCACCGTATGAGTGATCAGCCTTATACCAACCTATAGGTAAGTTAAGGAACTAAATACTTGTATACATACATTATGTAATAATTTATTGTATAATCTAAGTTGCAAAGATATATTGAAATTTCATATACACATTAAATGCGTGTTGTTGTCAAGCATACACATGCTGCATGTGTACTCAAAAAGTATTATGCAATTCACTCGCAACGTCACTCCCATTCCACATACAAGCACGTCTCGTCCACATTCATAGGACGCCGGATTACACAGACAGATTAATATTTGGGTCATTGCATAATGAGATGGGATTGGTTTGTGTTATTGCAGACTGTGCTCCTAGCGTGTCATGCTGTCCGGATATTCGTACTTTTACGGAATAACAAAAATACTCCAGAATGTTCTACATAACCTATCTATCTAGAATCAAAGTTGCAAAAAAAATTACTAACATTCTTTAACATTCATATTCAAAAAGAAGACACGTGAAGTTCACGCTTACTAAAAAACGTTCCCTTAGTGCTTGTTTGGCTAACCTATATATTTTTTTCAAAGATGAACTTACAATGAAATTGTCTTAAGAATCCCATTCTACACAATCTGAGCTAAGAGAAAAACGTAAGACACCATAATGTGAGAGTGGTTATAAATATTTTCAAAATCAATTTCCAGTTTTCATAAGACACATTTGGTATACACATACAAACATTACTGATGTGAAATTACTTCTGTTGAAGATGAGATAAGCAAGCACTAAAGGGACGACACGCTGCATATGTACAGAACAATCAATATCAAAATGAACATTTACCGTGCAATTTTTGAAGACTTCATTGGCTGGGTCACATCCAACGAATGGACCATCAGAGCCTGGAAAATATGGATGAAGTGACACATCCAGATGGGTGCAGGGCAATGGGAGACCAAGATGAAGGGGGCTAGACGGATCTTTTTGTTTTGTACCTTTTAAGATAGACGGATAAAGTCCGATAGCGCTTAGGCAATTTAACTCAAAAAAGGTTAAATAAAACTATGTGCTTCATAAAAAAAATATTTTAATAATAATCAATGATCGGATTGTTGAAAAATCCACTTTTTTTTTTTTTTTAAGAAATCCTGTGCGGGAGACTCCCTAGATTCTAAAGACTCTAGGGGTCTATGACACTTGTTGTAGTGCCGCAGAGGTGTACGAGCTTGGTCGTCGCTACAAAGCGCCAATACTCAAGCAAGACCCAGTTGCTGTAAGGCTGGATGTACCTTTGGTGACCGGTCATTGGTAAAGGTTTATGAATTTTTCAACCCAGCGAAGAGCACATTCGAAATATAAATCGTATATTTTTGTGCTCCGCCGGGATCCGAATCCACAACCTTCCATTAACGAGTCCGAAGTGTTGCCACTACGGACTACGGACCGGTCTAAGATGCCAACGACACGCGGTGTACCTGAGCGGTTACCCATCCAAGCACTGACCACGCCCAATGTTGCTTAACTTCGGTAATCTATGGGAACCGGTGCTTTCAACATTTCTAACGTCGTTGACAAAATGTATTATAGAAAAAACATATTATTAATATCTTGAAAAAAAAACGTTACCGGTTTAGATTTTCTCTCCACATCTTTCCATAAAGTATCAGGACATCATGAAATCAACAGAGCTCGCTGCTCAGTTTTTTTAGTCGCTTTTACAACAACAACAAAAAGAAAACAAGTATCGTTATTGAAATAAAAAAAGAGTTGTACCAGGATGGTATGAGCATCACGTAGATACAGAATAACATTACACGGACTCAGTCACCCGAATTTAAAAAAATATTGAATGGCTCTAACATAAAAATGTAAGGAAACTAAAACAGAGCATCTAGTGAGCGTTTAAGATTGTTTGTGAACGTGGTGGTTGAGTTGAAACGCAGGGGTACAGGTAGTCGTCGATTATTTATGACCGTCCCTCCTCTCCTCTAACCCGCTACCAGTCATGTGCTCCTGGTAGCGCTGTGTGTCCACTGGGGCCGAATTAAAAGCGGTCGCGCAACACCTCCTCCACCGTCTTATTGTGATCGACCCGGAGATCTGATCGCTCATTCTGCTCGCCTGATACCCGAAATCTCGTGCCACACCGAAAGCCACTTTTTTATTTTTGTATTTTTTCTTTTTCTTGTTCTTCTCCAGTCAGGAACTCCGAGCGAAAATCATTTCACCTCGATTGCTTAAATTGAAAAAAAAATGTCTGAAACCTAAATCACTCTCATGAATTTCCCTCTTATATTCCATATGTTTTCGATTTACACAATCCAGGTGAGATTTACGTATTGTTTTATGATTTGTGATTATTTATTTTTAATCTTATTCCTCATTACTGAGGGCTGTGACTCTTGTGGAAGCAACCAATCTTCTCCAGTTCTCTGTTGACTGCGCTTCCCGCAACGCTCCAACCATCATTTAGTAAAGTGCAAATTGGATAATGCTGCACATAAGACGGTTACGTATGGAAACAAAAAACTACACAAAACATTGCGCCACTGTATTTCTAAGAGCCAAATGTGATGGTTGCAGTAAGGAACAGGCTAGAGAGACTGTGTGCTGCTGTGAAAAGACGCAGAGTTCCTCGTTGGTACAACACAAAAAAAAAAAATTCGATCGTGTTTTTTGCATTCATAGTCTACTGTGGAATGTTTTACCGCAAAAGCTAAAAGTTGATGAGGGTGTATACGTTTATAAGTCGATTTTTTTTTTGCGTGGGTCTATAGTGCCCTTGCAGTAAATTTCACTAAAACACATTGAATATTGTCTTCATATTCTTCATCATCTTCTAAAAGCAGTGACTTCTTGTGCCAATCATCTGTCTCTGTCAGTTACTATACTCTTGAGCCACTTCAAATTGGGTGTCCTCTTGTGCGTCTTCCCAAGATTTTCCTTCAAATATGTTGCTTATGAACTCATTCTTATAACTATCATAAACTTTTCCTGTATTCGCATTGTCATTTTCGTGCAAGATTCGAAGTTGCTTTGCATGTTTTGGTATTTTGAATATTTCAACACTTGAATCTACAGCGAATGTGTGAACGAATCGCTTCCTTCAGAGTTTCCACTCTATCGCATGTAATCCCCCAAAACCACACGTTCGTCTTAAACTTTATCTGTCGTCAACTCACCCGAATGTGAAATGTACAAGAGCTTTAAACTTCCCCCCAAAAGCGGTCTGAGAACTCGAGGCAGCTCAGCAGCAGTGTATGAAAGAAGTACCGAGGATCACATTCGACAAATATATCTCTCACAGTGTGATATCGCCTTGGTAGACTTACGTAACTTCCAGCGCTTACAAACCTGATTTCTACTTCTTAGAGCAGGGATTCCCAAAAATTGTGTGACAACGATCAACATTCTGGATGTAAATAGTTATGATGTCTTTTAAGAAGAAAAAAAAACGCAACTAAGCTACACATATAGTGTAAGTTCTTGCCGCGTTATCCCCGAAGGGGTTACACCCTTGAGATCGAACCCTTGCTCTCGGCATGGAATGCAAGCATTCTACCGTTGCGTTGGTTCGTATTAAATACGGCAGGTTTCTATGAATTTATCTCGTATTGCTTATTGCTTAATACGCAGATACGTGAATAAATAATGTAAAAACAAATATTATGTTACCCCTTCTCTCCCCTACCAAAGCTCCGCCCCCTAAATCTTTTTCTGGAATCAACTTTGAAATGGCATGTTAGTCATTCTCTTGATAATGGTGTGGTAACACCGTAAGCGCTCGCGAAAATAAACCAACTTGTAAATAAAAACGTTTTCTTTTTGCGTTACTAATTTTAAAATTAATCTTCAATCTTGAAGGATATTTGCAAACAAATGTTTTTTTTTCAAAATTAACTACATAGCGGAGAAGGAAATTACAAACAAGCCTCACAATAAAGACTCTATGAGCCTGTTGCATCAAACTCCAATCAGACAAAAATGAAAATGAAGTGGGATTTCTCTCATCAAATAAAAAGAATGGTTGTATAATATACGTAAATCAGCTGATATACATTATCCTTCCTGTGCAAATTCCATCATATTATAACCAGTATTCTAAGAAATATTGAACTGAGGTCCTTACCAGACTTAAATTTGATGTGTTAATCAGATATTGATTGGAGGTTGGAGCAACAGGTTCTATATGTTATTCCTTACTCACCCTTAGAGCCCGTTCCCACTTGTCGGTTGTCGGATCCGTATATTAATCGGAGGTTCCAGTGGCAGAACATTATGCATGGAGCTATTCACACTTGTCGGAAATTGATTTTGTCCGAAATGTTCTGCAACTGGAACCTCCGATTAATATACGGATCCGACATCCGACAAGTGGGAACGGGCTCTTACACGCCTTAACTCTCCCGTGTCTCTACCTCATACTAAATCAACGAGGTAAAATACTTTGGGGACCTCTGTCTCCGAGCTTTCTTTTGATACGGGAGGGGTAGAGGTACAGAGCTGGTAAAAAAATAATTTCGTTTGGCCCGCTGCGAGCTTTATCAAGATATTCCTCTTCTGTTACGCCTCTGGCTTAATTAAACGACGCAAAGGTGTATGATAAACTGTAAATTACAGAAATAACGCGCCGTTTTAGATGGGAGATTAAATTAAAATAAAGTTCGCGCGCACGTTTATCCAGCAACCCGGCCGGCGCATTTTTAACGCGCTGTCTCTTAATCTGCGGAGATCGATAAAGTAACGTGACGTCTGTATTTATGTCAACTGAAGAACATCATTTGCATATTATAATTAACTTGTATTTTGTATTTAACTAGCTAATCTGAAAGATTTTTAACTTTTTAAATTGGAATACATTTTTGGTAGTGAATGATTTGTGAAATTGTTATAAGAACTGTAACTGTAACTGTAACTCTGTCGCCATTCCACTAGGGGTGGCCAGAGCCTCTGCAGAGTTGCCTCCATTTTTTCCTATCCTGATATACCTCTTTCAATTCCTTCATATCCATCACCTTTTTCATGCATTTTCTTTTTTACGCTCACTTTGTATATCCCATTCTTTCACGAGAAAAGAGCTAAAAAGAGCTTTCTAAGAAAAGCTCTAAAAAATCAGAGTAAGCTATTGAAAAGGATATTTGGCTTTACCTTAATATGATAATCTTCCGAGCTACTCTTCCATTTTTAATGGCATAACCTTTTCTAGATTACAAACATCAATTTGAGATTTTTAAAAAAACAGCCAACTCACTTGAGCCGTTCTCGAGTGATGCGGTCACCAATTAACGTCATTTCATTGTTATTATTATAGATATCTAATCTAATCTAATCTATTATATTATCTAGGTTTTTGGCAGTTACTTCGTGAAAGTTCATTTTAATAGATTAAAATAAAAAACTTATTTGTTACAATTCACATGAGCTTTTATTATTTTTTAAACACTACCGGTTTCGGGAGAAGCAATACCTCCCATCTTCAGGTGTAAATATAAACTATAATAAAAGATAATAAAAGATAATAAAAGCTCATGTGAATTGTAACAAATAAGTTTTTTATTTTAATCTATTAATCTAATCTAAGCTGCAAAGATATATATCATTTAAGATTTATACTAAATGCATTCCCACAAGCAGATATGTATAATTTCGCGCTAACACATGCCGCATGTGGACCTACAATATAAAAACCCAATCTCAAATGAACATAAGCCTTGCAACTCTTGCCGTCCTTCCCTGAAACAGGGGTGACATTGGCAAAGTGAACCAATTTTTATATTATGGGTGGTCAGCCGCATAACAACCTATAAGTCAAGGAACTAATAGATAAGTAGTCTCTATTCATTGTTATTATTATTAGTAGTCTAATTTCACCTCGTCATTTGAACTTGTGAAATCTTTTTTTTTCCACAGATAAGGGAGACAACCTTCCAACAGTACCGATTTTTTAGTTTGTAATCCAATCGATGTCAAACTTCTCAGTAACCATTTCGAAAATATTGTACATGTTTGAGATGGTCCTGGACCATAGAATGGCGCCAATAGTAGAATAGGTAAATCATGCTCTAGCTTTTTTCACCGATACTTAGCCACCGTCAGGTCAAAAAACAATGTCGGAATATTGAAAATGGTTTCTATCGGTGGACAAACGCTAAAAGTCTATGTGATTTTAGCCTTTAATAAAAATTATAATTGGACAATTTTATACAGCACCGTTTAGCAGCCACCCCAAGGGAGGAAAACTAGCAAACTCTTTGAACCTGCCAACGCTGCTCTATCTTCTCAACTACAGATGTAGACTGTTCCAGCAAGACGGACCGTTTGACGTAGTGACCAATGACAAAATATGATTTTGTCTTTCCATAGCAGCCCGACCGTGTGACGCCACATTTTTTTCATTGAAATCTGCGTCGAGGCCATTGGCAAACACAACATAAGTAATTCAATAATTGGAATTATCGACCAGATAACAATGCCCTAATAAAATATGGAATAATTCATTTTTTGAAGGATAAATTATTCTGCCATAAAATCCAATAAACATGCCTCTGGAAATGGCCTTTATCATCGGTATTCATTATCTTTCTGATTACCTGATACATTTCCACAATAATTATTGGGTTTCTAGGCAGAAATGATACGAATCGAGGAGGTAAATACTATATGTATAAAATACGAGCAGTCACTCCTCGGTGTAATTCCCTAATCATGCGTAATACATTTGTGATACCCATTTTCTACGATTTAATTTACGACTGTTTGTCACGAAACGCTTTACGTAACGGGTCATTTGTTGAGTTTTTCAGGCCTTTACGGGCATTTCATTAGTTGGAATATAATGCTCCATATAAATTACTGTCACCGGTGCTAACAAATAGACTGTTTTGAATATTACCTCCTACAATTCATGTCGCCCTAATAACCTCAATAATTCGTTCTAGTTAAAATTAAATAAACTGACGTAGATTAGTTAGATATTAATTAAATGTAATTTAACATTGAATGTGATGGCCTAGTAAAATAATATCTTCCATGAAACAGATGCAAGGATAGAAAAAAAACAGTGTAATAAATAATAAGGCTTTTAAATATTATTCTAATTTAATTTGGGTTCTTTTGATCAAACAACAATTTATTAATTTTCAAGATTTATTTTACACAATGACGGTTTACAACTTATTGATCACTTTTCTAGCTCTTAACTTATCGAATTTACGGCTCAATGTCTCAATCGAGTCTCCCCTCTGGACCATTGCGGCTCGTTTATAAAGGTACGAAAGGGACAAAAATCATTTTCAATTTTCAGATATTGTTTTTTTACCTCAGTGTGCTCCTGACGGTGGCTGAGTAGGAACCAGTGAAAACCGCTAGAGCATGATTTACTTACTCTACTTTTGGCGCCCTTTATATGGTCCTGGACCATTCAATGGCGCCACAAGAAACAAATCATCCATCAATATAACTCGTATCTTGAATTCATATTTTCAAGTCATAGATCTACTGCTCTTTACGTCTTGAAGTTTAAAAAGTCTTGGTTTGAATCCGAAAATGAGTACAGATTTTTTTTTAATACCTACTCCTTGAACAGGAAAAACCCTGTTCTTCTGATTGGGCTTAGAATCGGCATGCCAATGCTACACTCTTTGAGAAAAGAAGGCAAAAAGGAGCTTAAAAATTGCAGCTTAAAGTAGATAAGATTCTAGTAAATGAGTTTAAAAGATATACCAGGAACAATCGAGTTAAATAAAATCGTTTAAATGTAATTCTAATGTATGAATGTATTAGGAGAACATAAGCGAGAGATGATAAAGGTCGCAGGTCATTGGTTAAAAGAGGGAGACGGAATTATCTCATCGGGATTATGAGATTAGAAGGGCAGAGCAGGATGGTATGAGGATACAAGACCCTCTTTGAAAATTGTATTTTATACGTACAATTAAAATAATTCGTGGATGTTTTATGCAAATTTTTGGTAATACAAATTCGGGTGGCAGTTGAATTTATAATAAGTGTTTGTTTTTCGTTGTTTTTGAGTGGCTCGCGTGCCGGAAAAAATAATGTTATAAATTTTTCCGCAAAATAAGTTATTACGAAAATAATTTTGTCGCTAAGGTCAATGGGACAAAAGAGCAAACAAAAATAACAGCGTTTTTGTATGAAAGCACCACAATTATTTGTACTTATTTTTACAAGAATCGATTTGATTTTAATTTAGAAATAATTAAAATATTGTGTACTTACTCTTCATAAATGTAAAATATTACATTTATTATCAATGTTTCCTATACCTGGCTTTAACCAGGCACATATATATTTTTTTTTTTTTAAGAAATCCTGTGCGGGAGACTCCCTAGATTCTAAAGACTCTAGGGGTCTATGACACTTGTTGTAGTGCCGCAGAGGTGTACGAGCTTGGTCGTCGCTACAAAGCGCCAATACTCAAGCAAGACCCAGTTGCTGTAAGGCTGGATGGACCTTTTGGTGACCGGTCATTGGTAAAGGTTTATGAATTTTTCAACCCAGCGAAGAGCACATTCGAAATATAAATGGTATACTTTTGTGCTCCGCCGGGATCCGAATCCACAACCTTCCATTTACGAGTCCGAAGTGTTGCCACTACGGACTACGGACCGGTCCAAGATATATTATATATAATATCAGATTTCAACCAAACGTGTTGATAACACTCGAGATGAATCACGCGAAGTTTGATGTCGATCAGATAACGAACCCTTTTCTCTGTTTGTGTGCCGTTGCTGATATTCAATCCCGTGGAAATAAATTGATTTCACAATTGTAAATTGCGTAGTGAAACACTTCCATAGATGCGCCCTTTTATGATCATAGTTGCGCCATGAATTCAATACGGGAGAGAGGTCTCCCCTGACTGTAGCCATCTGGCACATATAGCTGGAATCTCTCCAACAGGGTGGAACTTTCAACCATTTTTAATTGTTTAATTTGTTGTCAATGTATCAGGGCATCATAAGACAATGAAGATATTGTTCAAAGTTCCGATTAACTCTTCATTTCCGCTCCGTTAACGTATCGTAGCACCATTATGGTGCATTTTGTCATAAAGAGCTTGCTTGGACTGCACCACACCCAAAGTATTAAACTATACGTTTAAACTCAATCAAAAAAATGTATGCAAACTTAAATAACGCCTCTAAGTTTCTGCAGATTTTGGGTTAAACGCAGAGTTTTATACTTTAGGTAGTGTTTTCTGCTCTAAGTCGTAACTCTGGGATGACACTTATGTGCAACTTAAATGACTATTAAGCTGGGCTTAAATGCACTGAGATAAGCGTTGTTATTGGAACGTTTTAGTACTAATAAAGAGAATTAATGCCTTTGCAATTACAGCTTCAACTGGCATTTTTATCTAATGGCCATTTTGAATTTTTAATCACACTTCAGACGCAGTAAAATAGAGATGATTTTGTTCTGAAATGGAAAAGGGTTGTAAAAACTCGTTTGGTTGTTTCGCGATAGGTGGTCTAATTTGTTTATGCTAACCTTTTGTGAAATCTATTACCTTCTAACAGTCTTGTGCTCCTGATACTAAGAAACTACAGTTTTTCCACCTCCTTAAAAGGATATTAATCATCTGCCAATACAATTTCACGTTTCCCTTCAGAATTTTATGTGCCTCTGATCATTACGTTAGTATAAAAAATGTTAAATACACCTTTTATAATGTCATGAGCTCCTGACACATCAGTTTCTGTAGAAATAATATGAGGTATTGGGATAAGGAGCACATAATAAATTAGAGATTTTATCAATATCAAAATAATTTACCTTCTTGGTGTTTGAAGTAGATTTTCATCTTATAAAACCAACTGAAATCATTCATGTACTCCTGATACTCTAACTGCAAATAGTTTTTGTTTCACACTATCCTGTTTATTGTATTCACAAATACATTTATAATTTATGTGCATTTTATGCAACCTGAATTCACCTTTTGATCCAATGTAATCATCAGGAATCATTCATGTACTCCTGATACTTTTTCGTCAAATACGTATTGTTTTATGAGCTCCTACGTTTATTTTCAGAATTTTATCAACATTTCCATTATTTTTACATTGTTAACAACCTAAAAACGCTTTATGATCCCAGGTGGAAATACTAAAATCATCTATGTACTCCTGATACTTTTGCTATAAACCATTATGGTTTTATACTCTCCTGATACTTTTATTCACTCATTAACCTATATTTACCGTAACTATAACTTGTTAAATCGCTATTCCAGTTATCTCTACACTTATTTACCCAAATTAATTATCTCCGAACGTGTTTTGTGACTACTCTTCTGGATGCTTGAGTTAGTATCCAGTACCTAGACCGTTCGAGGAGGTAATTTTGAGCACAAATTTTGTTAGCAAGCCAACGTGTTTCCCAAACAATTTCCTCTCCTGTTCCTTTAGGTACACCTGTGCACTCGGCGGTACACCCCACCCCGAATAACAACCTATGTATCAGGGCACCATAATTTACAAGGAGGTGGAACAGCTTATATCAGGAGGGCCATTCACAACATTAGGTTAGAACATTTGAATGGTTGCTTCAAAAGAGGCATTGAGCACTAAAGTGGTCGAACTGAGAAAATGAGGAAAATTTACATCAGAAGGTTAGAAATCTTCAACACATTTTTGTAAAAAAATCAACAAAGCAGCACAACGCCTACATAATATATGTAATACATTTTGATAAAAACTGACGCTTATCAGCATGGTATAAAGTGCTTTTTTTTATTTACAAAAGTTCTACTAATTTAATCTAATCTAAGCTGCAAAGATATATATCATTTAAGATTTATATTAAATGCATTCCCACAAGCAGATATGTATAATTTCGCGCTAACACATGCCGCATGTGGACCTACAATATAAAAACCCAATCTCAAATGAACATAAGCCTTGCAACTCTTGCCATCCTTTCCTGAAACAGGGGTGACATTGGCAAAGTGAACCAATTTTTTACAGTATGGGTGGTCAGCCGCATAACAACCTATAAGTCAAGAAACATACATGACAAATTACATTTTTTTTTAAATCAATAAATAACAACTACTAGAAGCACAAAATTGCGGCAATGCTAAATACAGTATCGTGCACCTTAAATAAATATTCGGATGATTTATTTGGTAAGCACTGTTTTTGTATCAACCACATCTCAAGAGCTCTCTCCAAGCTTGACCGTTGCTTTATAAAGCGTCAATTAGACAAAAAATACGAAAAATACTAAAAAAATACTAAAATATAAGGTTGGATCTGGTTATGTATGTATTTGAATTTTTCAAGCCAGCAACGAGCAAATAAAATAAAAAATACATGAATTCATTCCCGTTACGAGTCCGAAGCTTTAACCAATATACTAAATACCGGTCCAGAGTGTACCTTAGTGTCTTTTAAAAAACTACAAATTATTGGATTAAAGTAACGACACTCTGAACTCTCCTAAGACCAGCCATTTCACATCACATAATTATATTCCATAAACTTTCAAATATCCATTTAAAAAATACTCTACGTTACAATTCCTTGATTTATAGGTTGGTATGACGCTGATTACCATACTGTAAAAAAAATCATTCACTTTGCCGACATCACCTCTGTTTCAGGGAAGGTCGGCAATAGTTTTAGTTCTCATGTTCATTTGAGATTTGTTTTTTTATATTGTAGGTCCACATGCAGCATTACAAACTTACGCGTGTCTGCTTATGGAAATGCATTTAATATGGATCTTAAATGTAATACATCTTTACAACATAGATTATATATTATTATAGAATACTGTAAAAAATGCTTTAAAAAATGTTTCACTTTGCCAATCTCACCCCTGCTTCAGGAAAGGTCGGCAAGAGTTGCATGGCTTATGTTCATTTGAGAGTTGGGTTTTTTTATATTGTAGGTCCACATGCAGCATCGGTAAGCGCGAACTTATACGTGTCTGCTTATGGGAATGCATTTAATATGAATCTTAAATGTAATACATCTTTACAACTTAGATTATAGATTATTATAGAAGTCTCCGTAACCTTGAATGTCTGGACGCCCCTCTTACTGGAGGTGCTAGGAAGCGTCCGTGGTTGAACATGCTCGCCTGATACACACACAATAATTTACGGCGGCAATTAGTGACGCTACTAATTGCAGGTTACCTCCATTATCAACTTTTTAACATGCGCCCCTGATACATTTTAGGCTTTCACACCCGCAGTGTGTAAAGGCAGAGCTACGAATTGATGTTTTGAATTCATTAAGGCCCGGTATTTTCAATGTAAGCTTATGCGACTTTAAAACGATATTTAAAAACTACCCACAGGATAGACACAAATGCCCCCTTTTCCTTCATTTTTAAGTCCATATATGCAAACGTTGAAAATACCGCGCAAATACCATTCTAAGAATGAACATTAATAAAAATTGGATAAAAAAACATGTCAGGAAATATTCCTATGCTCTCTGTCTCTTTTATAACTTAGTAAGGAAAAATGTAATTTTCCTTTGGTGAAAACTCATTTATCAAAGGCTTATTGACAAAATATTATGTTTTGTTGATGTATATATTATTTAAACAGTTATAAAACTACTGTAAAAAGTGTTAAAATTCACATTTTCAAATAGAAAACTAACCTCAAAATTGTACACATTACTGGCTACATTATACATCAACACATATTTCTATTTCATAAATTTATAACGAGAAACAAATCTTCATTATCTTGTAGAATAACGCTAACCTCGTTTTCCATTGCCCTCCATTCTTTGATGCTCTCCCAATAGGTACCTGCGAGCCGGTCGATTTTTAAATTGACCCTAAATTAAGTTCGGTGGCTGGCCCCCTAATCGCAGTGCGTGGTTATTCCTCGTGCCCTATAATAAACCTACTACACTTTTAACTCTATTTTTCATGCTTTCCTGATACTTTTAATAACACCTTTTTTATCCCACGTACATTCTCAACGCACTGACTTGATTTGAATAGGTAATTTTTGGATCCCATAATAATATTATGTATGTTGTTGTCCAGATTTTTGGTTCGAATGTGTTATTTTTGGGATCTACTTGTAAGAGGTCAATCAACACGTCATGTTAGAATGAAAACAAAAACTCGTGCCATACCAAAGTCGAACGGAAAGAATACGAAAATGTACATAGTAACGAAAGTACTTATTTGTATTTTGTGGTCACAAATCTGAACTAATCAGATAGGTATGTTTTAAATTTAAAAAAATCGTTAAAAATTGTTTGAAAATGATTATTTTCATTAGGGTAGATTTTTCAATGTACTTTTTCTCTTGTATTAGGAGCATAGGAACATAGAAAAGGTGAATGTGGCAACTATTATTTTCTTGCTGGCCGAAAGTCAACAAATAAAGTTTTGTTTTGGTGTGATTTTTTTTGTATTGTTGCTTGATTATAGAACCTACAGTTTTTATAATATGTAAAAAATGTTAACATAGACATTCTTATCAGAGGAGGTACAGATTTTCTTAAGAAAGTTCCTCGCAAAGTATCAGGAGCCCAGAAGGTGAAGGAGGCAATTTTTAAATCTCGCAGTTCTGGCATACTTGACACATTTTCGAGCCCCACCCCTGGCGTCTTCTCAGAGTTTAGACTTTCATTTCCTCGCGCCGAGGGATTTTCTTTTATACGTAAAGCGGCGCCTTTCAATCGGGCTTAGATTTGCCGGGCCGATAAGCGGCGACGACAAAACGTATAGCTGCATCCCATTTTATGGCATCAATAATGCACGCGATAGAAGGAGATGCGAGAACCTCAAATTGCAAAGCCTGTGCTGAGGCGTAATGATGATGCGCCTACTTAGTACTTACTCCTAGTAAAACATGCTACCCTGATACATTTTTCTTAAAATATAAGGAAAATGCGTCACTTTCTTGAAATTTGTTTAAAAAAATATGAAAAGCTTAGGAATAGGGAGCACAGAAAAGAAAAGTGATTTAAAAAATTTCGGAATTGTTTGATATTTTATGTTACACATGTTATATGTTACATGTTATATGATATATCATGTTATATGAAGACTCACTAGGAGGTAGAAAAACTTATTTAATTGTATTAGGGCCGGTCTTATAAACGTCCGTTAGTTAAATGTCGTACCAAATTAACCGAAAAATAATACAAACGTCACATTTTTCGTCTTATAACGATCCGTTCGTTTAATTTCCGTAAAAAGTTACCGACAGAACTAACCGACAGCCGAGGCAGCGATTAATCGCAGATACCGGCCGGTAACTTAAGGTTTGAGGTTAGGTTATCTGTCAAAGCATTGTTTCTTTGCGGTGAGTTTTGTGTGTCATCCAGTGAAATCCATATCGGACTTCTACGCTCTGTCCTATTGAAGTGTTTTGTGCTGACTCTAAAATGTTTTCCGACAGTGATAGTGAATTAATTGAGAATGTGCTGTATTCGTCGTCTTCTGACGAGGATGCAGGAAGACGAAGAAAAAGAGTGTTCAGATGTCGCGTGGACTATTTCAACATCCTAGATGATTTAGATTTTGTGTGTCGCTTTCGATTGACAAAGAGCAGTGCACAAAATGTATTAAACATGATTGGGAGCACGTTGACCCGACCTACAGCCCGAAATAATGCATTGACACCATCAACCCAACTACTTGTTGCATTGAGGTTTTATGCGTTAGGGTCAATATTATTAGCCTCTGCGGATTTTGTGGGAGTATCGAAGCAAAGTGCAAGCAATATTGTCTGGGAAGTATCCAAGAAAATATGTGGCATAAGAGCTCGCTATATAAAAATAACCAATGATAATTCTACCAAAGAATTGTTTTATAACTTGGCCAGATTTCCTTGTGTGATAGGAGCAATCGACGGTACGCACATCCGGATTCAGTCGCCTGGAGGACGGGATGCTGAGGCCTTCAGAAATAGGAAGGGCTATTTTTCACTGAATGTGCAGTGTGTTTGTGATGCCAATTTATGCATCACAGACATTGTTGTGAAATGGCCGGGAGCTTCACATGACTCTCATATTTTCAATTCATCCATGTTGAAGTCCCGTTTTGAGAGTGGAGAATTTGGAGACTCTATGTTGGTTGGAGACAGCGGATATGCTGTAAAACGGTACCTCATGACTCCTCTTTCCAATCCCCAGACATCAGAAGAGATTCTCTACAACGAATCCCAAATTCGAACGAGGAATTCTATTGAACGTTGTTTTGGCGTATGGAAGCGGCGGTTTCCAGTTCTTTTCATGCCATTGAGAATAGCTGTGAATAGAGCTCAGTCTGTCATTGTGGCAACAGCTGTCTTACACAACATTTGCCGATTGAACAGTGAAGACATCCTACCCCCAGATGTCCAAGAAGAGTCACCTCAGGATAACGATTTGCCATCAGCAGAAAGTGTTGCATCGGGTCCTGGCACACAAGATTATTACAGAAGAGATTTAATAGATAATTATTTTAAAAATTTGGTGTAATTAAATTTTAATGTAAGAAATTATGACGATGACTTGTAGTTTTGTTTCTCTTGATTGGATATTTAATTTGATTTTTGATTTCTATTTCTTTCCGATATCTTTGATTTTTATTTTTGTATATTTTGATGTTTGATTTATATTTTTCTTAGATACTCGTAACTTTGATTTTATTTTTTGTACATTCTGATTTAATGGGGTCATAATAAAAGGAGAGCTTGTATGAAGAAGGTTATGACTCTGGATGAAATGAAAGAAGTATGCAAGGGCCGAATAAATGGCAGTTAATCGACAATGTTGGTGGTTAAGACTTTTAAAAAAATATTATACATACCTGTATTATAATGTACTTTGCAGCTCCATGTAGGTAAATGATTTTTCTGTTTTTTTTTTATGTACTTATATTAAATATTGCATTTTATAATTTTTGTTCGTCGACTTATAAGGTTGGTATGAGGATGGTCACCTACTCTGTAAAAATTGGTTCACTTTGCAAATGTCACCTCTGTTTTAGGCAATGGTGGCAAGAGTTGCAGGGCTTATTTTCATTTGCGATTTGAGTTTTTATTTTGTAAGGTTCACATGCAGCATGTGTAAGCACTTGTCTGCTTGTGTGCATGCAAGGTATATGAATCTTAAATGTTAGTATATCTTTGCAAATTAGATGATAGGTAAATATATTTTATGAGATTGAATATTGATGTTTCTTTTATGTAAATATTACTTTTGTTGTATTTTGAAATGTTTTTTTGTCCATTTTTTAATATATTCCTGAAATCTTAAAACCTTTTGTCTTATTATTGGGGACACTCCTCTACAAGTATCAATATTACATTACTTATTCATATTATGGGAGAGTTGAGCAGGGGCGTGCATCAGTGGTGAAGCGTGCCATACAAGCCGGTTCCCATCGGCTTCCCTTTTAAAATGATGTAACTAAGTAGTTTAAAATATAGGCACAAAGTAAAAAAATACATTTAAAACCAAAGAAACAATACATATTTTCCCCCCATTGAAACCATGCAGTCTGCTTTATTATCATTTTTGCCTCATTTTAAACGGGAAACCGATGGGAATCGGCTTGTATGGCACCCTTTGCCACTGGCGTGCATCCAATAAAGGCACATGTAAGTATAAGGTAGGCAACATATTTAATAAGAAATGCATTTAACATTGAAATAAACCAATTAGAGCCATTGTTCCAACTCAAAATAATTTCTAAGGTTTTATATTCATTTTCTTTATTGAACACAGTTAAGGATAAAGTATAGTTTATTACTAATTATTTATTTAAAAAGTGAACAAGATAATGTACAGAGTTTATAAACCTCAAGATTTTCAACATAAATCATAATTATACAACATAATTTTAATTAATTAAAAAATGTAGGAAGTGCTTATCTTAAAAGTTATAGAGTAAGTTATGCATATTTGGAATACCACTATTAAATAAATCATAACTATGTGAGGAACTTATAATTAATTTGAATGGAACAAAAGTTGAAGTAGAAGTAAGTTTGAGGCAAATGGTAAGATGGCGAGAGAATTAGAAAGAGTGCCAGCAAAGAAGATGCGTGATGGGAGCGTTCGGTAGAATAGCGAAGAATAAAAGAATCTACAAAAAATTAAAATGGCGGTACACAATTGTATATTGCTGCCGACCCTGATGTATGGAAGTGAGTCGTGGACCGTGAATGAAAGAGAAGCAAATAAGGTAAGCACCGTAGAAACAATTCATTTGAGAAGTATGACAGAAAAAAACACTGAAAAATAAATTGTGAAACGAATGGGTTCTGAATGAATGCGGAGTAAAAGAAAGCGTGAAAGTGAAAGTTTACAGCAATGGTTTGGACATATTGAAAGGATGAATGAAGACCGACTGACAAAAAAGTGTATGAAGGGAATGTAATAGGTAAGCGTGAAAGGGGAAGACCTAGGAAAGAATGAATTGATCAGATATGTGAGATTGCGAACAAATGGAATTTACAGAATGGAAATAAGAGAAGGGCGTGCATGAAAAGAGTGATGAAACTAGATGAGATGAAAGAAGTATGCAAGGACAGAGTCAAGTGGAGGTACCGGCCACCCCTAAAAGAATGGAGGCAGGATACAAGACAAGACAAGGCAATCTAACTGAAGAGCAGCAAATAATAAACTTCAATCTAAATGGCACAGAACAATACATTATTACGCCTCGCTAATGCCTCAATGATCACAAAAACAAATTTAGTTTTCCAAATTAGCATCTTTTGCTCTATTAAATTGAAATTAAATTTTCTTACTTTCTTTTAATAATTCCAATTTATACTCGTAGTAGCTAGCTATAGCATTGTTTCGACGAATTTTTGATTTTGTTAGCTTATTTTTGTCGATTGCTTCTTTTTTTTCATTTCTCACTGTCAATCTTGAATCAACAGGTGTTTTTAATGATGCCGGGGTCCACGTCTGCCATTTACTTTCGACATTGCTCACAGGCTCTTCTGGAGGAAAATTATCATTTGGTGGCACGTCTATTACAAGCTCCAAAACTGGCTGGCTGGTTGTTGGCTGTGAGACGTACTCAATTTGTATGGCGTCACTATCAAACTGATTTTCTAGGCCATAGCAACTCAGTTTGATCAGTGATGTCACTTTATCCAGGGTAGCATCCTCGCTTACTGGTAGCATTGGACCTCCACCAGTTGCCCTGTAAACAAACGTATTATGTTTTATTTTATGCACTATTAACAAACAGAATTTAGGGCAGAAATGTGTCTGGCTAAATGCAACGCAACTAAGCTACACATAAAGTGTAACTCTTTGCCGTGTTAGGGTCGCATATGGCGAGTGAACCTATTTGTTTTTACAGGTAAGGGGGCCAGCCTTACGCCAACGACTTCAGTGAAGTGGGAGGTTTCCCAGCTCCCGAGGGGGCTGGTACTCATTTCTTGTGAAGGCTGAGTAAACCTTGTCGGTTCTTTATTATGAGGTTTGAAATAAACAACAAAACGGGAAATCATTTCTGACACCCTCAGCGGGATTCGAACCCGAGCTCACGGGATAAGATGCAAGCACTCTACCAACCGAGCTATCGAGCGGACGGCTAGTGTTATGAAAATCTAATATTTGTACAGCGAAATGCATTTTGCCATTTTTCAAGCTTCACATGGCAAATGACAATCTATCTATCTATAATCTAAGCTGCAAAGATATGTTAACATTTAAGGTTCATATTAAGTGCATGCCCACAGACAGGCACATGTAGGTTCGCGCCTACACATTCTGCATGTGTGCATACAAATAAGCAAAACCTCACATGAACAAAAACCTTGCAACTCCTGCCGCCGTTCTATCAATGATGATATTTGGCATGACTGTTAAATGATAATGAACATTTTGGAATCTACAATATTGATAAACAATAAAGAATACCTGTAATTGCTGTTGCTAAGTGCTGCTCTTTTCCTTGCGGCCTTCTTCAAATTGTCCCACTTGAGTTTTAACTGGGCCACATCCCTTGGCACCCTGTTGGTGGCATTAAAGCTCATCGCCAAGCACTGCCACGCTTGTTCTTTAGTGGCGTTTGATGCCACATCCGTCTTCTTCGACAAAAGTACGTTGTTATCCTCTAATAACTCAATTAATTTTGTCACCTCCTCTGCCGAGAATTGTTTGCTCCTGCCTTTTGTCTGAAATTATAAAAATCACATTAGAAGGATGCAAGAGAAGCGTCATTGTTTTTCATGATAAAATTAACTTTTTATCAAGATATAACCATTGCACATAAGTCATTTTATATATAAATAATAGTACATAAGTTATCACAAGTAAATAACTGTACTTACATTCATTTTATTGATAAACTTTAACCAGAGAATATGACGCGCACAATAAATTTTAGGTTATGTTTCGTATCTGACAGCAAGCGGGTGACGTATGTTCATGAATGCACTTAAAAGTCATAGAAAAATACGAGTGCATCTTTGAGAACTAACGGACGGTAAAAAAAGCTTTATAGGACGACCATCGGTAAGATCAATCCGTAAACGTCCATCCGTTAGTTTGTTGTCGAGATACTTACGGATATTTGGTCTCTCGTTTATAAGACCGGCCCTTAGGATAACATAAGTATAAGTAAGCATGAATAAAGTTGTCGTATCGGGAATGCATAAGACGAAAAGAGGTTTATTTTACAAATCATGAAAACATTTCATAAGCAGTAGAGCACAATATAAGATTTCTGGTATTTATTAGTACTCTAGGAAACACATTTCTTCCCCCCGAATGTATAAAACCTCATCTATTGGTATCAGGAGACCATGAAATGTATGAGGTTAAAATGGTGCGTTATTTTATAATGTGTACTAATAAATCTTTTTCTTTGTTTCAGGTATTTTCGGTGTATTTCTTCTTATCAGTCTACCACGAGTTTCTTTTGCGATTCCTTTCCAAATTAAGTTTATGCAAAGTTTGGAAGAGAAGTAGGTAAGATTTTGTTTTTAATTATTTCTTGAATTTATCTAAATCCATTTCATTCCATCTAGAACGTAACGCTTGATATTTTGTTAACACAACTTCCATATTAGACTTTCGAGAAAGTTCGTACAAGCTCTTTGTACCCAAAAGTAACGTCGTAAAATTTTATGAAGGCCTGTATACAAAATTGTAGGTAGTATGTAAAACGTACGTAAGCCTCCGCGCACATGTTATGAGAGAAGCGAAGTGTGTTCGATACACGGAAACTTACTCAGGGAAAAAATTCAAAGCACTTCGGTAAAGGTGAAAGTGG
Organism: Agapetus fuscipes; assembly: GCA_951799405.1. Taxonomy (NCBI): domain Eukaryota; kingdom Metazoa; phylum Arthropoda; class Insecta; order Trichoptera; family Glossosomatidae; genus Agapetus; species Agapetus fuscipes. The sequence goes on from OX637356.1 coordinate 2,857,932, forward strand.
ATTTAAAAGATCTGCTAATATACTATAGCCTCACAAAATATTCCAGGTATAAAAATACCTTCTCGTATCACTATTATTCATTCATTAATACTTATAATACGTACACAAATAATGGGTTTTTGTACTATAAGGATGTCTTTCACCCTTATGAGCTCCCGATACTTAAAAAAACATCACGTTTCTTTCATTCCGTTTTTTTTTCGTACAAAATAATCGTATCCTTTCCGACACCCGCTACCAGGAGCACAGGAAAAACATACGGTTGTTATCTTCTAGAGCTGGCGGGCATTTTTTGAATATAAATGATTCGATTTCCCTGTTACATATTATACCTCTTCGCCTGGCATGCTCTCCTGATACGTTAGCCATGCAGCACGTGCTATTTCGGAAACAAATCAAGTTTGCTTTCTGTATGGGACGAATAAAAAAAATACCTCCTCGGTTCTCATGCGGTCCGGGCATCGAAATGAGACAATTCTTATTCCTCTTTTGTATCTTTTGTTTTGTTTTTGTTTCGTACATATATTTTTCTGCTCCTAATATTGCACCAATCGTAAATTTTTTGGCTTAATAAAAATAAGGTTTTGCTCGGGGCCGTTTTTGGGAACGTGATCTGTGTTTTGTATCAGAATCTCGAGTATAAATAAAAAATTACGTAAAAACGCAAACGTAGCGTTTCGTAAAAAAAATATAAAAAACTAAAACACTTACAACAGGAGCTGTTTTATATTCCATACAATTTTTGATGTACGATAAGTTTGAGTTTTGAACGCAGAGTTCGATGCTCAAGTGAAAGGTAGCAGATGAACATAGGAATACAAAAACAACGTAAAGCCAATATAAAATTCACATTTAATGTCGGCTACTTATTTTTTTCTCCTCGCAAAAAAAGTGAAAATAATTTCAATAAAAAGTCTTGTACATCTTTGTACGAAATTTGTTTTGATATCCAATATTTCAACGCACGTCAAACCTACATATTATGTATGTTTCACGTAAACTCCGATGCTTGTAAATACTTGCTAAGTCAGTTAAGGGCCGTCCATAAATTCATCGATTTTGGCCGATTTTCGACCCCCTACCCCCTTACAATCATCCTATAGTCATTATCTAATGACCCTCCCCCCCTCTTGCTGTAATAATGGATGAGCTTTATAATTAATAATGTTATATTACTTACATAATATTTTGTATATTTTGTAGAAATTGGTATTTACAAGAACGACGTCACTTTTGGTACACGTACATCATTTACCATCATCCGCAGACCAGACCCCCCCCCCCCCCCTTTAATGCGAATGACGTAATATATGGACAGCCCATTATACAAATTTTATTATTTTTTGTTGCGAAAGGCCTGACAATTTTTCAAAACTTACCATTTAAAATACAGGCGTTTCTATGACGAGAAAATTAAACGAAGAAAATCATCAGGGTTCTACTCTTTACTAAAAAAATGCTGACTCGTCATTTACGTACGTGATTGTAGAATTAGATTACTGGGAATCCGGTGCATAAAAAAAAACATTTAATGAATTGACTAGCTCCTTTTTTGCAATATGTAATTTGAAGGGCATTTATTACTTACGTACGCCCTGGTTGAAAAAAACACACGTATTTATTCAAAATTGTAGTGTAGGCTTCTTTGTAAGAGTGTAATTTGTACCACTGCCCACATTTCTGATGACAGCGATCTGACTTTATTGGATTTAAGATTTTTCTTTAAATATATAATCCGACTTTGTGACGCGATTTACGGCGCTAACAATGCCTAACGATTTATTCATTTTGACAGAGGTCCGTTAACACTTACTTGAATTGTTGGTTTTGAAACAAATTAATCAGAATTTAGTATTTTGAAATGTTTTTTACAAGAAAACTTTTAATTTACAACCACATTATCTATTTATATAAGGCACATCGGTGCATTATCTATAATGTGAGTTGCGCAGATAATTGTAAACAGTTCACATTCAATTGACTGACACGTGCAAGTTCTGTAACTGTAACTTCGTCGCCATTCCGCTAGAGGTGGCCAGAGCCTCTGCAGAGCTGCCTCCATTTTTTCCTATCCTTACGTACCTCTTTCAATTCATTCATATATCACATTTTTCATGCATTTTCTTCTTTTACGCTCACTTTGTATATCTCATTCTTTCACAAGTTCCTCAATCTGATCACTCCATACTATTCTCGGTCGTCCCTTCCCTCTTTTTCCTTTCACACTTTCTTTGTTTACATATTCGCGCTTACAAATGCTGCATGTGTACTTACAAATTAAAATCCAAACCCTAAATGAACATAAACCCTGCAACTTTGCCGACCTTCCCTGAAACAGGGTACCATTGGTAAACTGAATCATTTATTACAGTATGGGTGGTCAGCCTTAAACCAACCCATTAGTCAAGAAAAGTAACAAAAATTTAATCAAATGAGATAATTATATTTTTTTCTTACATTGTTATTCAGAAAAAAAATAATCTAGATGATCCACAAAACATACTTTTCTTTGTAAAGAAGAAGAAGAAAGGTGTTAAAGAAAAAAAAGAAAAAAAAACTTAGTCTATTAAAAAATGTGTTTATTACACCATTAATTACTCTTCGAAATGAAATATTCAAATACACGGTCGGTTTATAAAATTTCAAGGAATTTAAACAAATCTATTCGATTTCAAGTCTACATTATTTTTCATCTCGTTGACAAAATAATTAATTAAGATACATTTTTATAAGCAAACACATTAACTTTTTCCGAATAAATTATTCAAATCATATTCCACGTTCAAATGACAGAACACTTTTTCATTTTGTAAATTAACTGCATTAATTATTTCTCGTTAATTTTTTGCCTGTCGTTTCTCCCGAAATTAATTAATTCAGCTGATATTTTGGAATAAAATTATTCGAGTCGTTAATATTAAAAATAAATTATTGCGAACAAAACATGATATATGCTCGCCATTAAACTCTGTTTTACCAAAAATCTGGAATGATTATGATATTCATGTTATTTTTCTATTAAAATTAAAGTTATGTTTTATTAGATAGATTTTAATTTACCAGTCTTGCTTTTAATTATCACTCTAAGTTAATTGAAGATTACCATATCCGAACAATCTACTTTTGTATACTTTAAGTTCTTATTTCATTGCTTATTATTTATTAAGGCATTCTAGGAGTAGCTTAAGTATTCAAAAGGTAAAAATAAAAATACAGTTTTGTTCACTTCAAATACCTTCGATGTATTTTTTTTTTAATCTAACGTGTTTTCGACAGAAAAGATATTTATAAAGTTTATCATTACGCATTTATTTTACATTACGCATTATCATTACGCATTGAAGTATGACAGGAAAAACACTGAAAGATAGAGTGAGAAACGAATGGGTTCTAAATGAATGCGGAGTAAAAGAAAGCGTGAAAGTGAAAGTTCAAAGAAGTGTGATGCGATGGTTTGGACATATTGAAAGGATGAATGAAGACCGACTGGCAAAAAGAGTGTATAAAGGGAATGTAACAGGTAAGCGTGGAAGGGGAAGACCTAGGAAACAATGGATTGATCAGATAAATGAGATTGCGAATGAATGGAATTTACAGAGTGGAAACAAGAGAAGAGCATGCATGAAAAGAGTGATGAAATTAGATGAGATGAAAGAAGTATGCAAGGACAGAGTCAAGTGGAGGCACTTGTGTGGAGGTACTGGCCACCCCTAGAGGAAAGGCGGCAGGATACAAGACAAGACAATTTATGAAATTATTGAAAAACTAATATATTTTGTAAAGTAATGTTTTCGTTTAAAATTTTGCAACAATGTTGTTTAATTAAAGTGTAAAAATCCTTAGTATTTTTTTTATTAATAATGATTTTTCTACCTATTGAAATTCAATTTACTGATTTCAATAGCACATTTATTATATTTTCTATGAAAATGTGGTAGAAATTAATTCTAAGCGTCTGTTGATTTCATCCGCTCGCTATAGCCGTCACATAAATTATACTTCAGTTATTTTCGCCCATACACGAGTCTCTCTTTTTTTTTTTAAATGTTAAAAAATTACAATATTATCAACAAATGGTGGACATTCCGAGAGACTTCTGAATGACAAAACTGCCGGTACATCATTTCTCACAATGCGTCGCAGCCGCTAGGATTAGCATAAACATTTTCGATAAATAAATTCAACAAACGGGCACACTAATAAATTGCCCGCAAAGCGATGTTATGTGAAAATTATAATTCTCAAAGTTGCGTAATTTTTAGATTTTCTGTTAAGAATGGCAATTTAAGGCTTTTGTTTGGAGAGCATAAATTCTAGCAACGTATGGAGGAAACATCAAAATATTTTTGTACTGACAAACGTTAAAAATAATTTTGTTCCTGAATTTGTTTTCTTATATTTTTGATATTTACTGATAGCAACAATCAAATCTTATATTTCATTTATATGTACCTACTACCGACCACTAATATCTTATTGTGGTGTGACATGGATGTCAAAAGCATAATTTATTACGTTTTTTAACTTAAGAAGCTTTGCCATTATTTTTACCATTAATTTTCTTTTTGGTTTTATTTTCAGTTACTTTACTAATGTCTATGTATGACTCCCTACAATTATATGTTGATTTAAGGCAATATATATATAAAAAAAAAACCTCGGACAAATGAGGTCACCCATTGTGAATTAAAATATACTAGAATTCCGATAATCAGGGTTTTTTTAAAATATATTTTAAAGCACTGCGAAACGTATGCAGTTTTACTAAATGCAGGACGTTGCACTTCAGCGTGTTTTAAAACTACCTACTTTAATATTGTATTGAAGTTTGTTATGGTTCGAACACCCTGTCACATGAGGTGTGACATGATATATTACCATCTGCAGGGCCGAGAATCGTTCCTCCTAAACTCTCCTCCTCCTAAACGCTCCTATTTTTTATATCAGGCTAGCCAAGCCACCCTCACGCAGGATCCAACCAATGAGGATCCTGTATTCAAATCAATATTGGCGTCACCCAAAAGTGGATAAATAGACCCCACGAGGGAAGGAAGGCCACAGTTGAACCTTTACCATCTTGCCTTCAGCATCTTCTGTCCGTAGATTATCCAGACTCACGGTCGAAACTTTTGTCAATAAAGTCATTTAACTTCCAATTAAATATATTTTTTCTTCAATTAAACCCACTCGACCAGTCCAGTTATAGTCCTGCAAAGTGACGAACACTTTTTTCCCCAGATTATGAAAGAACCGAATCCAATTGAGTTTTAAGCAATTCAAACAGATGGAATGTTATTTTCACGAGTATGATAATATGTATCAGTAAGTACTAACTTATATGATATTTTTAAGGCTTATTTGACTAATTATATTGTAGCTTCTCACGCCATTTAGCCTCGGTAGTTCGTTACTCCCACGCCAAACAATTATCTAAAACAATAAACTATTAAAATTGTAACGTTCCACAAAAAAAAACAATTCTAAAATTTTTATAAGTACTTAGCTTCTTTCACAGATAAAAGAGTTCACGCGCGGTTTTGCTATATACCCCACCATTCAAATAAATTGCGAACAATTTTTTGAAGTTAGATTTAATTTTGAAAATAATAATTTATGTAAGATGGATGACTGGTGAGTCTCTGAATCATAGGGCCCGAAATGAATGAAATTAAAACAACGAAGAAGTGAGAAAAGGAAGAGCATGCGTGAAGACAAATATAAATGTGTAGGAGATGAAAATGTGTGTATAAGGACAGAACGAAGTGTAGACACATCTGTGGAGGTACTGGCTACCCCCAGTGGAATGTCAGCTGGATACAAGTAATAGTTCAAAAAATCATCGTAAATCATTTTTTTTCCATTTGTGGAAAATATTTTTTTCAATTGAAAAAAAACACATCCAAACTAAAAAGTTGTACTTAATTCAGAAAACTGGTCGTACATTAATAAATTATACTCGTTTTTCATAAAATAAATGCGCGTTTCAAATTAAACGTAGAGACTTTCTACTGAATGAAAAAAATAACCGTTTTAAGGGTAGATTTTCTTTCGTTATTCATATACCTTTTTAGAAGCTAAATTTGGAAAACTCGGACTAAGTATAAAAATTGTAAAACCTGTATACTCGTACCTACATCCAGAAATTATTTAATTTCCAAGCTTTTTGTACATTTTTAACTTAAAAAATTCACAACATCTTCCATCCATTAAATGCTCGCAATAATAATTCATCATATTATTACATATTAGCATTAGCCTCTGCCTCGCGTTCCTCTCACCGAACAATAAGTCATTAGTGGTAAGTTGGGACTGACGTTTTTATACCGCAGTGATCATCATCATCATAACCGCATTTATCATTTCCTCTGCCGATCTGCCTAATAAGAAAGACACATTTTCATTTTTTTTTCTGTTTTTTTTTTGTAATTTGACGGGCCCGCGAGTCGCACGGCGGCTAACGATGTATTTTATCTTTTTTTCTGTTTATTACACAACTATCAAAAAGTTTATTCACTTTTTTTTATGATTTGTTGTTCGCATTATGAAATTAAATTGCGCCATACCAGATGTAATCAGAATTCTTAAATGTTTTTGTACAATATTTCACATGGAAGCGTTTATAATTTCGCTTTGAAAATCATATTACTTATTTTTTGTGAAGAAATTTTATCAAAGGTTTTAATTTTATGATTTAGATTCTGTATGTTGTAAGAATTTTTTTTTACTTATAAAAATTGATGAGTATGAATGTATTTGATGCCGGCTTAACTGCATACTGTATTATTCACACACAGAAAAGCCATGGCTCAACCGCCACCAAAAGTGAATTTTCTATACAAAAAAACGATGATACATGGATCAGAAATGGATCAAATGTGCTGTGAATAACTCTGATACGTATTTGTGATGAAGTACCAATTATTGAATGATTTTGTACCACGGATGAATCCTATAGTTTTTGGGTCACATTGAACTGAGAGCTTCTGATAACCCTGAAGGGTTTATAATCTGGAAGTCTAAAAGGAAAAATAGTGCCAGTTAGATATGGACTTTGATGGACTGATCAGTTGAAGGAAATCACGGTTCTTTGTTTTGGATTATTTTGTCTTCGGACTTCGAGCGTGAGCATATAAGTATTGGAATAAACATATATTAGTATTGGAAAGACTTGAAACAATATAATTCATAATATGAGCAGCTGTAAGACAAAAGAGGAAACCACCATACGAGTATTTACAGCATTGGTCAATTTAAAGTAAAATGATATTTCTCTTTAAGTAATAATTTTAACGAAATTTGAAGGAATGTGTGTAATTTTGTTAATATGCTTATCAAAAAATCTTTAATCCTTAGATCTTTGAGACTAACATAAAATTAAAATTACACTTTTTTTCAATCAAAATCAACAATTATAATCTAAGTTGCAATGATATAGTAAAATTTTTCATTCCGTAATTCATCATATTAACTGTATGCGTTAAATTACAACATAAAAACTACAATCTCAAATGAACATTAGCCCTGCAACTCTTGCCGACCTTCCTTGAAACAGGGATGATATGGGCGAGGCGAACCATTTTTTGCAGTATAGGTATTAACCTATAATTCAAGAAACAATTAAAAAAAAATTCAAACAAATACAAGGTATTTTTAAAAAAAAATCTCCAATTAATGCGACTAACAAAGTCAAAATATCGCATTTAACAAATTATAACATTGTTTAAAATCAAAATCCCAGGTATCATTTTGTTGCTTTAATACATTTAATTTAGTTAAACGGATAATGGTATAAAATTTAGCCATAATTTACGACCATCAAACGTTCCGGAGTTCATCATACGTGGAATTAAACGGAACCATCGTGATCACGTTTTAAAGTCTTGTAATTATATCATTCCAGATACCTCCTAGCCATTATGCTGCCCTGATACTTGCGAGTGAAAAAAATGGGCGAAAGTGTGTTGCCCCGGGTAGCAGCAGGTAATAGGGGGTCGGGTACGAATGCGATCTTCCTCGTAGGTCAATAATTACCCATAATCACCTTTTGTGTGGTATTAAATACCTCTTTTATCATTATGCTCTCCTGGTATTATACGTATGTATGTCTCCGGAAACACACTATAATCTAAGTTTCAAAGATGTATTTACATTTAAAGCTCATATCAAATGCATGCCCACAAAGAAACACGTGTAGTTCGCGTTTGCAAATGCTGAATGTGTAATCTATAATCTAATTTGCAAGGATATATTAGCATATTTTAAAGCTCATATCAAATGCATGCTCACAAACAAACAAGGTCCTGTATCCTTAGTACGAGTTGCAAAACTTGAGTAATGTAAAGTTTAAGGCAATTATTAAAGAGTGATTTCCCCCAAAATCTGCCGTTTTTGTTTGTTTGAACTTGATTTTCTTCATCACTGTAACTCTTTTGCTAAGACCATAAGGTGTGACAAATAAAAACGGCAGATTTTGGGAGAAATCACTCTTTAATGTTTTCCGTAAACTTTACTTTTCTCAAGTTTTGCAACTCGTACTAAGGGTAGTAATCCCTAACGAAATGTCGGCTGGATAAAACTAAGACACAAGAAAAAATTGAATATACTTACTCACTTTATAGACACATTAAATATAGAAACAAAATAATATAGTTTAATGAAATTGATAATTATTTAATATCCCAATTAAGTATTCAATCAGGAGATAATGCCCCAGCTTAGGCTACCAGTTTTGTATAGAACTAAGATTATACCAAATGGAGTGGTGGGCTTAAAAATACATTAGAATAAATCTGAGATGACCGGGCTAAGTTGGAAGGTGATTGGCAGCATTTTATGGCCGTCAAATGGTATCTTGTTATCGTAATGTTGAATATATCGTGGACAGTAGAAAATATAAAAATATGTATGTTTACTATAAGGTATAATGTAGTGGTAAGCACTTCAGACTCTTGATTAGAAGGTAGTGGATTCGAATCCCGGCGGAGAACGAAAAATAATTGAATTTTCCAAATTTGCTCCTCGCTAGGTTGAAAAATTAATCTTCCTTTCCCAAACTGGTCGCCAACTGGGTTTTGTTTGAGAATTGGAGCTTTTTCTGGCAACGACTTAGGTCTCAGGGCTCCTGAGGTGTAATTCATGCAGAAACAGCGCTCACCAAATAAATCAGCCTAATATTATTACTGCTATTAGAATCTATCATCTAAGTTGCAAAGATACATTATTTATTAAGATGCGTATTAAATCCCCACCCAAAAACAGATACGTGTTAGTTTGTGCTTAGACATTATGCATAAAATATATGAACTAACATAATTATTTAAAAAAAAAACAAATTTCTAATGAGCATACACTTTGCAGCTCTTATCGCCCTTTCTGAAAAAATGGGTGACGTTGGCAAAGTGCACCGATTTTCGAAGAGATTCGTAAAAGTAAGCTCATGAATCAATCGGCTACTATGAGGCTGACCATCCATACAGTAAAAAATAAATCAATTCCTTGTAGTTTTTTTCAAGGAATGTCCGTGCTAGATGTATAAATTCATATTAATGAACGGTGATCCTCAAATACTTTCAATTCACACATTAAAAGGTCTTTGTAGTTTATATTCACTTAAAAAGGTTTTATTCGTTTTTTACTTCTAAATGAGATGCACTTGTTACACAAGATCTAAATTCCCATCTCTCGTCTAATGGACTTACGACATTACTCCTCCGCAGCCGATAGTGAACGTATAATGTTGTAAATTGTAAGCAGATGGATTTAATTACGAAACTAGCTTCTAGTTGTTCCTTATCAAACACTCGAACCCGTAAAGGGAGAATAAACTTCTATGTCGTTAAAATACCTCTTAAATGTTTATGATATCCTGATACCAAGTCGTATTAAAGTAGAAATTAAATACAAATAAACAATTAAATACATTATCTACATGGAGAAATATTAAATGAAATTATATAAGCAGCGTAAGACTACTGTTTGTGAAAGTAAATAGTTCCACTCCACTTTGGAGATAACGCGGCAAGAAATTGTTCAACATATAAACAAATAAAATGTAAAATTAATTCATTACCCGCAACTCTTGTCGTACTTTCCTGAAACAGGGTTAAAATTAACAAAGTGAACCATTTTTTACAGTACAATAGGGTGAGCTTCTTATTAACTTGAAACCTGTAAGTCAAGGAAAACTAATCATTTCCCCAGTGCTTGTTTAGCTTAGCTACCATTTGAGTAAAAGACGACTTTTCAATGTAATTCTCTTAAGAATCTCAATCTTCACAATCTGACCTAAGAAAGAATCGTAAAACACGATAATGTGAGAGTTGTTTTAAATATTTTTGAAATCAATTTCCAGTTTTAATAAGACACATGGTCCAGTACACATGCAAACATTGCTGATGAGAAATTATCTCTGCTGGACATCAGGCAAAGAAGGGCACTAAGGAGACGTAATATCAACTGCTCTTTATAACTTTAAAACCTCCACATTTAATATGTAGGTACCTTGTTTTTAAATATAACCACCTTAAAAGAAAAACTGAATAAGTGCTAGTTCACAGATTTGAAAAATCGTAGATAAAACATTTTATTGGAAGGATCTCCTCAAAGTAAATGAACTAATTGCAAGGAAATACTGTAACTGTAACTCTGTCGCCATTCCACTAGGGGTGGCCAGAAACCCTGCAGAGCTGCCTCCATGTCTTCCTATCCTTACATACCTCTTTCAATTCATTCATATCCATCACCTTTTTCATGCATTTTCTTCTTTTACGCTCGCTTTGTGTATCCCATTCTTTCACAATCTCCTCAATCTGATCACTCCATAATTTTCTCGGTCGTATGTAAAATACTCATGACAAACTTCTTAACTACAGGATTTTCACATTTTTTCAGTATTTTAAAATTGAAAAAAGGTGCGTTTATCCAAAAAAAACATGCTAGCTTAATACGTTTCTCATTCAGTTTTACCTTTTTAAGATATCGATATTATAAGGTTGTTTTGTAACCAGTTATTTTTCTTAGTTTCTTTAGCGGAAGCCTTATACGTATATACATACATACTTATTAACGGGCGTCCACTATAAGTCTCCAAGATAAAAACTAAAAGCTAGATTGGTCCGCGTAGGAGGTTTTCGACCGGCTACCGACTTCTGCATATTTAGACATCCACGAAGATCCAATTAATAAATTTACATAGCACATTCGTTTAGCTTGATTTGCGTCCGCCATCCGATCGACTGCACACAAACATTTTAGCGTTTCAATTTTGAGTGAACCCACGAAAAGTCCTTTGTGATTAGGTTGTTATTCAAATCATCATTTCACTCTTTTTGCTCGACAATTATTTTCATTTTTGTTTCGAAAGTATTTTATTCGGCAGATAAAAAAGCTGCACGCAGACCATGGTCTTACCTGAAAAATCACAAAAATAATTAGTTATATAATACCGACTATGAAAGTGTTAGTGAAAGTTTAAAACTTTATTTAGTATTTTTATTGTTGCATCCAGAAGTGAGATATGAATTTCAGTACCATAAAATGATGGGAATAACTTTTCGATACCCTTCAATGAAAAAGAGTTTACATTTATAAACGAAGTTGCAAAGATATATTGACATTTAAGGCTCATATTTAATGCATGCAAGCAGACACGTGTAATTTCGCTCTTACACATGCTGCATTTGTACTTACAAAATAAAAACTAAACCTCACATGAACATACACCCTGCAATTCTTAAACTTTTTCGTCATCCACAACTACAAAAATACCACCCACAATATAATGGAATTTTAAGGTGAGGACTGAAAACCATTATTCTTATGGTCCTGTGGGTATATTTACAAATAAAAACCCTTCGGCGAAATGTTTAACTTTTGAAAATTTGTATCCAACAGATTTCTGTAACAAAAAGATTTATATAAACCGCAAAAAAACAAAACTTGGTATTAACGCGAAAATGACATGCAAGAATGACTGTCTGAAGCGCACACAAGATCAGCTAACGTGACTATTATGACCGTTGATGATGACGAAAATAATTATTAGTCCATCGAAAAGTATCCGTTACTCGGAATTAAAAAATCTAATCAATTTAAATTGTTTTTTTTTTTTTTTGGTTTTAATGACATAATATGTTTTGATGATGGATCCATAATAAATCGTTTATAGAGTGGATAAACAATTTAAATAATTGATTTAAATAAAAGTGTCAAAATTGCTTCATATTATTTGAAATGATGTTTTCACCTACGAAAGTAATATTAAGTTTGAATTTAAGCTCCTGTCGAAGATAAGCGATCTTCATGGTTATTTTCATGAAAGATTTTGATGCTTTAAATAGGGATTCGGTGTTCTGGTCAAAGTCGATTAAAGCTTACTTTTTTTGGTTTTAAGAAATGTTAATAGTAAGATCAGTTAATTTTAAAGTTTTACTTTAAAAAGTCACAAGGTGGCGTTGCAGGAAGGTTGTATTTATTTTAGGTTGACCCACGGATTTGAACGTTTTTTAAACTTCCCAAAAAATAGTTGGGACAAAAAGTGGGACAATAATTTGGGGCCCTAATTGCAGCGTTTTCTAGAATTTCGGGATAATGGGGACCGTGTTAGGGTAGCCGCCGTAATGTGAGGCCAGGGTCCTAAACGGGACTAAGCGCTAAATTACACAGACCCCAAGGATAGGGTCGGAATCGGGCTTTCGGGTATTTATTTTACCTGACTTTTAGTGCTCTGGAAAAACAATATGCCGTTAAATTCAGTTTTATGTGCAGTTCCTTGACCAATAGGTTGGTATGCTGCTGTAAAAACTTGGTTTACTTTTGCCAATGCCACCCCGTTCGTGGGAAAGGCGGCAGGAGTTGCAAAATAGTATCCGACAAAAAACAGCGTAGTTATTAAAATTGTAAATAAATGTGAGTTGCAAAGTTTATATTTAAGTGAGGATTGCTTAATTATGTATGTACACAAACAGCATGGGTAAGCGCGATCCTACGTGTGCTTGCCTGTGGGCATGCATTAAATATGACCATTAAATTTATATAGTATATCTATTAGTCAAGGAACTACAAATTTCGTTAATTTTTTTTAATATTTTGCCAAAGGCGGCAATGTAGATTTTTTTTCGAAAATGAGAAAAATATTTATGGGGAAATCTCTATAGTTCCTGAATGCGGTCCTTGCTATGACTCCAAAGAAACGTGCGCTTTTAAAATTAGGACGGGCGCCCTGGGTCCCTGTCATTATATGTAGCTGCACTAAATAACAAATGATTCGGGCGCCTCAAAACTAAAAGCGGCTCTGTGCTCCAAGTATAGCCCTTAAAATTTAAGCTCAACCGTAGCGTTTGCCGAAAAATATATGGAAACTAAGGCAGTGCCTCTAATGAGCGTATTTGTTTACATACATGTAAAAAAAGGTTATAATTTTTTGTAACTAGTGAAGCTTTGGAGTTTTTATATTCCTATTTTTGCCATAATGTACCAGTGAGGTTGGTAGGTACATGAATTTATATAAAGGTACAAAATTGTGATGTAACACTGCTGTGTCTTAGCAAAACAAAGAGGCAAACAAATATTTTGTTATTGGTTGCTTAGAACCGTAGTACCATACAAGTGTGACGTTTGTCGTCGAGAAAAAACGTTACATGATAGTAATTACTGATAGTCAAATTTCTTTGTAGGAAGCCCATAGAGGTAGGTAAGGTCAACGCTTACATCCAGGCAGTTACCAACAGTAAGCGGACGCGAAAGCTACTGCGTCGCTTTGAATACCAGCCTTGAAAATGCTTGCTGCTCGTGAAATGAAACATCGCCGGACAAAAAATCTGCGACGAAAACATTTTTTTTTGTAAAATTTTTTTTCAGCTTTGAAATGACGTTTACAGCATACATTATACTACATACATCTAACTATGTACATATAAAGTAAAACATTAAAGGGAAATAATTACCTACTTTTAGTTCTCCATTTGACACAGCAACAAACTACGCCCGTTCACATGACGTCATAAAGACAGGCGTAATGTCGCTTTAAGCTCTCTCATGCCTTCTGTTCTCCTGGTACCCTATAATTTAACACCGGACATTCATTAGGGACAATATTTCGTCCGAGCTGTAAAATTACAATGATATGCTGTTCGCCTTATCATCATTATTTACCCATTGGCCTCATTATGGCACAAAAGCTACCGACTGACAATTTACCTCTTTGTTTTTTATGATCTCCTGATACTTTAATTTGGTTTGGACTGCACGGATTTCTTCTTCAGAATTTCTCCTAGATTGTTAGTCAACCCTCTAATAGTTCTGATACCCTATAAGCATTATTAAGCTAGAAATTATGCTACGATTCACCTTATTTTTCTTATTATAACAAAAGCTACCGAATGACAATAAACGTCTTTTGGTGCTATTCTTAGACATTTTAGTCGTCCGTTGAGCCCACGTTTTGACAAACTAATTATGCTTTTGTATAAAGACCTGCCAATCCAAGATGGCCGCAAGTGAACAACTGATAAGTCTTCATACAAATATTACCAAAATTCGGTAGGTAAAAATGACCGTGGTGATAAGACTTCCAGCCTAGGCATCATTAGTTTGTCAAAGCGTGGGCTCAACGCAACTTTCGATGTATATATATTTTTTTATACCGAAAGTTGCGATCGGACGACTAAAATGTCTAAGCACCGTTTTTGTGTAATGCTCTCCTGATACTTTCATTTTGTTTGGACTGCAAGAATTCTCAGATTACTTCCTTAAATTGTATCAAATCATTCTGATATCCTATTAGAATTATTAAAGTTTTTTGATTTACGCTAGCAATTACCAGATGATTCGTCTTATTTTCTTCATTATGGTACAAAAACTACCGAATGACAATCTACCACTTCGTTTTTTATGACCTTCTAATACTTACGTCAATTTTATATCATTAAAGTTGGACACGCGATTCGTTTCACGGATTTCTAGGAACCCTTAAAATTAAATACATTGTCCTTCTTAATTGGATCAACCTCCTCATTTTTTATGGAACCCTATTACAATTATTTCCTTGCTTGTTTTACACTAACATATTTAAGCCAATATTTTGTTACCACGTTTTGAATGTATGTCTATTATCTTCTTGGACCCGACAATATGGAATAGGTCTTGGCCAACTTAATCAACAGCAATTCGGCAGGAGTAGCAACTTTGCAACTTAGATTATTTATAAATTGTATGTAAGAGCTCCTTGGCTTATAGGTTGGTTTGCCGCTGACCAACCATGCTTGTGCCAGCGCGAATTTGTATGTGTCTGATTGTGAGAATGAATGTAATGTGAATCTCAAATGTAACATATTTTTGCAACTTAGATTAGATTATATTAGATGTAGAAAGTTCTCAGTTTATTTGTTAAAGTGTTTCACAACAAAAGGCTATCACTGCGAGAGCTACGATTTTAATGAATTTGTATACACCTTCAAAGTCAAAAGAATTTTCAGATCGGAGAATTTTCCTTGATAACTATTTTAAATATTTACTTACTTTAACTATAATGTACTGAGTCTACCCGTATCAAATAATTACTCGTATTTCTTTCTCATGTCAGTTCAAAAAACCCGCAAGTACATTTTTATTTTGGCCACATATTAGCCATTTAAAATGTCGTACCTTCAAAATTTATGGCTCCAATTTCATGAATTATTTAAAGCAGAGCATTTGATTAAATAGCTGTAAGCGACAGTGGTTTAAAATCACAGAACAGTCAAGTGTTTTTGCTAAAACGTTACTAAATAAAAATATGTTTTTTTTTCAAATTTCTTTGACTTTAAACTTCCATACAAAAAAATATGTTTAATTTTGTTTAAAGCTCAAAATATCTTATGGATGAAATACATAAATGAGGAAATTAAATAACAAAATAATTTACAACCTTTGTTATCTTTCTAAGACCATAAATTATTTTTTTGATTAACAAAACGGAACAAAAAACTATTCAAGAAAATCAAAAAGCGTGTTTCTTTGTAAATTACCAACGTCTTCTCAGCATTGTTTCAAAATTTAAAATTGATGTAAATTGAAGGTTTATGTATAATTTTTCACACTGCTGCTAATCTCTTTTACATTTTATTTTTTAAATTGGAATAATCTTTCAAGTACAAGATTCGTATGAAAAGCGGCAGCATTTATCCATAATCTATGTTAGACATAGCATGGGTAGATGAGTAATTTATTTTGTTAATAAAAAAACAAGGTATTTAAATTAAAGAATAAAATATTTCAGCTGCATTTAATTTAGAGAATTATCAACTGAATTGTTGTTATTTGATTTTTTCTTCAGTTAGTATGAGACTGACCACTGACCACCCATCGTTAACCCTACTCTAAAACATGGTTCACTTTTGCAAATGCCTCCCCTTGGAAGATTCATTGGTAATATTCTTGGACTGGTCCGTAGTCCAGTGGCAACACTTAGGACTTGTAAATGGAAGGTTGTGGATACAAAATATACCATTTATATTTCCAAATGTGCTCTTCGCTGGGTTGAAAAATTCATAAACCTTTACCAAAGACCGGTCACTGAAAGGTCCATCCAACCTTACAACAACTGGGTCTTGCTTGAGAATTGGCGCTTTCTACAGCGACGACCAAGCTCGTAGAGGGCTCTTGAGGTGTGATACACCCAAAAACAGCGCTCACCAAATAAATCATCCTAAGATTATTATTCATTTAAGTTTCGTTTTTTTTTGTACATTTTATGCACATATGCAGAATTTGTTAGTTCAAACTTACACATGTTTTTTTTGTGAATAGGTATGAGTTGAATATATAACGCTTAATAAATGTTAATTTATTTTTCTTTCATTCATTTAATCAATCAAAATCACTATTCATTTTCATGAGAAATAAATTTAATCTTTGCATGAAAGATGATTTCTTTTAAATATTTTGATAAACTTATTTGGAATTAAATTATTACAGGCAAAAATTATATTTGTTAAGCATTAAACAATGCTCTAATACAATATTCTCTAGCGAACGGATTCACATCTCCTACAGGACATCCGCTTTCCTTCTCAGGCTGATCCTACCGGAAGTAAGGCACAGCCTTTCAACCGGAAGTCGAGAGAAATTATCTCGAAAGAAGATACATTTGCGAAGTTTTGGCGGGATCAGAAAATCTGAGGAACCTATATAAGACGCCGAGAGAATCTCAAGGCTAAATGTAAGAATGAATATGTAATGCAGAAGGAAATGTATCAAAGTCAGATAAAAGATCGACAATGAATGATATTTTTATTGTGAGTATATATCTGTGCCTCCTGTGAAAAGTGATACAACTCGAGTTATACCCTTTTTGAGATTTTTACATAGAAATAATCAGAAAAAAATTAGCGATTTTTTGGTCTTACTCACATTCTTCTATCTGCTATAATTTAGGAAATATAACTGGCAGGATTTAGGCAAAAAAACGTGAAAAGTGATATAAGTCAAGTTGTATCCCTTTTAGTAATTGATCCACACATTGTTTTTTACAAATCTATCGTGAATATTGATACATCTCGACTTATATCACTTTACACCAATTTTTGACTGGAATTTTAGGCAAGTTATACGATTCAGGTAAATTATGAAAATACTACTATTTTAAGTACAACAATTGTGTCTTTGGGGTAGTATTTTTATAATTAGTTTGAGCAACATTCTGCCTGGACCATTATCTTATGAGTTATTAAATTTAAAAAATATTAAGCTTTTTGTGTATCACTTTACTCAAAGACATCTTATAGGTGCAATATAATATAACTCGACTTGTATCATTTATCACGTAATAAATGATACAAGTACAGGCAAAAAAAAGGTACAACTGACAGAGTTTAATAAATTATTTGTAAACTATAATAGTAACCATAAAAATTAGAATGCACAGTGAAAGTGAATGTTTTTATCTACAAAATAAGGTACTTATGTGTAACCTAGCCCACTTAGTTCATGAATTAGAATTTTTTAAATCTTGTTTTTGCTCTCCTGTTAAATGATGATTTTTGAGTTGTATCACTTTTCACAGGAGGCACAGATATACTTATTGTACATAGCTTTTCTTTTTTTGGAGTGGATAATGTTATCAATTATTGATGTGTTATAGCCATTGTTACTGGATATAGTCTTTATTGTACTCACTTCAATACCATATGCCTCTTTTTCAAGGGTTATTGTTAAAAGTCTATGTATCATCAAATGGAAAACTTTTATTAGTTATATTTATATTTTTATTATCTTTAAATATAATGTTAGTTGACAAGATATCTATAAATATGTGAATTCTCGACCTGTGGTTCTATTTCCATATTTAGATATTACCAGAAAAAGAGACAAATGCATTGAAAGTAAGCTAGTGCGACATATGTGATAACAATGCGAGAAGCATTCACGATAGGCCTTTTGGTTTGCATGCGTACTCAGTTGATAGACAAAATGAACAATGGAGCGACACAGATTCTCGATAACGTGGGTCTAAAAATAGAAATTTGAAAGAGGTGCTATCAAAATAGTAGACAACTGATCACACCTAGAGAAATGGCGGATGGTTACCATTTCGTCCCTCCAGTGCTTGTTTGGCTTACCAACCATTTGATACAAAGATGACCTTTCATTGAACTTCTCTTAAGAATAGTTCACATTCTACACAATCTGAACTAAAAAAAAGACGTAAAACACGATAATGTGAGGGTTGTTTTAAATATTTTCAAAATCAGTTTCAAAGAGAATGAATGAGGAAAGACTGACGAAGAAAGTATATGTTGGTAGAATAGATGGATGTCGTGGTAGAGGAAGACCGAGAAAGGTATGGATGGACCAAATATCCGAAATTGCGAATGAATGGAATATCCAGAGTCATAATAAAAAAAGAGCTTGTATGAAGAAGGTTATGACTCTGGAGGAAATGAAAGAAGTATGTAAGGATAGAAAGAAATGGCGGTTGATCTGTGATGTTGGCGGCTAGGGTTTGTTAAAGTAAAATTGGTTTTATGATTTAGTTTTTTATGTCCATGTATATATTGTTATTTATTGATTTTAAAAATGTAATTTGCCATGTATGTTCCTTGACTTATAGGTTGTTATGCGGCTGACCACCCATACTGTAAACAAATTGGTTCACTTTGCCAATGTCACCCCTGTTTCAGGGAAGGACGGCAAGAGTTGCAAGGCTTATGTTCATTTGAGATTGGGTTTTTATATTGTAGGTCCACATGCGGCATGTGTTAGCGCGAAATTATACATGTCTGCTTGTGGGAATGCATTTAATATAAATTTTAAATGATATATATCTTTGCAGCTTAGATTAGATTAAATTAGATTAGATTAGTTTCCAATTTTCATAAGGTCCAGTACACATACTCGTACAAACATTGCTCATGTGAAATAGCCTCTGATGGAGATAGGATAAACTAAGGGGACGATTTGGCCAATTTCGTGAGAGTTTACTGACATCAAACCTCAATTATAAAGGCAAAAAGGCAAAAAATACTGGGAAGACATAAATATTCACGGTCTGACACATTTCGCGAAAATCACCTGCATCCCAGAATCTCGAGAATTCCTTTAGAATCCCTGCGCGACCGGTTCTGGAGTATCAGGCGCGCAGAAGCGGCCGCGGGTGATTGGATCCCATAAATGTCTCACAAATGTCGCACCCCCGCAAGAAAAGTGACACAAGTCAAAAACATCACATTGTTCAGGAGAGTAAAAATAAAATCTTCAACATTTTTAATCAGATACAGTTTGCAATTTTAAAGCAAAACTAATTCTTTGAAAACGTAAGCTTTTTTGTTGTGTTGTCTTGTAGATTTAAAAGTACAATTTAGACTCCAAAGCATACAGAACCCCCAAAAACTACCCCCCTTTTATGACTTGTGTCGTTTTTCTTGTGTTATCGCTTGATTTCTTTTGATTTATGACAGTATTGAATACAGTGAGTAAAAAATTGTTTCAGTTTATTTATAGCTTTATTATTTTATGATTAATACTACAAAAACATAACATGAAAAAATATTGATTCTGGTAACAAAGCAGTATAAATCTTAAACAAGAATTCAGGTAAAGAGGTCTACAAGAAAAGTTCTGAAAGATTTCAAGAAAACAGTGAATTAAAAATATCGATATAACTTCGCGGGATGTGATTTGAACGGATTAATTCCAAACAGTCGTCTCTCTTTCTTCCTTCGATTGCTATTTTTCTTGAGTAAGCTTTCTTCAAATTAAAAGATGATTGCGATTTTCTCTTTCGAACTTCAATTTCTCCAAATTCTAACTCCTTGTATGACAGTTTGCAAAGAAATGAATCTGGTCTGGACTTCTCAAACCTAAGTACTTTGAAATCAGTCATTTTTATAGTATTGCCAGTCACATCCTTAGTGTAGTTATTACCAGTCATGCTACTTAAATGCTTTAAGTCGAAGAAATCTGAATGACTCATTTCGTTCACCTGATATGGATTCCCACGTTTCCTGGCTGTTCGTATTATTGTGACGTACTGCTGCGGAATGATTATTGGACCACTTTTCAGTGATTTTTTAATTTCTTTCTCGATTACTGAATGGGCGGCATCCCCTTCATTCTGCGTATGGCCGCAAATCAAGAATTTGTGTGTAATAGATTTTATTTTTAGTGTTTGGACTGCGTGCAGGAATGTTGCAATGATGTACCGGTTCTTGTTTTGCCCGCAACAGTTGTCAGAGTAGAACGTGAATTCCAAATTGTCATTATTAATTTTGGAAGCTTTCTTCTCCAAGTACTTCAATATGCAGGAGCCTATTTCATTAGCGCCACGATGTCCTTCGCCCTCATGCCAAAAAAAACATTCTACAGCATCATTACCAACTTCGCAAATTGTGAAATTATAACTGTTTATTTTAGATTTATAGTAGAATATTGACAAATTTCCTTTAGGGCACGGCATCACCGCTTGAAGATCAAATGTTGCTAAGACAAAGTTATCACCAACACGTTTTTTATCCTCGTCTTTAGATTCACGACTCAACTTTTTTTCTTCCTGGTGCTTCTCGTATTTTTCCTTTGTGTCTGGTACTTCTGGTGCGTTTTTATAAGATTCGCATAAATTGCACAAATCTTTTTTGGGAGAAAAAAATGAAATATTAAACTCAGAATTAAAAATTCGTGAGTACATCATAAGATTTGCAGCTGGCTGGTTTTTTTCAGTCTGTTCTTTTACATAGTCTCTATGTAAGTCAGCCAAACTTTTACCACCATCTATGTACTCTCTGCAAGTATTGGCACGAAGGTAATGGCTTTCCATCCTTGGTATCGAGTTGATATGGTTCCTCACTGATTCTTTTATACCAGGTTCTACAGTGAAATGATTTGAGTGTTTCCCTCTCTTCTCTGGCTCAAGAAATCCATTCTCCTTTTTTTGCAAAACTGTTCTTATTGGTCTGTCGTTGATTCCCAACGTATTCTTGAAAAAGAGTTTGCAAACTCTCACTTTTTTCTCCTCAATCTGGAAGTAGAAGGCGTTATTCAACTTTCTGTGATTTTCAGAGCGCGTGTACCGATATTTAGGCTGTATACTTTCAGTATTCCCAGCGATAAAAGACCGTTGCAGTTCTAAGTTGCCAAGTGTCCAATACTTGTTGAAAATATGTTTCCTTTGATCTTCTGAAAACCTGGCCGAGCATGAAAGTTTGCATTTGTCTCTGCATGGCTCTAGAATTTCTCTGGCTTTGAGTATTTTCGAAGTCTTTGAAACGGATTGGTATTCTTTTCCCATATTTCTGAGTCGCTTTGCTGTCTCTTTTTTTCTTTCTGGGATCCTACGTACTCTCTTCTTACCTCGTTTAGGAGACGAACTCTCAGCAGAAGTAATGAGCGAGTCTTTTGGTTCAGAATCTGATGATGACTCATCACTTGAAGTTGACTGAACTGAAGAATAGTTAGGATCCGCTATGGAATCATCACTCAGGTTTAAATCAGCGTTGCTTTCATCTAATACAGATTCTGCAGTCTTATGAGCAGAAACTTCAGGTACTGCACTATTTTTCATTCTTCTTAAAACGCATTTTGTTTCTATGTTCTCGTTAATTTCCATTGTATAGATAGTGTTGTGGATAATTGGTGGAAATGGAGATCCAGCCGTTTGAATGGATACAGCGTATTCACTATTTACAGCTTCAATACAATTAGGTGTTTGAACTTCAATGTTTTCGATACTAGCCAACTCATTGAGAATAGGCCTTTCCAAGACGTCGGTGTTATTTGCATTTGTCAAGCTCAAGCGTAAAATTCTTGAAGCCCGAGAGGACGAATCCATTTTATCTGAAACAAAAACTGATTGTCATTTTCCATCACTGCTACATTAAACATTTTAATATTATTATCATGTACGCTAATCCCGTCACAACTGCAAATTAGATTAGACCATTACAGGAAAAGTGACA
The DNA here is from genome assembly GCA_951799405.1 of Agapetus fuscipes. Lineage (NCBI taxonomy): Eukaryota > Metazoa > Arthropoda > Insecta > Trichoptera > Glossosomatidae > Agapetus > Agapetus fuscipes. The sequence continues at coordinate 2,880,359 of OX637356.1, forward strand.
TATTACAAATTAAACAGAAATAAACTTACCTACATGAAACAGGAAAAATGTTCTTAACCAAAATAAGTCTATTTGTCACTTTCAATTCACACAGGATACAACAGGAAAAACGTCACGAGCCAAAATATGCCTGTTTGTCGCTTTCAATTTCACACAGGATACAACACGAAAAACGTCACGAACCAAAATATGACTATTTTCAACATCCAGCTTAAACTTGGTACGACACGAATAACGTCGCAACTCGAAATATGTCGGCTTTCCTAAGCAGCGTAGCAACCTCACTAGTCAGCGGTCGAGACGCAACTGCAATGTGTCGCTGTTCTTGATTGAAAGAAGGGCATTAACGGAAAAGCACGAAACGACAGTAGCGGTCTCTCGGGAGAATTTTAAATATTCAACTAGTGACATTTTTCCTGATTGAAGATTATTTTATTTGGAATATAATGAGCACATAAAACGAAATTTGAAGAATTTTGAGTTGTGTCACTTTTCTTGCGGGGGTGCGATGTGTCTATCAGCGCCACTGAGTGACAGAATAGAATGGCACAGTAACAAAACGACACATGATATAACGATAAATGATAGAACGACACATGACAGAACATCGTGATGGCAGTAAATCACATGACAGAGCATCACATGGCAACGCATACCTAAAACAGAACATTTGAAGTTTTTTCAGTGCCGTTTATGGTATAGGTATTATGTACATTTGGATGATTTTTTTTTAAAAGCTCCGTTTTCGTGTGTAGCACACCTCAAGGGCCCTGTATGTTCTGTTTTATCATAAGATGGTTTGTCTTGTGATTTTTTTGTCATTGTGATGTACTTTCCTGTGATGTTTTGTCATGTGATGCTCCTTGACTGATAGGTTGCTATGAGGCTGACACCCCGTGCTGTAAAAAATTGGTTCACTTGTGCCAATGCCAACCTGGTTTAAAAGGGAAATGCGGCAGGAGTTCCAAGGTTTATGTTTATGTGAGGTTTTGTTTATTTGTATACACACATGCAGAATGTGTAAGCGCGAATTTACATGTTCCTGTCTGTGGGCATGCATATAGGTAATATCAGCCTTAAATGCTAACATATCTTTGCAGCTTTAATTATAGATTATAGGTGTACTGTCTTTGTGATGTTCTGTCATTGTGATGTTCTGTCATGTGTCGTTAAGTCATATATCGTTTTATCACTGTGTCATTCTAATGTGGAACCAGTATAAAGCAATGCGTAAACTCACCTCGAAATCGAAAAAACGGATACAAACTTGATCGCTCTCTAGGGGCGCCTTTGTATATTCCATACATTTTTTATTTACGTAATCGAGGTGAGATTAATACCCGGGGTAGACACGACTCTATACTACGCCTGACATACCTCTTTATCCAAGTATAAAACTTTTTTTAACTCACCAAAAATGCATGAAAACTTAAACGCTCACTAGAGGTGCTGCTTTAATTTCTTTACATTTTTAAGGTTGAGTTGTATACCTTACGTATTGGTCTCGCGGTATAATGCGCTATACCTTATTCTGATCATGCGCTTTTGGTAGCAAGAAATGCTACGAGCGCCTCCAAGACGATGTAACGTTTTTTTTAAAACCCGCTCCAGCGTGTAAAAATCCACGAATTTTTTGGCAATTTTAATTGCTTGTGAGTAAAGCATTTTTTCCTTGAAAATTTGTTCACGGGTAGTTTATGAATTATTCAGGATTATAATGAAAAGTATACTGTAACTGTAACTCTGTCGCCATTCCGCTAGGGGTGGCCAGAGTCTCTGCAGAGTTGCTTCCATTTTTTCCTATCCTGACATACCTCTTTCAATTCCTTCATATCCATCACCTCTTTCATGTATTTTCTTCTTTTACGCTCACTTTGTATATCCCATTCTTTTACAATCTCCACAATCTGATCACTCCATACTTTCTCGGTCGTCCCTTCCCTCTTTTTCCTTTCACACTTTCCTTGTATACATACTTTGTCAGTCTATCATCATTCATTCTTTCCACATGCCCAAACCATCTCATCACATTCTTTTGTACTTTAACTTTCACATCCTCTTTCAAATTACATTATTTTTTTACCCATTCATTCCTAACTCTATCCCTCAAAGTTTTTCCTGACATACTTCTCAAATGCTTCATTTCCACATAAAACAGCAGATAAAAACTGGAAACGACTTTTTCCTGACGAAATTTCATTTCGAAAAAGTTTTACCATCACGTTTAAACCGAATAAATGACATAAAATGAAGCTAACATGAGTTTCTTATATAAATGCACCTTTTTCCCTATTTTCCATGAAAGAAAACACTAAGAATGTGTGTACATCCTGAAGTTTAAATGTGTTCCATGAGCACCTGCTTATAATTAGTTCACTTACTATGAGAAGCTACTCGCAATAAAATGTTATATCCACAATTTCTAATCAGCGAATCTGCAGTTATTCAGTTTTACCTTCAAAGTGGAAATATGTTATTAAAAAAAGATTATGAATCTGGATGAAAGTAGAGAACATTCGAGGACCAAAAATAATTAAGCTTGATCTGCAATATTGGCGACTATACGGTTCTTAATTCAAAATGTTCAATTAATATTTTACTGTATTTATAGTTTTTTTGTTTTGTTAATTTAAGTATCCCTAATGAGTATACCATTTTTGTTCCTTGACTGATAGGTTGGTATAAAGCTCACATTCAAACTGTAAAAAATTGGTTCGATTTTGCCAATGTCACCCCTGTTTAAGGGATGATTGACAATAGTTGCAGAGTGTGTATTTATTTGAGAATGGGTTTTGTTTTGTAAGTACACACGCGGCAAAAGTAAACGCGAAATTACACGTGTCTTTTTCTTTCATATAAATCCTAATGCTAAATTTTTATACATATTTGCAACTAAGATTATAGATGAGTGCACTCAAGACTTGAATATGCTGTACAAAGAAAGCGGTGAAACCTTTATCAAATTGACGATTTTTCAACCACTCTCCGAAAGAAGATTGCAAAAATGAAAGCTTTATCACAAACCCTTTTTTTCATGCTCATACATATTTCAAGGATTCCCTTTCATCATCCGATAATTTTCAATATACATGAAAAATTAGAGCGTATTGATTTAGGTGAGATCATTTACAATGAGTGTAAGGGTCTCGCCATTTCGGGTAAGTATCCCATAAACTCATAAGTGCATTATAAAAATCACTCGAGGGCCAATTTATTCTCCGGGACATGAAAAATTGGCCCCCTTTGCCTTTGGGCCACTTACGCCGTAACATATTGTGGCCGGACCTCTTTGGTTTTATGCGAGCCTAATACAAAATTGCAATTATATTGTAAAACCTTTGAAAGTTAACTAAATAATCACAGGAGATATCTACCTCATTGCTCTTATTTACTCCTGCTACATTTTGAATATGTTTATTTTATTTATTCAACGAAAAACACCCCATTTTTTAAAAACATTTTAAATTTTCTGACAGTAGCTGAGCTAATTGCACATTTGCGTTCAAAGTCAGAGAGCAGCAAGGGTTCGATCTCTAGAATGATCATCCGTTTCAATGCTTATTTCCAAACGAAAATCATGAAATGATTATAGGTTGGTATGAGGCTGACAACCCACACTGTAAAAAATGGTTCACTTTGCCAATGTCACCCCTGCTTCAGGGAAGGTCGGCAAGAGTTGCAGGGCTTATGTTCATTTGAGAGTTGGGTTTTTTTTATATTGTAGGTCCACATGCGGCATGTGTCAGTGCGAAATTATGCATGTCTGCTTGTGGGAATGCATTTAATATGAATCTCAAATGATACATATCTTTAGATTAGATTTAGAGATTATATATATCCAACCCCATTGAAAGCAAGTACACCCCCATTTTATGTTGATGACGTTGTTGATATGCCAGCCTCCTCACCTGTAAAAATAAAAATAAACTTCTCAACACATGCTTTTTGGGGCGTCGTGGTATGAATTTGCTTTAAATGAACTTAATTGACTGAGCCAAAATATTTCCTGATTAATTTCCTTGAGTAATAGGTTGCTATGAGACTGACCACCCTTACTGTAGAAATGGTTCACTGTGCCATTGTCACCCCTGTTTCAGGAAAGGTCGGCAAGAGTTACAGGAATTACGTTCATTTGAGATGGGGTTTTATATTGTTAGTCCACAAGCGGCATATTATAGATTCCTTCTTATTTTTAATATACGTACGGCACATTTAAAATGGTAAAAAGACTTCTGAAACTTGGTTTTTATTTTATTTGTTTTGTACTTTCTTACATATGTCTACTTTTAAAAAACAATTTTCACCGAATCTCTTCATTACACCACCCAACTTTCAGCATCATCTTTCGGCTCAATCTTCTTAAGATTCGATCATATTAAAGTAACTTCAGGCTAAAGTAAACACCATTAACTTGTTATTTTAAATTAAACACACTCTTATGATGTCGGTAGCTTGAAATGTTGAAAATTATAGGCTCACAAATATTAAAACATGACTTTAAAATAATGAAAATTGTATTTAAACTACATTATATGAAAATTATAGATTAAAAAGCTCTTTTCCATCAAGGATCAGCTATCATCGTGGCCATTTTACTTTAGATGCTGCGGTTCTAAATACAGATTTAATGTCTATTTGTTATAACGTTTCTTAGCTTCATTTTTTACGCCATTTAAAGTCCTTGAGTCATTCTTTCTTTTTTTTTGTGTTAAAATGAAGTATTTTTTGTTTCCGTTGATTTACAAAAAAAAAAAATACAGGCAATGCATACTTTGTATCTATTATCTTAAATGCCAATATATACCTATTAACATTTAAGATTCAAATTTAATGCATGCTCACACGCAGACACATGTTATTTCGTGTTTACATATTATGCTGCATGAGCACTTACCTAATCTCAAATGAATACAAACCCTGCAACAGAGGTCACATTGGCAAAGCGAACCAATTTTAACAGCGTTGTTGGTCAGCCTCATTCTATCTATAATAGTATGTATGTCATCTAAGTTGCGTATTTATCTATTTATATTGCGTATAATATTTCACAACATTTGAAATTCATATTAAATTTAAAATAAAATTATTTTTTTCTAAAACGTAGTTTAATTTTCACAATAATATTTTATATCTCTATACTATATAAAACTCTCTATACTATATAATAAAAATATAAAAACCCAATCTCAAATGAACATGAACTCTGCCACTTTTATCCATCTTTCCTGAAACAGGGGTGACATTATCAAAGTTAAACATTTTTTACAGTATGGGTGGTCAGCGTCACACCAACCTATAAGTCGATTCCAGCCTGTTAACCTAGAAAATGATGTGGATGATAACATACGTTCACAAAATTACGTTTTATTCAGCGTGAGGAATTATTTTTACGATATTTTTTATTGGCTAGATTCGTGGTGATACAGCATAATATTTTATTTCACTGCTTTGTGGCGTTTGTATGAATTTTAACACGGAGCAAATAAAACAAATATAAATTCTAACCGAAATTTCTGCTTAATTTGCGCAGATTGTATCTGAATTTACGAAATTACGCATTTCGGACCATTTACACGAATTATGGCTTAATGAAGGAAGTGAAATAAACGTTTCCTTTTTAGGCTTTCCTTCATAAATAACTATTATATTAAATTTTACGATGTACCTAACAATGGGCATTTTATTTCTTTGCTAAATATTAAACAATTCTGTCCATAAAAATACATTATATTTGTGTGAAGGTTAGAATTACTTATTGAATATTTAATTTACACTGAAGTTACAGTCGTTTGACAAATGACATGTTACAAATAATTAAAATGAATTTAACTGTTCTAATATTTTAGGAACCGTTATAGGAGAATATGTGAGAATCCTTGATAGTCATAGAAAAAGGGGTGTCTCCCCTAGAGATTGCCTATCATTTTTGTTGAAAAGTGATTTTCCTTTGTGATTTATTTGTCCTCGAATGAACCAATATTTTTTGGTTATTTGATCCTTTTTCATCATCTTCCAATTGTATCACATCATTGAAAATAGCAGATAATTATGTAAATTTGTAATTTCGATACTGCGGCACAAAAATAGTGATTTGTGCTTTTGCCAAAACACTGCCTAGTGTTTTTTTTAAAGAGAATGTTCTCCTTCGATCTTGAGCCCGACAAGTTTTCCATTCTTCCCTGTATGATGAAATGTAGAAACGATTGTGTAGTTTTAAAATTTGAAGAACATTTTTTTAATTGACTGAATATCAGTTTTCTTGTGAAGTTGTCTGCGAGACCATGTTTGATTATTTCAAAAGGCCATCGTCCATTTTTCGACCACTCGGCCGTGTTTTAAGTAACCTCTTATGCAAAATGTATCAGGGTAGCAGAAGCACCCGGGCGGTATCGGGTATATTATGAGGGGCGAGTGGCGTATGAATATTTTACATCACGTCCCTGCTCGCGGCGTCACATGGTTCATTTACCAATTGCTCCAACACATGTCCCGAGGTATCAGGCTGTCATAAAGGACGAGGAGGTCTATAAACATGTATCGAACCGCGTTCTACTGTTATATGGCCGTGCTATAGTCATTACGTGTTTCTCTCCTCCTACTCCTGAACCCCTAGTAGCAAACTTAATTTAAACCCAACCAAAGCATACATTCAACCCAAAAATAACCTCTGTTGAGCGTTTAAGTTTCCATTTTTTTTTTTTTTTTTGGTAAAACGTAATACGTAAAGTATCTCTCCTCGTACTTCTGTGCTCCGTGCTTCAACACCAATCTGCGGTTTCGTTTATGCGACCCTGGTAGAGCAATTTCGATAAATGAAATAATTTCTTGAGGTTTGTGATGTTATTGCCTCGAAATGATTTGAAGAAACGGATCCGAACCAGTTTTAACGTTTAAGTAGTGTAGTGTATTTTCATAAAAGAACATTGGTATGAATGTGGTGAGGAATTCGAAAACGAAGTTGCTCGAAGTCTAATAAATTATTTGTGGTGATGAAATGTTATTTCTGAGTGGTATTGAATGAAAGACGCACAACATACTTTTGATATCCAAATTTTGATTCCAGATTTTTTGACAATCCTATGGATCTAAATAAGAGGATAAATGTGACAACTTAGCAACACATAAGGTCATTTATTATCTGATGAATCATTTAGTTATTTGGTATCATTGCAGTTGTACATCCTTATACAACATTGAGTTGCTTTTGAGAAGTGGAAGTCTGAAAGGTTGCGGAGCTATAGCTTGATCTCAGACTCGATGGATTTACAAGGTAAAAGAGACCACGGCCACGTGACGAAATACAGCTGGAAAAATTCGTTAAGGTAGACGATTAGACAAACTACCAAGAAAGAATCAGAAAAAGTAAATTAACCATTCCATCAAACTGAATATGATCATTTAAGGTAAAAATTACAGGAAATAAAAATTCACACAGGTTTCTGAGTTTTTTCGTGACATTTCTATTACAGCAATTCCCATAGATAATTTAGATTGATTGTGAGCAGCGGTCGCTCAATCATTTTGTATGACATGTCTCTGAAACAGCGGCGTGATTCAAAACTGGAGGGTAATTTGGACAACAATACAAAAACACACAAAATGATAACTATCACAGTTCACTCATTAACTTGTGATTGACGCACGGATTGTATTTTTATTTTGGGTTGAATACAAAGTTGTTTCAATTATTGTTGAAATGAACTTTACTCCCGACTGCCCTTGCTCGTTAATTTTCTGTCATTTTTCATAATCAATTTTGATGTGCCATACTGTGCGCTTGGGGTGAAAAGTGAACACAAAACAGAGGGGAAAAATACTTATAATTAGATTCATACAAATGTTTTTAAGATAGCCAATCTGTTGTCAAATATAAACGAAGTAAGAATATTTTTTTGTTTCCAACACGTGGCAAACAAAAAAGTGCCTATTCGAAAAAAATCTTAACATTTTTTTTTAAATAAATCAATGTCTTGGTTAAGTTTTTTGTTATGCTTGGGAAAAAAATGCTTCAAATTCACGTTAAATAAATTGAAAATAATGTGTTTTGTAAATAAATTGAAGGGATACTTTATGCATCAGTCATAATATTGTATCAAGCTCGCGGATTATGATGGGAGGTATTTATCACCTCGCTTCAGTAAATCCCATACAAAGTGATCGCCATACATTTCTTGGTCACCTCTTCACGTTTCGTGTAATCCTGTTAATGATGAATTATGACTTCAAGGGTTCTGTTCATTTAATCAAGATTTAAAAGCGAAGTAAAGATGACAAAGGAATAATGTAGATTCATATGCCTTCGACCGGTTGAAGTCCAGTGGTTGGAAATTTTATTTAAATAATGGAGACCAAAAAGTACACGGTTCAAGGGTAACGCCGTTTAAATTTGTACCATAACTGTCGACCGGCAAGATTCAAGAAAACGAAAACATCGTGAGTTAAATTAAGGTCTATTCAAAATGACGGACAGGTTCGAAAAATTAGGTTTTTTTACATTTCGATATCTCATTACTTTTTTCGACGACGAATACAAGATTTTATAGCAGTTCGTAAACACTGTTCAGTAAAAATATAAGAGCACCATTTTGAATGTCTATAAATATGAATGTTGTTTGTCTATGAATGTTTAATAAAAATATGAATACGCACATTTAATAACTACCTAAAATCGTTCGTTTATTGTATTTCAATAAGTTTCCTTAACTTATAGGTTAGTATGAAGCTGACCACTCATACTGTAAAAAATGGTTCACTTTACCAATGTTACCATTGTGTCAGGTAAGGTCGGCAAGAGTTGCAGGGTTTATGTTCATTTGAGATTGGGTTTTATATTTTGGGTTCACATGCAGCATGTTTAAGTACGAACTTAAAGTCTTAAATGCAATATATTTTTGTAACTTAGATTATAGATTATCATAGATTTAGATAGATAGGCAATGTTTTTTTTGCGTACATTTTTCACAGTATCCAGCACCGATATAAAAATTAGGTACCTCTGTGGTCCAAATTTCATTTAATCGTTTAGCCCACAGATCACGGAATAAACCTTTTTGCTATTTTGAATAACAAACATCAAACGGTGCATTTAAAATATTAATAGCATGTAGTAAGGTTGATTAGATAGTTTTATGTTTCAATTAGGTACGTAAATGTTATTTGTTAGTCAACCATAAATTAACGGTAAGTAGGTGTAGTTTTTTAAACCTACGTGAATACACCTTAATACTGGTAACATACGGTAAAGATTGTAAATAAAAAACCGCCCGACATTACCTTAAACTTGTGCCATTTGAAAAATAATACTGTCAGCAATGATAAAAACATACAATCATTAGAAGAATTAATGGATCTAAGTAAAAAATATACTTCTGACAACATATTCGAATACATACCTTAATAATGCCAAGCTAACTTCCACTCAAAACACTCACGACAAATTCCCGAGTCTGATGTAAACGTTCTCAGAAGAAAATGAAGGTATCGAATGAGATTTTTTGTGTTGTCCATACTGCATCAAAGAGTTACCATACGTGAACAAATACTTAAGATTGCAAGATTTTTGTCAGTTCCAATGGAATTGGTAACATACTAAAAGAAAAATTTCGGAGCCAAAAATGGAGACAACCCTTAGCAATCAATATTTCGTGTTTAAATAAGTAAATATTATTGTGGCTAGTACAGAAAATGAAAGATACGTTACTAAGGTATATGCAAAAATACTCAACTTTAAAAACGTTTGACTATTTTGATCGTATCATGCCATCAAAGGGTCAAAACCGGGTTGCGGACATGTAAAATTTGTATGGGAATGGAAAAAAGGCGTTTTTGTTTTATTTTTTAATTACATCGCCACTTAATGCTTTTTGCAGTTTTTTTTTGTATTTCGATACGCTTTTTATTTATTTTACTCTGATAATTGTAGAATTCAGTAGAGATCACCAGTTTTTATGAAAAAGCTGAAAATCATTAGGGGACACACGCACAAGACAAAAGGTACAAATTTCGACGGCGATACCCTCAAAGCTTATTTTTAATATTTTTTCAAAATATTTTTTCTTCTTCTTCTTCTTCTTCTTCAGCCTGTATTGATCGTATACAGGCTGAAGAAGATGAAGAAGAAGAAGAAAAAACATTTTGAAAAAATATTAAAAATAAGCTTTGAGGGTATCGCCGTCGAAATTTGTACCTTTTGTCTTGTGCGTGTGTCCCCTAATGATTTTCAGCTTTTTCATAAAAACTGGTGATCTCTACTGAATTTTAAAATTATCAGAGTAAAGTAAATAAAAAGCGTATCGAAATACAAAAAAAAAAAAAAAAAATGTTTTTTAGTGAGGTAGATTATTATTGGCCTAAATACAATCTGGTTAAGAAATAAGACCATTGTAATATGTTTTTATCATGAGGGGAAGTTAAATAGTGAAATAGAAATCATGACTGTTTCAATGTCTAATTACGTTCAGTGGCATATAATAATTTTTCTATTCGCGAAGCTTTATTACTTTTTAAACTTATTTATTTTTATTTTGTTGTCAATGCAATGAACTGATTAAAACAGTTTTCATTACAGTACAGTTCACTCGTTTAGTAATGATCATTATGAAATGACCTGTAGGAATGAAAGGCAGTAAATCAGCGTATGGGAGAAAAACACATTTTATGTTAATTGAAAAAATACATAGTCCAGTAGAATTTTCTATTATTTATACTCGAGAACTTATTCGTAGCATTTTCCGAAATGGAATATTCGAGAAAGCATGAAAAATATGACCATTTACATAAAAGCACGTCATAAATATGCACAAAAAAATAAAACTGGAATACCAGGCTAACAGAAAACGGGTGAGATATGTGAAGCACTACAATACTCAGCTTTCAGCATTTCATAAGAAATATAATGTTCAATACTGGCGCCTTATCAGTCGAACGCTGAATATTTGCGCAAAAAAGAAAATACATTTCTATGTATATTTTTTACGATGCGATCCGAAAGAATAAAAATGTTTTGTATGCTGCAAAAAAATACTATACCAGGCTCGCATAAATCGAAAGAGATAAGGGGGTAGCGTTGCGTTTTGTATGGAAAATTGTATATGAACGTACAATGTTTTTTTGGTGAATTCGTTTCGTAGCGTAAAAAAGTTGAAGGGTTTTATTTAAGGTGAAAAATAGGTGAGTGAAAGTTGGGAAAATAATCGCATGAATTTTGTATTTTGTCATTGTTAAGTTTTTTGATTTAAAAGCTCATTGGTTTTAATTGTAGTTTATTTTTTTGGTTGGGAAATCAAAAGTCATGAAAAATATATTGAGAGATAAAATATAAGAAAAAACCAATAAAAAGCATCCACAAAAATTCATAATTTATTATTAAATAACAAATATTATATGTATTAGGGTTTATCAAGTATGGGTGGTCAGCCTCATACCAACCTATAAGTCAAGAAAAAATTTTGTGTAAAGATTTGTATAACAATCTCAAGACCTTCGTAGGTTTAACGACATCCGGGGCTATTCTTAGACATTTTAGTCGTTGGTTGAGCCCACGCTTTGACAAACTAATGATGCCTTGGCTGGAAGTTTCATCACGACGGTCATTCTTACCTATTGAAATTTGGTAATATTTGTATGAAGACTCATCAGTTGTTCACTTGCAGCCATCTTGGATTGACAGGTCTTCATACAAATGCATCATTAGTTTGTCAAAGCGTGGGCTCAACGGACGACTAAAATGTCTAAGAATAGCACCGATAGATTTCAACTCGTCTTACAGCAATTGGGGTTTGCTTAAATCATCATTCAGCAACGTCGATGCACGCAGGTTGGTCTTTGGGTGTGGTATACACAAAATCAGCAACCCAGAAAAAATCTTTTATGTGCTAACTGATTAAAAATCGTAAAAAGTAAACCATATTTCCTTTTTTTTTAACGATCAAATTTCCCATGAAAAAATAGCAATAACAATTATTGTTCTTCCATATCCAATGTCTAATCAATACAAACCTCTAAGGGTGTTATTCTCAAGCAACAAGGCCATAGCTCATCCGTAGCCTACAGTGAATTTTCCTTACAAAAAATCAATGATCCGTAGATCAGCTATTAATGAAATGTTTTGTGAATAGCACGGAAAGAGTCGCACGATCTTATATCTTATGTGCTCCCGATACCAAACCAATCTCTTCAGTAATAATCTACCACAAACCCATAAGAAAGAATCGCGTGTAAAATTGATTTAGATCTCCTCCACTTTTATGACCTCCTGGTATCGGACAAGTCTAATTCAGAGACTTTCATGACCTATTTTCTTACTAATTCATTAAGTTTGAGCTCTTTACCTTATTAGGATATGAAAAATACATTAGCAGTTGTTAAGTAACATGATAAACTGTAAATTTCGTGTATTTTTTGCATTTAAACCCATGCCGCTTTGGAGTTGAATATAGAAGACAGATCTTAGTTTTCTTTGTGACCAACTGACTTTGAATAAGCAAGGGAAACTATTTTCATGAGAAACTTTCCTAGGCCAGAATTATATACGAGTACTTCTCTCACCCTTTCACTTTTCTGCGCTCCTGATCCCCATATACGAATAATATCACTTTTATTAAGTCAGATCTTCAAATTTATGGGCGCAGTAAAATATTGAATTTTATTATAGGATTTTCTCATATTTTACGTGACTTGCCAATATTTATAAGCGATATTTTTTTTTCTAATAATCAATATTGGACTTGTGCTTTGTGAGGCATGAATTTGGAGGAATGCCTTGTTTATTTTTAATTAATAAAGTCAACAGTTTGCTTTGAAATTCCTTTGCAGGCGGTTTTTCTTTTCTTTTAAGTCGTTCCTGGAAAAACTGATGTATTACATTAAAAATATTAAATGAGATTCTTTTAAAAAATTTTTTTTTTGATTACGTTAAACGTTAATGTTTATGGTGTATTCAATACAAAGCCGAATAAGTATAATATTCTATTTTGTATAATTAAGTATTATTGATTTTTGTTTTGTAAAAATATGAATATTTGTTGATCATTTTAACATTTATTCTAGGAGAGATTTAGGGGAAGAAGGAAGAATACAACCATTTGTGTGTGTGTGTGTTTTTTTCAATATTTGTTTTTATTGATAGATCGAAATATAAAGGTGTACAAAAACAAATTGATGAATTATTTAAAAACCCTTGTTCCACCATTCATTTGGATAATCCACGTTTAAAATTACTTCAAGATAATTTGTTATACCTTACGTTTTATTTTGAGCATAAATTCCCCTTGAAAACTGCTTTGTTTAGCTTGAAATTGTATTGCAAAGGTATTCTTTGAAGCGAAAGTAGCTGAAATTATTATGAAAGCTCCACAGACGATATTAAATCTCTATGATTAGATTAAGAAGGCATATTCCGCTTATTTTATCGCTTTGCCAAGCTGTGCTCTTGGTAGCAAGAATTCCTTACTATTAGGGTAGCAGAAATAGTATGGGGTGAAATCTTTAGGGTTGCTTTGAGAATTAACACAAGGACGCTTTACTCTCCCCCCAACAGGTTTAATTTGAAACAAATTAAAGAGATTGTTTATGGCATGTTCTTTTTGTCCGCTCCGCAAAAAAAGTCTCCTAAGAAACTGTCTAAAAGGTCAGTGAAACAACCAATGAAAATCAATATTCAGGCAGCTGTTCGTCCTTTATTTTTCTTCTTTTATCTGTTTTTTTAATTATCTATGATTTCAAAATTAGGACCAAATTCCTCTGAAATAGCGAATGAATGGGATATCCAGAGTCATAATAAAATGAGAGATTACTTGAGAAGGGTTATGAAAAAATTGCAATGTTGGCAGCTAAGGCTTTTAATTTTTTAATAATTAATCAAATAAATATACTGTTTTAATTCACTTTTTTATTATTTTATTTTAAATATGTCTAACAGTTTTCGCCTAAAAAGGCATCCTCAGGACAATGACAATGACAAATCAAAATTTTTTAATTTAGTTATTAAAAAATCTTGTTTTATTTTCACTTTTTTTATTATTTATATAAAGGACACAAACGTTTTCGACTACTTCGTAGTCTTTTTTAACGTAAATTTTTTTTATCACCTGATGATGACTACGAAGTAGTCGAAAACGTTTGTGTCCTTTATATAAATAATAAAAAAAGTTAAAATAAAACAAGATTTTTTAATAACTAAATAAAGATGAATTTTCACAGTGTTAATGCACCAACCATCCAAAAAAAATTTAATGTTCATTTTTATTGTTATCTTTTATTGTACAGATTTTTTTTCCTGGTACCTTCATCTTGACGTTGATAACATATACTCGGTATTTTTCTTTTATGATGAGTTGTAATGTACTTAAATCTACATTATTATTTTGGTTTCTTTACTTAAAAATGAGCGTTATCTCAGACATTTTCATAAACCGTGCTAAAATAAACAAAACTAATCAAATTTCATTTATTAATGAATTTTTCGTTTCACCTTTTTTACCATTCATACATAACAGAAACGCACGTAAAATTGTGCGCGTTTTTTTATGTTGCCTATAAAACAGAACAATCTCCATAGAAAGCGAGGTATGTGCCCGGACTGAGGTGTAAAATTTATGGCACCCAAATAATTCAACCTGCAATTTATAAACGCTTTTTTTTGGCGAAACGAAACGATTTTTCGTAGGCCCTAAGTTGTATCGCAGCATTAGCGAAAAATATTTTCTGTCTTGCGTCTAAAGAAGAATCAGAGGGAAAAAATCAAAAAAGAACATTGCAACTGAGAATTCTACGTTGCTGAACAAGAGCTCAAAATTGTAATTAGAAGCTACAGCGTCCGAAGAATAAAATATTGCACCATATAACTTCTTTCGTGTATGAAGTCCATAAATACATTTTGACGAATGTATAAGTTTACGTCTGTGCATGTTTACCTATAATAGTGTATTGATACCCTCTCTCCAAAATGAGGAAGACTTGGCTGAAGGGTTTTTCTTTCGTTTCTTTTTATTTTTTCTCTTTTCAGTACAAGTTGTTACAGACAGAATCGGTCTTCGGGCCAACAGACCGACAAACCTTGTGACAAATTATTCCCTTTTTATTACAATAAAACTCATAAATTTTGTTACAGTACATCCGGCTCGGCCGGTGTCCTGCCGAACGCCGGCCAATCAGCGTGTAGGGTTAAGTTTTGTCAAGGAGTTCGACGGATGGCGAAATTCAGGGCCTGCACAAAAAGTGTGCCGTATCAGTATCTATGTGTTTTCTTGTATATGAGTGTATAGACGTAAGTATTTGATAGTTGTATTTCTCGTATTTGCCCGAAACGTGTACTCTAAAAGCTTTTCGTATAATCTGGTACATGCGAGAATAAGCTTTAGTCATCTATAAAAATGGACTGCGGTGCTTTAAAGCGTGTAGTACCCGAGCCATGAAGCCATTAGTACAAAAGTTAATATGTCAAACATATGTAAGCAAATTGTAAAATAAATTCTAGCGAAGTTTTATGAAAATGAATCCAAAGTTTATTTGTAACAATATAATTACTTTTTTAAAGATAAATAAATAAATATCCACCCTCTCGCTAACAGGGGCGCATAAATGGCGAAGGGTGATAAAGCGCCGCGTACAAAGATTCGTAAGAAACAAACTAAATAAGCAGAGCTACATTAGGGGAGAGAAATCCCTTTCTGAGTATCAGGAGCACAGAGAGTGGGAAGAGATCACGTCTTAGTCGTAAATACACGTGTGCCGGGCTGCGGACTAATTGAACGAAAGGCGAACTGGATTTGGACTGATTGGGAGTACGATGTAATTTCTCCTACACGTTTCTGCGAGCCTGATACATATTTAATGATTTCCTTTGTGGGGGTGAATGAGATGTGCTTTTTGTTTTAGTCTAATTTTGGATTTTTCCTTTGTTTCAGGTAAAATATACAATCAATTAGGAAACATCATTATTCTACGTTCAGGGAAACGAAGATTTCAATGAGTGAGTAAGTTTGAAAAAAATAGTTGATTTATTAACACGTTTTCAGTTGTTATACGAGTTCAAAATTTCCACAAATATGGGAAGTCTTTTACAGGAATTCTTAAAGAAGGTTGTGAATCAAACTTACGACATCGTGTGACCTGCATAAAAAAGTTACTCCACTGATTTTTGTACAAAACTGATAATTTAACCGGTCCGTAGTATAGTGGGGAACGTATCGGACTCGTGGTTAGAAGGTAGTGGGTTCGAATCCCAAAGGAGCATAAAAAATACTTCATTATTAGATATGCTCTTCTCTGAATCAAAAATAGTGTTCCTTTACAAAAGACCGGTTACTAAATTGGTCTTGTTTGTAAATTGGCGCTTTCTGCAGCGATGATCAAGCTTGCAGAGAGCTCTTGAGGTAAGATTTACACAAAAACAGAGTTCACGAAATAAATCATTCTAATTTTATAATTCTTGTAAATTTTTAAGTAACCTTTTCACATACATACATACGTTTACCTTGTTTTTTCAGTTTGACCATAATGACACTGCCTTTTTTACGTAAACCATTCATATCCCCTTTGTGCTTGTTTATCTTATATCCATCAGAGTAATTTCACATGAGCAATGTTGGTATATTTACTGGACCAATGTGTCTAATGAAAACTGGATATTGATTTTAAAAATATTTAAAACAACTCTCACATTATCGTGTTTTACGTATTTTTCTTAGCTCAGATTGTGTGGACTGTGATTTTTAAGACAATTTCATTGAAAGGTCATCTTTGAATCAAATGATATATACACTAAACAAACACTAGGGGGGACGATATATCTATTTTTATTGAAGCTCAAATCACAAGAAATATGTAAAAGAAGAAGTTACGCTCTCTCTTACATGTACTCGTATTTTTGGTTATGCCTACACGAGAATCTATGGCTCATTAGGGTGCCCCGTATTGTGTAGGTAGTATGGCCGAAAGAACCGCTTTCTTTCTGGACTAATTGCGGGAGTAATTTGGAGGGAATTCTCCATATGCTCCCATCTAATGCTGACCTCTGAGCCTATTAACAAACACTATGAGAAACGCACGACCTGAGAATCAACCTAAAAAAATAACCTACTCGTTTTAACTTTACCATAGCAATGTACCAAAATACATTCATATTAATAACTATAGTATTAGGATGATTTATTTGGTGAGCGCTGTTTTTGTGTGAATCACACCTCAAGAGCCCTCAGCAAGCTTGGTCGTTGCTATAGAAAGCGCCTATTCTCAAGCAAGAACCCATTGCTTTTAGGTTGGATGGACCTTTGGTGACCGGTCTATGGTAAACGTATATGAATTTTTCAACCCAGCGAAGAGCACATTAAAAATATAAATAATATAATTTTTGTGCTCCGCCAGGATTTGAACCCACAACCTTTCAAAATCGAGTCCCAAGAATCACCACTAGACTACGGACCGGTCAAATATGTTGTCACAAATGTGTGTTTTAATAGTGTGAGTTTGTCTGTGTCTCTTGATGTAAGTGTTAAAATAATTATGCTTGCATTTTTTCGATGGTGTGAGCATTAACTCGAATCTTCTAAATATAATGTTCGAGTAAAGTCTCGCATGTGCCAATTCTCAATAATTCGAGAATGATCCTTATTCTTGCTATAAATTAAGGGCGAAAAATCTCTTCATTATTGTCTTTGTTATTGTTGAGATGCTTTTCAAAGCGGGCAAATACAATTAATGCCTTATGTTGCGTGGGTAGAATACCATCATGGACTTGTTGTACCAAAATAAACATACAAAGCGAAATGACAATGTAGGTGCTTAAACCCTTAAATGAATAACAGCCCATGAACAAGTTTATTCTCCACACAACCCTCGGCGACAGAGTAGCACGGCACAGTGACAAAACGACACATGACATCATGGCACATGACAGAACGACACAGGACAGAACGACGCAGTGACAGAACGACACATAACAGAACGACAGATGACAGAACGACGCAGTGACAGAACGACACATAACATAACGACAGATGACAGAACGACACAGTGACAGAACGGCATATGACATGAGATCACAATGACAGTATATC
Organism: Agapetus fuscipes; assembly: GCA_951799405.1. NCBI lineage: Eukaryota > Metazoa > Arthropoda > Insecta > Trichoptera > Glossosomatidae > Agapetus > Agapetus fuscipes. The sequence continues at coordinate 2,898,415 of OX637356.1, forward strand.
ACGTGATGAAACATCACTATGACAAAACAATACAGAAAATAAATCATTATGAAAAAACAACACAATTAAAAACATCACATGACAAAACGTAACATACCGAAAACAGAACATACTATAAACGACACATGAAAAAAAACATCACAAGACAGAACGACTTTGTTGTGATGATTTGGCATAGTGATATTTTTTCATGTGATGTAATAATAATAATAATATTATCATGATTTATTTGGTGAGCGCTGTTTTTGTGTGTATCACACCTCAAGAGCCCTCTCTGTCGTACTGTCATTGTGATATTTTGTCGTGTGTTGTCCTGTCATGTGTCGTTCTATCATGTGTCGTTCTGTCATGTGTCGTTCTGTCATGTGTCGTTTTGTTACTGTGTCGCACTGTATTTGTGATGTTCTGTCATGTGTTATCCTATCATGTGTCGTTATGTCACTTTTGACGTTCTAACATTGAAACACAACCCTCAACCGGGTGTATACTAAGGGCGCCAAATAACAGCAGTACACAATTTTTATAATAAACGTAAAAAAACCATTACAGCATTCCGCCATTGCTGCGCGCGCTGTATGTAGATTGTTTATTGTGCTTTAAAATTTATGGAGATCCCTCGTAAGCTGTTTCTTTCAGCGAAAGCTTTGGCTTAGCAGGGCTGTGTGTGAACTCTACGAAGTGTGGGTTGCAGTAGAAACTCGATTATCCGAGCTGCTGCGAACGGAGCCTACCTTGGAAAACACGGAGTTTATTTTTTTGAAATGTTTCAGCGGAAACTTTGTCGAACTCCATTTTAATTAAAAAAAATGAAAACAAACTTTGTTTTATTCTACTTTGTTTTTATTTGAATTTGTTAAAAGAAACCAAAATAAGTGAGTTGACCGATTTCGGCCTCTAGGCCATCTTCAGAGTAACTCTGTTACTCGAGTTACTCTGAAGATGGCCTAGAGGCCGAAACCGGTCAACTCACTTATTTTGGTTTCTTTGAAAAAATTCAAATAAAAACATAGAATAAAACAAAGTTTGTTTTTTTTTTTTTAAATTAAACGGAGTTTATTGTACTCTTCTTCACTTCTATCAAATATTGGCGATCATCATGGCTATTTGACCTTGGATTCTGCGACTCTTAACTGGGACTTGTTGCTTCATTGTCGCAGGTTTTTCTGTCACGATGTCCATTCATTGTATCTTTATTCTATGCTATTTTATTTTTTTAATTAACGATAATATTTAATGCATGACCACAATTATGCGCTTGCACTTTTACTAAAGCAGGGGCTACATTTGAAACTTCAAATTCTTTCATAGTATGCTTGGTCAGCCTTATGTCAACCTAGCCAAGAAGCACAAATTATAAATTTAATTACTATGTGAAACAAAACATTAATAAATCAAGTAAAAATATATATTTTGGTTAACTTCATGTTAACACACTGATAAGTAAGAAAAAGAGAAACAAAATCATTTGACTCAATCGATGCTCGATTTTTTGTAGCAGTAACTCTCGATCCATTGGTTAAGAAATTGTCTGCTTACCTAAACTCTTTAGCAGTTTCAAATGCAGATAAAGATTCATAATTATAATCTTTCCTTACATAAATTTTTGCCTCAGCCGTCCACACATGCTGTTAGGAACGTAAAATTGATAACCCGGCTAATAAACACTTCGGATGAATATGAATAATCGAGGTTGTACTGTAATCGTATTTGGGAGTGGCGCCGTCAAATTCTTCAGAGACTTGAGAGATTTTGCTACCTCTTCATTCGTTTTGTGCTCCTGGTAAGTTATACAGAATATGTAGGAATTTTATGTAATCTAAGTTGTAAATAGTGATGAAAATGTTAACCTACATTAAACATGTTAACCTACTACAAAACCTTCATGATCAAGTGTAAGTATTTTCACATATTTCTGATGGAAAATACCTTGAGAAATATATATTTATCTGTAGGTACCTGTTTTTTATTCTACTGTAATGGTCTTCAAATGTTTGTATCAAACAAATTCAATTTCTTTTCAGTTCTGTGTATGAAGGCTATAACAATTTTCTCCAAGTTTTAATAAATACCTTAAAACAATACACAAACAAATTTAACCCATCAATTTCTTTAACCCTATTACAAAAAAACTACAGTTTTTCTGCAAAAAAAGCATTAGATGGATACAATAAAAAAAACTTTCTCAATCTGAATACCTCGCAGATGGGTTTATGTACCATTATGGGATTTGAGAGAGCGCGCGTCTTTTTCCCCTTGGTCTTCGGGATTTATTGGTGGATTCTGTTTGTTTATTTATTTGGCGGGCGTCTCTCCCACCTTCCACTATCAGATCTCTATATTTCGTTCCCCACCTGGCCGTAAATCAGCCGGGCTTTTTGTTTTGTTGTGTAAGCTAATAGAAAACACTCTTACGCTGCGAAATCGCTGACTCTGCCAAATGGTTAAAGGCTTTCTATTTTATCTTTTGCAGCCAGATTCATCCTCCTCCCTCCTCTTTCTTTCTCTTTTCTTTCACTATTCTTCTTCTTCAATATTCCTGAAGCTCATATCTCTCCTTGGCCTCCACTATCTTGAGCTTCCATCCACCTAAGGTCTCCAGTTTGGCACCTTCAGTAGTCGCACCGCTTCCCTCCTCACCTCAGCCTTGTCCTTTCGAACCTTCTTCTACTTTCGTTTCGTTTAGGAAAGATTCTATCCTTGGTACTGCGATGAACCGAATTATAATCTAATTGTTGGTTTTTGGATGACAATTGTTGGTGACATTCGATTAACAAAGAATCATGAAAATAAGAAATATTATCTGTTGAGTTGTTGATAAACATCAAGTACGGAAGGTGACGAAGAGGAGCAGGTGAAAGCAAGTCCTAAAGAGATCAAACCCCACTCTTCGTTTTAATGCTAATGAGGATAATTTCAGGTCGTTAAGAAAAAAAAATGCATTTAAAATATTGTGCTGCTCGTCGATTTTAAAATCAGTTAATTAAGGAGATAGAAAAATATAATAGGAAATATTTTATATCTCGAGCACTTTCGACCTTCAATACTCAGGTCAATACTCTTGACAATAGGAAATCTTTACTTTTAAATGTATGGTACAATAAAAATGAAGTTTTAAGGTTTAAAACCTACACATTATTATACTTTTCAGTATTCAAAGAGTCATCCACACCATTTCATATTCCTTTTTGTTGGTATTCTCTGGACTCGCCGTATGAAATACCGTTCCATGCCGGAACGAATAACAAATTCCCTGTCGCTCTTATAATAACTTCACGTCAGCTGAATTTTTAATATGCCCCATGCAACCTTTTCTATGGGTCAGCCTTTGGATTATTGTCACAAAGAAGGGCGATTTTTTGTAGGATATTTCAAATGTCACGTATCAGGGCTTAAGACCTTTCAAGAGGTGTCTTTAGTCGTCGAAACCAATATGTCTAAGTCAGGCATTCTTTGAATATTGGAATTAGTATTCATCGTAAGCGAAGAGATTTTGTTTTGAGGTAGGAGAGCCTACCAATGGCTTGATGAACCAAAGATGTTGATGAAGTTTTTGAGGTCAGTTTACTTAAATTTGAGCTAGGCAGTACATAGAACTATAAGCAAGTTTTTGGATTGAATTTGAGAGAAAACTGAAGAAGTTTTGAATACTTGGATGCAAATTTGCTCTAAATAGACAGAAAAAGGAAGCTAAAAATAAATATTTATAGGGTTAAAAAGATCAACAAAGGATACAAAATGACCGCATAAGAAGACAAAGGAATTTCCATACTCTTTTTTGTCATTATTTTTCTTGGTTCCAATGTAATCGAATTGTTCCCTGATTTTACGTTGTTGTTATCAGGCCAACCTTTCATGCCACAAAAATGGTTCACTTTTGCTAAGGCCACCCCTGTTTCAGGGAAGGTCGGAAAGAGTTTTCAGGACTTATTTTCATTTGATATTGGGTTTTTACGTTGTACGTCCACATGCGGCATGCTTAAGCGTAAACTTATACGCGTTTGCCTATTGTTATGCATTTAATATGAATATTAAATGTAATATATCTTAGCAACATAGATCATTATAGATAGATAAAACATAATTGTTTTTTCCAGGCTTTGACAATTCATTTTCTAGATGAGTCCCAACCAATGAAGTCAAAAATAAAATTCAATTAAAAAGAACCCACATTTTTTTTGTTTTTGCGTGTATTTTTTTGTATAAATTTAACACTCACGTAGACTTCGGGTGGGGATTATTTTTGATGGCTCCGCTGCTTTTAAATTACCTCTCCTTTTATGTTTTGATTCCCATCGGACCCTCTCTGTACTGCGACAGCAAAAAAATAATAAAGCGAGCCGGTGAAAAACGCTTGATTTTCGAAAGAAGGAAATGATACAATTGTTTTATGGTCTCCGGATAGTAAATTTCAAACCCGCACTGGTAACAAAAAAATGCCTGATTTTTAAAGTGAACTTTTCTAAGGGTATTGTGTTTCAATGTTACCTCATGGGACTTTTAACTAAAAAAGAAACTTTAAGTAGTTGTTTCAGGAAATTACAACATTTAAAACTAAATAAAATTTAAAACTAAATAAAATTTAAAAAAAAAAGACACTTCTTCCTCTCTCTCAATTAATTGAAAGAAAATGAACGGTGATTTCAGTACGTGTCGGTTTTATTGTGTATCAGAATTTTGTCCACCTCGATTAAGCTGTAATTTTGACACCGTTTAATGTATATCAGAAGTTGAAATTTTTCTTGACCTCTGTAAGGAAAACCTGCATACCAAATTTCATTTATTTCGGAGGAGGTCCCACTTCAGCCCCATTTCAACTGAAGTGGTTGGCGTAAGGCCGGCCCCTTACCTGTGAAAATAAATAGGTTAAATTTCTATATGCGACACCTACGGGAAGAACGCGACAAAGTGTTACACTATTCGTGTAGCTTAGTTGCGTTTAGGTCGAATTATTTTATTTAATTTTAGTGTATTGATTTGATACAGAATACCCGTCTGCGATAATATTATTAGGATGATTTAGTACGTGGGAGCTGTTTTTGTGTAAATTACACCTGGTATGAATCTGACTACTCATATTGTGAAAAATGGTCAGATTTGCCAATGTCACCCCTATTTGCAGGGACAAAAGTTGAAGGGTTTATCTTCATTTGAGGCTTGGATTTTAATTTGTAAGTACACATGCAGCATTTGTAAGCGCGAATTTATTCGTGTTTGTCTGTTTGTGGGCATGGATTTAATATGAATTGTAAAGCTTTTCATATCTTTGCAACTTAGGTTATAGAGATAGATTAAAGACACCTCAAAAGCACCTTCTAAGCTTGCTCGTCGCTGTAAAAAGCACCTATTCTCAAGCAAGACCCGGTTGCTTGAGCCTGGATGGATCTAAGACCACATCTGGAAAACATGCAGTATAAAATATTATGTAACTTTTTTTTTCTTTTTTTTTTAACTCCCTAGATTCGAGAGACTCTAAGGGTCTATGACACTTGTTATAGTGCCGCAGAGGTGTTGGTGATAATGACAAAACCGATCCTGAAAGGTTTTTATATTTTTTGAAATGAATAATAAATTTAATAGAAGAAAACTAATGTGCCATTTCAGCAAATTGAACTCTTTAAAAAGGGCGGAATCGCTTCACTTGAACTTTCAATGGATATTTCTCTCGATTATGTTCTCGGCGCAAAAAAAAAAACGGATTACCAAATTGGAAATTGCCTAATACGCCCAAGGGATCAGTTAGGATCGAGTGAAAGAATACATGCCTTGTAGGGAAAAAAAGTTCTTTGAAGTCGATGCAAGCGTTGTACAATTTTTTTTTGTATTTTATTATTATATTTGAGTTTTGTATTATTATACAGCATACACGGAGTGATAGATTAGAACGGCACAGTGACATAACGACACATGATATAACGACACATGACAGAACATAACTGTGACAAAACAACACAGAAAATACATTACTATGACAACACAACACAAGACAAAACATCCATAAACGTACCATACAGAACGTACCATAAACGGCACATAAAAAAACATCCCATGTCAAAAAATAACAAATAACACAAACATTTATTTTGCTTCCACACGCCATGATTATGTTATTCTTCTGGAATAATGCGGTAATAAGTTGCTCGTTATGTGCAGCTTAGTCAGTTTTTTTGTTATTATTCAATAATGATAATAATGGCGTTAAGTTTTTTTATAAGATTTACCATATAATATATGCACGAGTTTAATTTTTTAAATGTTTCTCATGTCTCACTTTTTTGTCTCTGTCTGTCCCACAGAACCTTTTTCGTATTTATATGCGCGGCAGAGACGATTCTTGCATGTTCGAGAACATGGTAGATACTTTCATAATAGATGGTACTAGTAACTATACTATTGTTCTACGCTATACCAGAAACGTCACACATACAAACCAGCGTGCTTAGGCTCATGTACGAACGAATCCATAGTTCGTAACAGTATGTTCTGTTTTAGGTATGTGTATTCTGATGTTTTGTCATTGTGATGTACTTTCCTGTGATTTTATGTCGTAGTGATGTTCTTTCCTGTGATGTTTTGTCATGGTGATGTTCTGTCATGTGTCGTTATGCCACTGTGTCGTTCTGTCATGGAACCCAAACACGGCCATGTCCAGTCGTGTTTTGTTGTTGAATTTGCGACTTCAAAGGCGAATATAATATGGGGAATTCTCCCCATACACGTTATATCAAAGGGCAAGATGAAGGAAAAAAGGGGCTAGGCCTAAATTTCGTTTGAGCCGGCCGGACGTGCGGTCACTTCACTTGAGCTCTGACGCACCGACGTATGTACTTTCTCCTTTGTACCTTCTCTTTATTATGCTCTCCTGGTATTTCATATGACTTTGTATTGGGAACGCGGAAAGTTAGAAGGAGTGAAAAAGTTCTTGATTTTAAAAAATGTTTTGTAGGTTGGTATGTGACCGACCACCTATCTATGAAGATAGGTGGTCGGTCTACCACCCTAAAAATCCACCTAAAAATGTTCATTTTGCCAATGTTTCAGGGAAGGTCGGCAAAAGTTGAAGCGCGTATGTTCATATGATGTTTTGTTTTTAATTTTTAAGTACACATGTAGCATTTGTAAAAACAAACTAACACGTGTATGTTTGTGGGAATGCATTGAATATGAATTTTAAATATTAATATATTGTTGCGAACGTATGAGTTCGAGATGACGTGAGCCTGAGCACGTAGCTTGCTGGTGTCTGTGTCTGGCTCTAGTATAATGCATTATGGAAGTATCTACTATGTTCTCGAACATGCAAGAATCGTCTCTGCCGCACATATAAATACGGTCTAACATTGATAAATTAAAATATAATAAAATAAATATAAATATATATAAATAAAAAATAAACATTGGTAAAAGTCTGACATTGAATACACGCTTTCTTCCAATTTATCTATCGAATCTTCATAATGTTTGTATTAGTTAGGGCCATGTTTACAGTAAGTGAAAATTAAAAAGAAAGCATTTTCTTACTAGACAGTTTTTCTTAACTTTAGAATTCCCATATTTCGTTTTGATCTTCTCGTCTTATTTAAAAAAAAGTTTTTTTACATATTTTACTTTTTCTAAATTTCCTCTTTAAAACAAAATAGAGTCAGCCCACCGCGAGACGGCGCAGTTTCCTCTCCTTAACAAGGTTTCTAGATTAGGGGATGGAATATTTTTACGCTCGGGGGGGGGGGAAGGATCGTGACCCCCCTCTCACGTTTCCAAGATGGCGACGCCACCCAAGGACGGATTTTTCCTTACAAAGTGTAAGCGCCGAGAAATGGGCTGTAAAATTATTATAGGCTCTTGGAAAGTTTGGGACGCTACGCCAAATAAAACCACATATAGAAAACTTCACGTTTAAACTCAAACATACCAAAAATATATAGAAGCTTAAACGCTCGGTAGTTTTAGTTTCCCTACAATTGTTGGTTAACTCTGTGGTTGAGTTTAAACGGAGTTTGGTTGCTGTTTATGAAGATGTTATATGGATGTTGAAAAGTTGTTGATGATGTAAATAGTTTGTAGATTTTTGGTGTTAAAACTTGAAAACTAAAACGACATTTTCGGACGAGGAATGTTGATGGTAAATCTAAGGAACTTAACGTAGTTGTATGAATTCATGAGAAGGAAATTTAAAGTACACAATTAATTATTATTTGCACTTAGAGAATATTATCTTAATTAAAACTGAACTGTTTTTTTGATCAGATGTTTGAGTCAAATTCTTTACTTCTTTAGCTATTTATTATCCCTGTCCATCGTTACCTACTCACCATGTAACATCGCCCCCTGTGTGAGGTTCAGTGCTTGTTTTAACTTCAAATGAAAAGAGACGCCTGTTTTCTCTTTAACTGAATCATAAGTCGCACGCAATAGATAGGAAAAAGTACAAATTGTAAAAGAAAATCATTCAAGTGTGAGATGAGTCCTTTTTTATTAGTCCAAGACTTCTATCCATATTCCCTGGTGGTTTGCGACTCTGGCAGATTTTCCTACTGTTTGCTCAAATCCGGAATTAAATAATGAAACAGAATTCAATTTTCTTTCTCCAATCTCGCATAGTGGAGTTAAACTTTGCTCCACCACAGACGTTTTTAAATTAAACTTAGATTCTAGCTGAAGCAAAAATAATTCAATTCAATAAATAATTATATTGTGTATTTAATGTGAAGGGAGATGAAGAAGAAGAGAATTTAATTTTGATTTGTCATTGTCATTGTCCTGAGGATGCCTTTTTAGGCGAAAACGTTTGACATATTTAAAATAAAATAATAAGTGAATTAAAACAGTGTATTTATTTAATTAATTATACAATGGACTTTCACTGTGTAAACCACCAAACCCTGAAAAATATTAAAAATAATTCAGTTAATTTACACAAAACTAGCAATTTTGAATGTTGAATTTACGTATTTGAATACACAAAAGCTAAACTTCTCTAAATATTAAAGTCACATCGAAATTAATAACTTTATATCATTTTTTGTTGTCCGCTTTACTTCCTTCTCAATTATTTTTTGAGGTACATAATATAGATATTATATCGGCCTTTATCTCTATGTATTATTTTTGTTTATCCTAGTTCATTGCTTTGCGCAATAGGTACATATGTCCAACGTACTTAAAAATTAAAATATATTACATATAATCACAGGTTATTTATTTCATTACGATGATTACTGGAAAGGGGTAATGTTTACATTATAAAATAAATACCTGGAAGAATATGCTAATTGATCACCACGAAGGGTTCCTGGATTATCATAGCAATCAAGTGTATGAAATGAAACGATAATAGAGGGTCGCTAGTAGAAATAATAATTTAAATTGTATCAGGGTAGCAGGAGGCCTGAGGCGGTATAAACCATCACAGGCATTACCTCACTATGGAAAGGACGCCTCTGACCGCTGCTGAGAGGGAAGCCCAGGAAGTAATGGAAAAAAATGAAGGGTAGATTAAAAAAATGACCATTTACAACACAAAAAAGGAATAGAATCCAATGGTGTCAGTAGTCGCAGGATTCACAAAAGCTACTGACATCTGTGCATATATAATCTATAATGAAAGTTGTAAAGATACATTACATTCAAGATTCATAATAAATGCATACTTACAAGCAGACGCGTTAACATTGTGTAGGTACTCGTAAAATTATTAACCAAATCTCAAATGAAAATGAGCCCTGCAACTCTTGCAGATCTTTCTTGTTACATGGGTGACTTTGGTAAAGAATACTATTTTTATAGTGTAGGAGGTCCGCCTCATACCAACGTATAAGAGTTCCAATGGAATATTTTTATGTCTTCGCGTTTTTGTACATAATTTTTTCCATTAGCTTAAGGAATTGATTGATGAATGAATGAAGTCTGTACAAATTTCATAGCCAACAAAATGAGAAGTATCACGGCCAGGTTTCCAGGGATTAAGCAAATGAATATTTTGTTGTTGGTTGCTAGAGGCTCTATCTATAGTTGTGTACCGAGTCCATTGATTTTAAGGTATATAACACTAGAATACTCGTACAAAAAGCTTAGTGATCTGTCTTAGAAAATTTAAGTTTGAAATGTTGGTGGTAAAATATTTTTTTTGCAAAAATACATTTCAAAGAGTAGCCTGTGACTTTCAAATCGATTTAATCATCTATCAGATCCTAAATGTATGTAAAATAATTTTAGATCTAAAGGGAGGATTATTTTCTAGACAGCCCTCGTACTACTGCCATGCCAGTCTAATGAGCCGCGGGCATCTCCTATACTAACGTGCTTCCCTGATACTTCAGTCACAATCATACCAGGAGCGCATACCCAGTACAATTCTCATGTAGAATCTAGTTATGTGGTTTCGATTGGACGGACGTGCTCTATTGGTATTCCATATTTTGGTGAGATCGTTATCGACACAATTTACCTCCTCGAATTGTCTGCTATCTTAATAGTACGAACACTAGAAATGTATTTAAATTTGATCTATGTATGTTTGTTTTACTAGCCACTATTTCACTAGGCGTAGCCAGGCCCTCCGCATATCTGTCTCCACTTTGTTCTGTCCTTAAACACTTTTTTCGTTTCCTTGACATTCATCACTCACTTCATGCATGCTTTTCTTTTTCGTCACTCTGCCATTGCTATCTCGCTTTATCTTTCTTGAATAATATAAACTTGTTTTTGAAGACAACAATCTATCCTGCATAAGTAAAAAGAAAACTTTTTCCGATCGTCCACGTAATCCTTGTTTGTCCTATGTCCAGCAGAGGTAATTTCACATAGGCAATATTTGTAAGTGTACTGGACCAATGTGTCTTATCCAAACTGGAAATTTATTTTAAAAATATTTAAAACAACTCTCACATTATCGTGTTTTACATTTTTCTCTTAACTCAAATTATGTAGAATGTGATTCTTAAGACGGTTTCATTGAAAGGTCATCTTTGATTCAAATGGTAGATTTAAGCTAAATCAACACTGGGGGGACACGGCGTTATCCACTAATTTAGAGAAAGTTTACAAATGTATGTGTGACTTCTTATGTCCCGGATTTATTTCTCATTTATAAAAAAAATACTGCTTATGCATGGAGAGAAAATCTTGAATTATCTGATATTTTTTTTGCAAATTGGATTGAAAAATACTATATGTAGAACCAAGACCTTTTGTAAAATGACAACCACAAAGATTTTTTTTTTTAATAAATACTTAAATTATCCTGATACATTTGAGTTCGAAGTATCAGGGTAGCATAAGCATGAAAAAGGTATAAAATTCAATGCTAACGAAGCTTTCAACGCGGAATCATTTTTTGATACAAAAAACGCGCAGCCGTGCGTCAAATTTAGTTCCAGATAAAAACTGTCACGCTATCGTCGAAAATTCATGAATTCTTATCATAATTCTGGAATTTCTTTTAGGCAAAACACCCGCCCCAATTCCTGTATCGTTAAGTATCAAACATAAAATAACTATAATCGCGTTTAATTCAACTGAGTACGTTTACTAAAAAATATTAAAAAGTAAAACAGCGCCTTCTTGAACGTTTTATTTTCGGTACAGTTTTGGTATAACGCGGTACTTGCGTGTTAAAACCCACAGAGGTAATAGAATTTTTATACAAACTAACCGGGTGGCCCTAATTAACAATTTCCTGTAAAAAAAGCTAGAAGGAATTTTAATTTCAGAAACACTCTCCGTGTCGACTTTAACGAGATGATTATATTATTTTGTCTTAGAATGGAATTCCACTCACCATTTAATCCCGTTGAATTCATATTTTGTTACCTCCCACTATATTTTAATTAATCAACATATTATTGTAGAAGATTTCAATTATTTCAACCAAAAAAAAACTTTCTTGTAAGTTAGATTAATCAGTTTAACAACAAAAAACTGTGCAGTGCATTAAGTGCATTAATCGTATTGATTTAAATTTATTTTTTCTTTCTGTTTCAGGTAAGACAAAAAAATCTTCAAATACTACTCAAATACTCCTGAATAGATTTTCTTCTTACAGAGGGTAAGAGTTTATTTTCTAGAATTTTCTCTAAGAATCCTCTCATAGACTTATAAAATTTTATTCCTTCGTCATTGAGAAAGCTCGCAGAGTGCATACATGGCATTAATTAAATATTTGTCATTTTTCATTTTTGTGAAATTCAAGTGAACATAATTTCCGGCTGCTTGAATATAAAACAGTACATGTAAACTCAACCATAAAATAAATAAGTATAGAAAACTGAAACTCTCTAGAGGGTCTGCTTTAGTTTTTGTCTTTCTTTATGGTACAACCATCCGTTTGAAAATTTACTTAAAGTTTTGTACTCGCTGTATTGGCTCGCCGGGTAGTTTCAGTTATATTGATGAGCCGGTAAAAGGTTAAAGACAGATAGCATTTGAGAGTGTTGCTGAGTTGAGTACACGCGGTCCATTTACTGGTTTTGGGGTCCGGTAGCCCAGATGATGTGGGTGGGCAGAGGACACTCAGATATGTGCTGTCCAGTCGGAGGATTAGGGACAAGCCACGATTTATCTGAAACCGAATAACTACATTCTCACATGAAGCAATCAGAGTGGTGGCATTTTTTCTTTTTATATATTTCACCCTGATATAAATAATTATGGACGTGTGTTTTTAAAAGGAATAAATTAAGATGTAATTAAAATTTAAAAAAAAATCTTCAGATGGAGGTCTCCTCAGATAATAAATAATCTTAGTTACAAAGATATATTTAAATTTGAGGCTCATATGCAATGCACGCCCACAAGAAGACACATGCTGAATGTTTACCTACTCACAAAATAAATGAAAGCGCATATAAACATGGCATTTACAAAAGCAAAAACCAAGTTTTTACAGCATGGAAAGTAGCCTCAAAACAACCATGAAACTATCAGAAACTATTGAATTTTCGGCAGAGCTTAAAAACATTATTCTTTTTTGTAAATGCTCTAAGGTGAATATTCATTTCCTTTTTTTAAAGTTTGTCACAAAAATTCGTTGACTTTGTCACACACTGTCATATATGAGCTTGCAGAGTTCTATTGATGTGTAATCCATACATACATAGTTTACACCATCACTTTCTTGTAAATGGCCTTTTTGTAACTAACCCATCGATATTTTTTGAAGATATAAATCCTTAAATATTGAACTTTCTTTTATATGTATTTTAAGGAACGTTTTTTTTTACCATCTCAGGTGTTATTTTATCTCTGCCGGCTTAAACCATCACACACCTTTCAATGGTTAAACTTTTTGTTATATCCATGCAGGTAATTTTGCTACCATTAAACCCGTCAATATATTTTTTCATCAATCTGAGCCCTCAACTGTCAATAATGTGAGGGACAAAAACGTTTCAAAATATCTATATGGATCTCTTTTATAACCTACCTACTTATTTTTTACGAGAGCAGCATATCGTTTGAACCTTCCATATCCGACATCTTGGATTTATCACTCGGTCCTTTTTTGTCACATTCCTTTAGAAATTACAAAAGGACCCGTCGTTAGGAACAAACCTTTCAATTTGGTCCGTTAGATAAAGCATCTCAAAGAAAGAGAGGAGAAGCCGAAATCCTTAAAGCTTATCTCTGAGCTCCACCTAATCATCCAAACTCAAAAGTCTTCTTGGAACAATAATATTTTTTTAATCTTTCTTTTATTTATTTTTCTGTCATCACACCGCGAGCTTTTGTTTTAAATTATGAATTGATAATTTGAAATATTTATATTTGTTATCATCATTCAACTGAAATTTAAAATCATTCCTTTATGTTTAATTCAACTAACAATTAAAATGAGTCGTCTAAGCATTCAAATAATTGTAAAAAATCAAATGCAAAAATCAAGGATTTTCTTACAAAATATTGATTCATATACCTACCCACCAAAGATTTTTTTTATTTTTAGTAGATAATAATATTAAATCAGTTAGCAACAATATTTCCTGATATGTTTGCACATTTGACAACAAGAAAGAAGTTACATCACAAACTAACATTTTCTATTGGGACGCTTACCTGCCAAAATATATATTTAGACTTTCAAAATAAGTACTTTTTGTTTATTTTTATTTTTATTAAATCTTCACTGTTTTCTTTAGTCCAAAACCAACTACCTACATTCGTTTATATATGTTTTTGTGCCACATGGAATTTAAAATTGTTTGTTCGTTCATTGTATTGCTTGACTTTTATCCGTGATAACATCATTCGATTCGTTAGCTCCTCGCGCCTCCTGCCCGCCTGCTCCGCTAATGACAGATGTTTTTGTCTGCTAATGACTCTGCTTGTAAAATATCATTCAGATTTTCATCTGGAGTCGTGACGTGTGACTCAGATAGAGTCATCAACATGCACCAACCAAAGGAATTAATCAAAAACATTGGAGTTGTATACGTTAATATATTTTTGGAGTTATATGAACACAAAAATACATCAACTCAAATGAGAATTGTATACTAATGGACCTTAAGTAGAGCTTCGGTCTAAAGAAACTTACTTTTATAACTTTCTTCGGCTCACAAGCCTTGAAGGCTCAGGGCCTCCCGCACCAAAATCCTCCGGGACTCTCTGTCTTGTGCTGCTTCCCTCTCTGGTCTCCTCACTCCCAAAACTTCAGCATTGGCTTCAACGTTGTCTGCCTACGGCATCCTGGGACGTCCAAGTGGTCCAATACCTGAGAGGCAGTTCTGATGATCCTGGAGTCCTCTGCACGTTCTACATGTCCGTCTAAAGAAAACATATTTTACAGATTTACGGTCGTTCGACGTATGTGTAAAAATACTTGAAATAAAATAAATAACCGGATATTGGATTAATTGCGTTATTGGGAATGTTGTAACAAATCATATTTATTTAAATCAAATAGCTATTTTGTATTACTTCAGAATATATGGTTTACACCCGTGAATCGGGTCGAACACTGTAGTAGTCACTCATTTTCTTTCTTGGGATTTGAAGACACCTATACCTGTGAAAAGAAATAGGTTAATTACGCCAAAAATTGGTACCACAAAATGTAGTAAATTACCGATTTTGTGTTTTTTTGCCTTTTGGGTCTAAAGGGCCAAAAAGAAAGCATTGTTTTGTCGTGATTTCTTTTTTTCGAGATTTTCACGGAAATGAAATACCCTGGTGCAGGGCATTCCAATTACTCTATCTTCCATTAACTTGCGTCCGCATATAGGTGTGTGCCACTTTAAAAAATACTGTTTTTTTTCCAATTTGTATAACATGGCCACCAATGGAAAATATTTACTTCAAGTAAATAGTATTTCGTTTTTTCATGACAACCATCTTTATTCAATGGAAGACAGCGTCAGCTTATATTGTACGCGGTTTTGTAATGTTTCAAAGGCCCATTATTATTTTGTGACGCTGTTATCGCTTAATTTACGGTCGACATTAACATTCAAGGCACTCCTGTTCCCCTGATAGACGCGGCTCCTTCACAAAACCTGTAGCGAGTCCTTTATGTGCCAGGCGTTGAGATAGAAATACCGCTTCGGTCAGTCTGCCACCCTAATACTCGAGATATTAGAATTCTTTATTTACCTCCTCTGACATATAAAATACCTCTTTGGTCAGTCTGTTTCCCTGATACTTCAGAATCTGTAAAATGGCTTTTGATGACAAATCGCTGCCTTAGTTCTTGTTTACCGTATACGCCATTGAGAAAATTTTACATGAGCAATGTTTGCAACTTTGCATGTGTACTGGACCAATGTGTCTTATAAAAACAAGAAATTTATTTTAAAAATATTTATAAGAACTCTCACATTATCGAGTTGTACGGTTTTTCTTAGTTCAGATTGTGCAGAATTTGATTCATAAGACAACTGCATGAAAAAGTCATATTTGACAAGATTGGTATAAAAGAGAATATGAGAATGAAAGTACAAAAAAGTACGATGAGATGGTTCGGACATCTCGAAAGAATGGATGATGAACGACTAACGAAGAAAGTGTACAAAGGAAATGTCAGAGGAAAGCGCGGAAGGGGAAGGCCGAGGAAAGAATGGTTAGACCAAATAGGTGAGATTGCGAAAGAATGGAACCTGCAGAGTGAAAATAAGAGAAGAGTATGTATGAAAAAGGTGATGAATATTGAGGAAATGAAAGTGGTTTGTAAGGACAGAAAAAAGTGGAGGCGCATCTGCGGAGGTACCGGCCACCCCTAGTGGAACGGCGGCAGGATACAGTAACAGTAACAGTGACAAGATTGGCGTATACGGTAAACAAGAACTGGGGGAGCGAAATGTGACCAACTCTACCTCTTCTATGTACTCTTCTTTGCAATCTACCTCTTCATGTACCAGGCGGTGAGAGTAAACAACTACTTTGGTCATTCTGTTTTGCTGATACTTAAGCAGATGTATGATAGCTTTCTTAATGACCAATGTTAGTTACCTCTTCCCGCTGCTTCCTTGATACATAATGTAGAAATTTTCTTCCTCCTGATCTTTTACAAATAAACCACCTCCTCGGTCGTTCTGCTACCCTAATACTTCGGAATTTAGATTGTAATTGCAACTACCTCCTCATACATCTGATGTAGGTACCAGGTAGTGGGAGTAAAACACCTCTTCTATCAGTCTGCTACCTTGATACTCCAAAAGCTGTTAGAATGGCTTTTTGATTGCTCCAACCGACGCAGTGTTGAAGAACACTTGTGCTTTGATACGAATTTGAGACACAAGTTATTTTGAAAAGAAATATAGAAATGCAGTGTGTACAAGAAAGTGTAAACATTAAAAAATAATCCTTGTTTAAAGCTTAAAACGAAATCAAAACGACTTGAAAATACAGCCTTTTTTTCGTCGTAGTAAATTGTTATCCATTTGTATCTGTGTTTATAGACTTTATTTATTTGCCTAAAGAAGTGCAAATGTATGAAAATTAAGAGAAAAAAGAAGTATTAAAGTTGTATGTGTTTATTAGTTATGCAAAATACACCATTTTATCTTTAAAGCATATGAAAAACTTTCAACAACTCTTCCAATAAATCAAATGAATAATTTATTTTAATTTAAAATATTTATTTTTTCTAAAACGTAGTTTTATTTTCACAATAATATTTTCTACCTCATGCACTTTTGACTCTTGCTAATGACCTGAGTATTGAAAGTCGAAAGTGCTTGAGGAAGAAAATATTATTGTGAAAATAAAACTACCTTTTTTGAACAAAATAATTTTATTTTAAATAAAATGAATTTTCACTGTAAGAATACACAAACCCTACAAAATCTTATTTATTTTAATATTTCAACACATTTTTTGGTGAAACTGTTTGTGATCACTTCCTAATCGAGTGAAATGTCACCTCTCCCGGCTTCTTGAGCTCGTTTATCACATTTTTTAGTTCCATTAAGTCCCGGCCGCATTAGGACTGACAGATTTTATTCAAACACTCCGCTTTGTATGCAGCCTCTCTTATAACGACTCCTTCCTCTCACCTCTTCGTTTTTATGAGCTCCTGATACCTCCTTAGCTCTGCGATGTCTCAATACTTTCTCGACTATATTTATGATGCCTTAGTACCTTCCCAGATTTTAACCGTTTTATACCTCTTGGGTTTCATGAAGTCCTGTTACCTTTTCTGTATGATGACTTTCAAAGATTTATAAATCCTTTGCTGACCTAATATTGTTCAAGTATAAGCTGCCTTGATACCTTTTCTGCCTTATATCACCCTGATACCCAAAAGGCTATTTGACGACTTAGTTGATAGAGAGATCGTTGACAAAGCTTGAAGTTCTGAGTTCGAATCCTAGGGTATAAAACAGTGTTATTTCACACTTGTATCTAAGCACCGGCAAAATTCACACAACCATAAAAACAAATGAGACTTGGTTCATTATTAATCTTGGAAAATGGGTACAATAAGTAGATCTTACATAGATGAGTGGTAAGTAAACGCGTTTTTAAATGAACTGAAAATATACCTTCTCATCGTTATGAATCCCTGATATCTCTAAAATTTTATGATTCTCTCATACTCTTACCTCCTTGACTTCATGACGCCCTGATACTTTTTTTATAATATACATACATATATCATGATATTTTCCTTGTTATATGTTGCTCTGATCCGTTGTCATACTTAACCCTTTTTGACTTTATGCAATTATTAATCTTTTCTGACGTCCTAGTAAGTACAAATGATATTTTTCTAAATGCTCTTATCTCTCATATATTGATGGTCATACACTTTTTCAGCTTTCCGAAGCTCCCATACCAGTTTGGGTTCATTAAGCCCTAATACCTGTGAGGGTTTTTCTTTTCT